>CM012437.1:14819165-15271115 GCA_003999625.1 Oryzias javanicus
AAAAGCTTAAGTAATAGAAAAATAAACCAACCAAAAGAACTAGCGTGCCAACATTTGATTTAATGAAAGAATGGTTTTATTAAAACAAAGAAATTAAAGCATTTTTTAACGTACAAATCATTATGTATTCCAAGGTTATGGTAAAATAAAGGCCTACAAAAATTCATTTGTAAAGAGCTGATTCTTTCCAAGCAGTTGAATTAAAAGAATCGGCTCCCAAGAAAGAATTGAAGGACCCATCACTACTATTAAAAAGCATTTACAGCATACCTTTATGGTATTCTAAATCCTTATACAATACAGCAAACTTAAGAACGTTTACACTCTCCAATCTAAGTATGTGTACACTCTCTCCCACTAGCTTACAGACCCTCACAACCTCAATTTAACATTACAGCGAGTGATTTTGGAGCCATCCAGCTGTACAGTTATGAACCAGGTACCAAATCAGATGAGGAAAATTAAAATGTTAATGTATCTGTTTGTCTGAAAATGGAGGATTTAAAATTTTGGCGGAGCTGGGAGACTTTGGCTTTTCCATTGCAGTTGCTGCATCAAAAACTGGAGCTTTTTTAACCAGCAGGTTTGTTCCTGATTCATCACTATTTGAATAAAGAAATACTCAGAAATGCAAGATTAGAGAAAAATGCTACACTATTTTTATCTGAGTGTTCACAATGTTTATTCGTAACAAGTGGCAGATGACACTTTTACAACTACTTATAAAGCTGGCTGCAGTCTCACAAATCTTACTTTTATTTGTTCTTGTTGTCTAGTTAACCGTTTTTCTTATGCATCATAATTCACTGTAGAACAGTGCAGCTGAAGTTCAGCCAAAAGTCACCATATTGAAATAACAAAGGTGAAGAGTGCAAGGTGAAGGGAAGCCAGAAGTACTTAAGCTGATGGATTTTTGTTAGAAAACCAACAAACTATTAATCATGATAAATCTAGTTTAAATGTTATTTTACAGCAGGGCTGCTCATTCCTGGTCCTCAAGATCTACCACCCTGCCTGTTTTCCAGCTCTCCCTGTACTGCTTGCTGCTGATTACCTGGACCAGGTGTGTCCTTTCAATCAGATTGTGGAGACATCTGACTGAGCCAATCAGCAGGTGGCAGGGCTTGGAGATCTGGAAAATAGTCAGGGTGGTAGATCTCGAGGACCAGGAATGAGCAGCCCTGTTTTACAGCATGGAAAAAAAATTTATTTTAATAAGTACAATTTTCTGAAAGGTATTCAAAAACTACAATGCAAAAAATTGAGACAATTTCAATCCCTTTTTTCAAGGTCTGTGTAAATGATAGCAGTCAGTGACTCCTCAGTTCATTTGTGAAAAAGCGTCAAGATTGATGGTTTCTAACCACCAGCAGATGAGCAAATTGTGTCCCTGAAAACCAACTGAGGACAAATGAATGGAGGAACGATTTTTACACAGTTCACATTTAGGATGGGGGTTCAGTTAGGAAAATAATTCTTTAACAATTCAATTAAGAACATAAAAAAGCCAAAATTCCTAACACATTAGAGAGCAAATGAGTATTTGCTTACACAATTTAGAATGTGAATATTGCATGTGTTTTTACTATGATTGACAAGTCTTGTATTCATTTAAATAAATGTCTCATGTTGCAAATGGCAGCTTGGTCAGATTTAATAAATCTACCAAAATACTCACATGCCTTAACTCACCAAATTTTTATTTTTCTATTTCTACAGGAAGCAGAGACAGCAAAGTAAGCATAATTCATAACGGCATAATAACATTCCTGTTTGTATGACTGCCAGTCGCATAAACCAAGAATGTTTTCCACTGCAAGTTTACTACAAGTCACCTAATTGAAGCAGAAGCTGTCAAAAACAGTATGAGGCTGAATGAATTCATACTAATGCTGACATTCATGGCACAATGTTGTCTATTTGTTGCACTGACAGCAGCTGTAGAATGTACTTCCTGAGGAAGCTTGGGTCATTGAACGTCCGCAGCAACTATTCGAATGTCCTGATGTGCCGTTTACACAGAAAATGCCTTCTTGTGTGCAGACAATATTTTGAGGTGACAGATTGGATTAGGTAACATAAGAAATAAGGTGAAGAAAAAGGTTGTCTCTGGAGCCACAGCAACTGAAGATGAACCCTAAAACATTGTGGACAATACAACACATTCTCTTTAAGCCACTGACAATACAACTGATTCACTGAGAAACTTCTTTAGTTTGACTTTAACAAACAATTGTACAAAAAATGTTCCTCAATTCTTGCTCCCATTGCATGATAACACTGCAACAAAGTGGTGTGGCATCAGTGGGTGGTACTGCTGAGGTATTATGTAAGCCCAAGTGGCTTTGATTGCACTATTCAAATCTTCAGTATCGATGGGTCTTTGTCTCCTCCTTAAGATTCAGAGTATTACAAGTGAAGCAGAGTTAGTCTTCGGACCTCTCGAAATAGAAAAAATCCTGTAGCAGACAACTGCAGAGCTAAGAGCATATTCAGCACATGCCACATTGTAAGGCCAGAAACGAGGGTGTTAGAAACAGAGGATAAAGAGGTTGATGGGGAAGTCTTGTAGATTGTACCATGAGGGGCTGAAAACTTGGTCCAAGCCAAAGCTGGAGGCCACTGTTTGATAAAACAAACCCTTCCACTATCTCTTTAACAGTGTGCACCTAGGCCAGGGATGGGCAAACTACGGCCCGGGGGCCACATGCAGCCCTTTAAGATACTTAATCTGGCCCTCCAAATTAAAATACATTGAATCAAAAATCCTAATTAATGTTTTATTTTCATTGTATTTCTGGTTTCTTCTCATGAATGGTGTTGTTTCTCTGACGTTCGTGTGTGTTTTTTTCTGAATCAGATGGTGAGTTTTCTGATTTCTTTGAGTTCACATTTTCCTCTGAAGAACATCAACCCATTGGATCACCAAAAAGAGAACAAAAATCAAACTTTAGAAATTAAAACTCCCAAATTTTCTGTTTTTAAATTTTCATTTTCATTTTCAAATTCATTTTAAAGCATTAAATTGAAGCATGTTTTTCTCTAAATTCCATATTATCTTTTTAGTTTGAGGTTGATTACCAAATCACTCCTTCCATCTGCTCCTTGTCCGGCCCTTATGCCAATTTTAGAACCCTTTGTGGCCCACGAGTCAAAAAGTTTGCCCACCCCTGACCTAGGCTAAAAGGAACTAGATACACTATTTTAGAAGAACTGTGGAAATTGAAGGTGAGACCAGTGATCACAAACAGAAGAATGGGATATCAAGGGAACCGGTAAAGTATTAAGAAGTCCTGAAGTGGGGTTCGGAATGAATCCGATTTGCTTCTGTATCCCTCTGGCTTCTCCTTATTGCTCCGATTGTGGGGGAATTTGAAGCTGTAGTGGTGTCTGAGAGCTCTCCCTCTGCTGGAAGTGTGATCCGTGTTGGCGCAGAGGAGAAACTAATTTCTTCATGCGCGTGTGCTCTGAAGCACAGAAGTTTACAATTAAATGAAAGTAATGCATTTTGTTTTTGCATGATTTTATTAAGTTATAAAATCGATGTTGTGTATTCTTCCCAGCCTTGGTCGCTACGCTCTAACGTAGATGAGTGGCGACTATTGATGACGTCATTAAGTCGTGGTAACTTCAGAATTTAAAGACACTTTTTTTCCATTTCTCTTCGCTTGTAGTGATTTACAGTATGTAAAGATGGGAAACGCCACAGATTCGGATTCAGCCCAAAACTCTCCGTATTTTTTCATGTGGATCCAACTATCTACAGAACCTGTTGTTTTCCTTTCTGGGTCATCAGGCTGCTGGAGCCTACCCAGTTGCTGCTAAGTGAAAAGGTTGTCAGTTTCCTGCAGGGCCACATACTCACACACACAAATGTCCAACTTAGGACAATTTAGAGATATTGGTAACACTTCATACTAAGATTGCTTAACAAGCTTTATTAACACATTAACAAACATTATTAATATGTTTATAGGGTGTTAGTAAGACATTTATCAGCACAATTAGACAAAAAAGGTTCATCAATATTCATTAACATCTAAAATGAGACCACTGTCTACAAAGGCCATCCTAATAAACTTCTTACAAGCTTAACAAATGTATAAATGATCTTTTTCAACTTTATATTGAGTGGTTTGCAGCACCTCGTCTAAAGTGTTACCAATGTATCATTTAACCTATGAAGCGTGTCTTTTGGATTGTGGAAGAAAGCCAGGGTGCCTGGAGCCTTGCGCGTGCACAGGGAAAACTTGCAAACTCCACATAAAAAGGACTAAGCCAGGATTTGAACAAGGGCCTTCTTTCTGTCAGTCAAGAGTGCTAACCACTACACCACTGTGCATTGTGGCACAAGGACCTTTGCTGGACAAAAACAATAGTACGTTTTTGGCCTGAGCTTCAGAAAGCTAAGAGGCGTGGTACAATTACAGAACTCAGAATGGTGGTATAAACATTGTACCTTCAAACAGAGATAATAGAGAAACAAAGTATTTTATCTTGCATTATTTCTTCTTCTATGTCATAAGTCTCAGTGGCTAAACAAACACAGGTAGACAGAATGCAGTCAGAATTTGGTGGATTAGGGTAATCTGTGTGGGTAAAATAAAACATCAGCTTTGATGTTTTTGGAATCAGGTCTGTATGAGAAATTGATGCGACTGATAAATAGAGACTGTTGGGGCTGGTGTGAGTTCAGCCTTTAAGCAGACGCTTTAGCTCCCGGAAAATGTTAGAGATAAACATCTCCCACCATCTCACCCACAAAGTAGTTCTCAATGCAGCGGCAAAACCGGTGAATAGAAGGAAGATCAAACCCCACCTTGGTGAATTGTGGGGGAAGGAAGTAGGTTAAATCAAGAAATGGATCCCCCACAATATTATAAACCTTTTGCAAAAGGAGGAATTGCAGCTGTAATATTTAGGAAAAAGCAAAAAATGTTAATGAAACTGAGAGACTGGGTCAGAATTAGGAGAGAACGTTCTCTTGAAGAAAAAAACCTGGTGGTCACATTGTCAAATCTAATGGCTAAAGTTATATAGTAAACTACACAACGATCTCCATTACAGGAGCGATTGAATGAAGGTAAGCAACAAGAAATAACATCAGATCCAGCAAAAGCAAGAAGATAATCACCAAAGTTCCTATGCTTTGTTCACTCTGGGCTCAGAAATGTGTGTTTGAGCAACCGCTTCCAATGAAGTCTATGTAAACGCGTACGTATGGATGTCTCGGCGTCCATGTTCAATACTTGTACTCACACTTCGCTATTCAAGTTTTTATGTCGGTTCTTGGGCTCTATAATCCCAGATGTCTTCTTTTTATATCAGTTTATGGGCTGTCTCCTCAATGAGGTGGTCCAAGAAAAAAATCTCCTTAAGGATGTAAGAAAGACTCCTTCTGTAAGACCAAGTTGACAAAGACATAGAGAACTTTTTTTCACACATACTTAGATTGGAATTGATTTAACCCAAACGTGTGAAGTAAAAACTAGTTGACAGCAGTGCTTTTCAGCCTTAAAATATTTCTAACCGTAATCAGATTTTTACTCTGACGTAAACTGCAATTTTGAGGTGATTCAACAAATAGACCCATGAATTCTTAAACTCGTACTTACTAGCTACATTCACACCATCCTTGGGAATGAATGTTCAAGTAGCCACTTCCAAGGAAAAGTCCATGTAAACACACGTTTCTGGCATTTAAGTATTCTAGAGTCTTCAAAACTCTCAGTTTCATGTGTTGCTACCTAAGTTTCTACAACTGTTTTAGGGCTCTATGTACAGATAGCGTGACCACTGAAGGTGCACTGAAAGTTAAACCAGTTGAACTCTGGCCAATCATGAACTCAGATTTGGTAGTCACGAATGGAGTGTCCTTTTCAAAACACGGAAGTGCTAAACGTTTTAAAAGTGATCATGAAGGAAAATTAATTACAGTTTGTGACTGGCTGGAATTGTATGACACCAAGTCTTTATTTATTGGAATAGAGCTGAGAGAAGATGGGAGTAAGATTTGCAAGGTTTGCATCGCTTCAACGTATCACACCAAGCCTCTTCCATTTGTGAGTACATGTGCTAGTATTGGGTAGTGACAGACTGAGGGAAACCAAATGCTAAAAACACCTACAAAAACCCATATTCACACATGCACAGTGTGTACAACCCTCCCTGTTGTCCAACTTGGAAGGTGGGTTCTTGAAATTGTTGCGTCATATAAATATCAGCAGAAGCAGAAAAGAAGTGCTCCACCTGTTGGTGTGGAGTTGCAGGTTCTTGTGAGCTCTTCCTACTGCAGATCAAGTAGCCTTTTCTCCAGAATCCAGTCAGGGGATATAAAAGGTTACGCCCCCCAAAAAAATCATCTATAATGTTAGCAAGGAATCCACGGTCTAAAAAACAAACAAAAAAAAAAAGATAAGAAATCACAAGGTGAGAAGAGTAAAATCCTGGATAAAGGGAAAACAAGGTCAGAACACAGGCAGACTGAACGGTATAGGACTGATTGTGATGCAGGTGAATACGTACCTCACACAGTTGAAATTTGTGAGAATTTATTTTAAGCATAGAGCAGTAAGCAATTTCAAATTAAAATCCCAGACTTTGATCAAACAAGAAGAGCAGGGTAGAGTTTTACCAAACATGCAGAGAAAATTGGGTTTCATCAAAAACAATCAAAATACTTTCTGTCCCCTTTTTTTTAAATTAAATATTTTTTCCAAAAATGAAAAAACACAAGATCCAAGTTGGCGGTGATGTTCTTTTTCCGTTTTATAGACTGTCCTCTCTTTTTGTGTCACTGTTTGTCACATTCTACCTTTATACATTGTTTTACTGCTCTAGCACACTTCACTGGACTGTTCTAAAGTACATTATACATAAAATATAGTTGAGGGATACAAAATGAAGCTTTCACACTGACTGGACAAAGTTGAGATTTGAACCAGCAATCTCTCAATTGAAAAAAAAGAGGATCTTTGGTTGACTCAATAAAAATAAATCTTTTCATAGATATAAACCCTCCCAAACCGCTCGTCCCGTCCACACAAACACACACTCTTTTCAGATGCAGACTTGTTCTTCATCTGAACTATCACCATCATCATTATTGAAAGATTTATCTGCTCTATGTGTCTGGACAATTTCTAATTTGTGATACATTATAAAAACCATACGCTGTAAAATCAATAAGAGGATTTTTTTTTTTTTTTGCAGCTGGCGTGTCCAGCTACACTATTGGCAAACCAATTTATCACATCCGCAACAAATTGTCTTGAACTAACCTTGGTTTATTCCATCACTTAGATCTTCTGGAGGTGGCTACTATTAATGACACATTTTGCACATTTCTCTGCATTGCTCCGGATGGTCCATAGATACAATTTAAAAAGTCAAAAATGACCAGATGGTATCAGAAATGGAGAGAGCTGAGTGAGTCTGAAGGCAGACATCTAAATACTGCTCTGTCTTTCAGGATTTGAGGCTGACAGTGAGTGCAAGTGCTCATAAAATGTGTTTTTAGTGATCTTTTAATATTAAAAGGTCCCTCTGTTTGACACAGTGCATTATAAATCCCCTGAGTTGCTGACACTCCACTCACCCATGAGTTACTCTGTGAGTCAAACGCTGTATTTCTCCTTTCTACAGGTTGAAAAATGTCATACGCTACCTCACTGGAAAGCAATTTTTACAGCTCCTGGTAAATCTGACCTGAGACCTGCGGCGTCCTGGCAGGCGTGTTCCTGCTGTGCGGCCAGGGGCACTGTTTCATTACAACAATTATCACCTGCTATCAATGGATTTTGAGGTAATATATCTAAGAGCCGAAGCCCATCGAATCTCCAGTTCTGTTTTCTGACCCCGGCGCAGAGTTTTCAACACACACGTTGACACTGAGCCAAGCCCAGATAAGATTGCTTTTCCTTTACTGTGGAGATCAATGATAGTACTCCATTGTTCAATTTATTGCCCACACCTTTCAGACACACGAAAAGGCATGTGCACGCACAAATCACACCTGTGCGTGATGGTACAGCCCAGGTGGCATTGCTTGAGTCTGCGTGCAGCAAAGTGGATTGAAAATATTCTATTGCCCCCCTCTGGTGACAAAACACCATGAGAGGCAGATATTAAAAAAAATCTCTTTTTTTGTTATCCAATCTGTTTAAACTTTCTCTCTCTTTCTTTTCTTATTTAAGACAATCCCTCTGCACCTCAGATTTCCTCCGTTGCTTCTCCTGACTCCTTCTGTTCTGTGCTCTTTCCCACAGACTCTATTGGGAGGTTGTTTCATTTTCTGAGGTTTCTTATAGGGGTGTGCGTGTGCTCCTGTGTGTGTTAGAAGCAGAAAAACAATCAGCAACGACTTTCTTTTTTTATTTAGCTGTCTTTTATGGTTGCCTTTGCCATTAAACAATCAAAACACTGTCCCACAAACACACTCACCCTCAGTTTCATAAAGAACAGAATCAAATAGAAATGTTTTTCAGCTTAAGGGAAAGATTGTAACCAGCAGTTCATAAAAATTACATAACAACAAATAAATAATAATAATCATACATAAATAAATAAATTAGTAGATTAAAAAAGTACGATTACAACCAAAAAAAGAAAATACCAGAGTACACACCTGACACAGAGTGATTGAGCTGTATGATATGATGGCAGCAGGATTGAACAAGAGGGCCTGGCTGGAGACATCAACAGCCAGAACTGGAAGTTCTCGACAGGAACCAGAAGTTTCTTGGAAAAAAAAAAAAAGTATTTTAACTGGCAATGCTAACAGTTGCGAGTTTTGCCATTTTAAGATTTAACAAAAGTTTTTTTTTCTAAATATATAGTTCTGAACCCTTTTGAGTTATGGTTATGTTAAGTTAGATAATCTCCACTTCCTGGCGATGATGTCAGGCACCGTTTTGTCTGCAGCCAGGTCCCTCTCTGAAAGACAGCAACCCAGCCATTTTCAAATAAATTGCCTCTATTAAAGTGCATTATTTGAGATAATTTATGTTAACATCATGATCTTACTTTAAGACGCTGGTGCAAAAATCCACAGTCTTCAGACTGTAGTTTGAGCCATTTGTCACATATGTACCCCATATCTTATATCAGCCATTAATCTAAGTGTTGGTGTGTTGGTCAGGGCTTCCGACTTGGACTGATACATTTTGTCAGTTAATTAATTTATTTGTTTTGTTTTTGTGTTCACTCTGTTTTCTTGCACAGGTTGGATGTGGCTCATCCCAGACCTCTTGTTGTCCAGAGAGCAGCCCACTACTGCCTGCTGCGTTCCATTTATTTACCTTTCTGAGTTTTCAGTGCTGATCACTTTCGAGTGATGACATTTTACTTACTAGTTATAATCAAACCGAAAAAATAAAAATATTGTTGTCCCATACCATAAAGAAACTTCTGCAGTTTGGGGAACCTCGGAGGTTAAGTTGAGGAAACAGTTCTTGAGATTGTTTTTGACAGCAGCTCACTGCTTCTTTAATCCTTTTTAACACCTGAACTTTAGTTCCAGTGTTCACCTTCTTTCGATTACCATAACTCTTCAACCATTTTGCAATGAATGTTTCCAGCAGATTCTGAAGCGGACAAAAGCAGCTTTGTGCACACTGAACAGTAGTGAAGTGATTATGCAATCAACGTAAATCTGTTGATTCTTTTATGGCGAGAAGTGACTTTGTGTTTCTTGTTGATTGTGTAAGCGTACTGCAAAGAGTAATGGCAGGTCAAAGATTTGTGTGTTATTTAGGTGTTGAATGCAGACGTTGAATTACGCACAGTCAGGTGTGTGACAACTAATGAAACTCAGACTTAAACAAAAGGAAGTTAATTGTTTAAAAAAATTATTGAAAGTGTGTTTTTTCTTAGACATTTAAGAAATGTTGTTTTAGGCTGAATAACTGTCAATCCTGTGATGCAGCACATTTAAGAAATACAAGATTTGTTTATATGGCGAAACAGGTATTTTTCCCTGCTGCTTTCGCTCTGATGAAAAGGTTTTCTCTATGATGCATCATCTCATATTGTTGCTTATTTGTGCCTGCAATTCACAACAGCTTCCTTAAAGACAGTGAAAAAAAACCTCTCAGCATTCTCCAGGAACAACTATTTGACACATTCTCCCGGGATAATTAGAGGTCCAACAGAGTCTTGTTAAAATTCAGCGACACCGGCTGAGGGTTGTGTATTGGATTATGTCGTCGAGGGCTCGTGTGTTGTTTTCAAGAATAAAAGTCATAAAAATTGTATTTCAGTTTGCGAGAAATTACTTTGAAATCGCTGTATCCCGTAGAAAGTTAGTCATGCCAAATTCTACACAGTTTATTATCGGTCTTGCCCCAAGTGTGCTCTAACAACATTGTAGGAAATGATTGCAAAAAAAAAGGACCTGTGCAGTCGGTTTGAGTTGTTGTTTCATAACATCATATTAGTTTTTGATCACTTAAGGTTGGAAAGGCCCCTCCAGGATGCCTTAACCTGAAAATCCTGCCGTTTTAACTTCATTTACATGAAACATAGCAACAGAAATAAAAAAAATACTTTTTTTTTGGCTTCCACTGATGGTTATCCTTCAATTTTCCTCACAGTCAAAGGTTGTCTGCACTGAGGGAACACTCAACTCTTAATGAATGTCTTTTCTCTCCATATCTTGGAATCTGCTGTTTGACACACTCATATTGGATAACAGTGAGACCAATCAATGACAGCCTGTGGCAATAGAGTATATAGACAGATAGTGAATCACACTTGCACTGACAGCTTGGGGCAATTTAGCTTCTCCAGTTGACCTAAAAAACCTGACTCAAGCCTGCCGAAGGGTCTGCATGAATCTCATGAACGACAGAGTTAAAACGTCTAAATGTAGTTCTGAAGCAATCGCTGCAACTCTGACTCTCCACATTTGCATTTGCATGGACGTTCTTCTTGTCAGACATTGTTAAAATCCAGTAAAGTGCAGCTGATTATGAACCAGAAGTCACCTAAAGTCATTTTCCAATCAAAAATATAGAAAACACTCAAATGTCACAGGCAGATGAAGCTATTTTTCAA
This sequence comes from Oryzias javanicus, assembly GCA_003999625.1. Taxonomy (NCBI): domain Eukaryota; kingdom Metazoa; phylum Chordata; class Actinopteri; order Beloniformes; family Adrianichthyidae; genus Oryzias; species Oryzias javanicus. The sequence goes on from CM012437.1 coordinate 14,830,221, forward strand.
ACTATTTTGTCTGGTTCTCGTGTCTGTCAAAATATAGGGGGAATAAAACTGGAAAAATATTTTTATGTAAATAAGCTGCTTGCTGGCGTCTATCACCATATTAGCAGGAAAGGAAAGTTAATAACAAAACGGAAGTATAGGAAAGTTAATCCATACAAAATTTCTCAAGAGAGACTGAACCTCTGACACATTTGATTCTATGTCAAGAATAAAAGTTCAGACAGAGGACAGAGTGGTCATTTTAATCTGTCGATGTTTTTTTCTTTCATTAAAAACATTGTCTGATTCTATCATAGTTCAATAAAATTAATCAATTCCTGTCTGCACATTGATGAGATGTTGCCAAAAGATAGCTCATGCTTACAAAGAGTTTTTTTTTTTTAAAGTAAAGTTTAATTAAGAGAGCGTAAACTGATTTACCTCATTTGGTGTAAATAACCCCTTTATCTCCAAACAAAATTTGCTTTAAAACTCTCTGGAAAAAGATCGAACTCTACAAATCTCTCTTTCCTCACTAATGAAACTCTCCAAAAGAATATTGAACCTCTGAAGGAACAATGATATTTGAAACTTCAGACATTATTGGTCACGTGACTGCGGCTCTTTGACACTAACTCCTTCTGCGTCAGGAACAAGGACACAATGCAAAGCTCACCACAGGGATGCAGCAAAGCCTTTGCACTGAAGTCTTTACAGAAGCTCATAGAAGGGAGGTTTAAGGTGGTGGGTTGAGCTTTGAAGGAGCACTCCACTTTTTCAGGTAAGTTAAGTTACTCTGACAAATAATCTGCAGGAAATTAGTTTTCTGTCAGGGATATGCCACTCACCAAACAAGAAAACATTTTAACTTAAAACGTCCCACTCTAATCATTTTTTGATATATTGTAAAAATATTCAAAGTATTTTTTTAAATTATGATTATGCTGTTTTTAGGCAATATTTAAAAAACCCGAATTTTTCCAGGACTTAGTTTTTTACAGAGCACCAGGAATTCGGCAGAAATTCGCCTCTGAGTTTCTGCAGGGTAGCCTTCCCATCACTCTTATGTTTCTACTATCTTACAACCTTACATTATCGGTGTAACAAAAACGGAGAGGAATATTGGAGCTATCCAGCTGAACAGTTTAGAGCCAGATGTCTGCTTGAACATCTGTTTTTCTGCAAGTGATGCATCAGAATGAAACTTAGCGCGGGGAGGGGGCTGATGACTGTTGTTTATGTAACAACGACATCTTTTTCTAACTGCATTTATTTGTCTGCTCCTGTTTCACAACAATTTGAATAAAGAAATACTAGCTATTTTAAGCTTTATTTTTATTATATTGTCCTTCACAATGAGAAAAATGCTACGAGAAACATGTTAAAACCACCAAAAAAAGCACAATTTTCATTGTAGTGGACATTTGAAAAGTCTCAGATAAAGGCAAACACTGTTAACATGATTAATAGTGTATAGTTAATTAGCTGAAAGTTATTAAAGTTTACAGAACCATATATAAATATCATGAAGAGACAGCAACATGCGGAAGAAAGCTCAAACCCTCTCAAACTATTTTCTGTCAGGCGGAAAGAAACAATCTGTACGATGAACTCATGATGTGGTGACAGTGAAAAATTAAAAGACTGTAAAAACTTCCCAAACCCTTGCTTGTAAAGTATGACAGTTTTAAAGATTTTTTGTCATTATGATTTCAAGGAATATGAAACTACAATGAAGGGGTGGTGAAGTAACCGCACCCCTATGAGCTGATCTGAAACACAGACAAAAAAACATAACAACTAAGCGCATCTGAATTATGTTATGTCATTGTTAATTATATGACTTATTCAGAAGACAGAATTACCTGTCCAATTATCTGAGCTTCATGCTATGTCTGTAAATGAAAAAAATATTTTACTGGTTTTGGTTATTTTCTGTGTTGTATGTTTGGTTTTCTCCCATTTTTCACAACAAAAATTGTTTTCAACACAGACTTTGACCCCACAATTAATTCAGGAACAGCCAGAAGAGATTCTGTATGACTCAGTCTCACACTAATGTTGAGACACTTAGATATTTCTTTTATTTGTCCAAGAAAAACACCAAAATCACAAATACGGAGAACCGCTGTGGTCACACTGCTATGACGCACAGCTACGGCATCCGTCTACACCTTGCATGCACTTTGATAGTCCAACACATTTTAGTTTAAAATACTTACGTTTTTTTTCATTTTTTAGACAGTTCTAACTTTTGCTTGAAATACATCCAGGACGAGTGAGAAAACGGCTGCTTAGCAACCCATCCTTATCACAGACGGTCTCCATAGCCAGAGGTATCTTATTGACTCTGATAGCAGTTCCTCCATTTAGTCTGCACAACAGCTCATTTGACCGATGAGTGCCTCTCGTCAGCGACAACACTGCCACAGTAATGATCCTCATTGAATGGGGAGTGACTTTACAAAGCAAGTATAAAGCCAGATAATCAGTAATACGATTTTCTCATTGTCTGAGGCAGTAAATGCCATTTGAAAAGAAGTGTATAGATCATTGGGCTCATAGCAGAAAGTGCACAGGCACATTACAAAGCTATTGGAATTTTAATTAGTTTCAAATTTGTTCAAGGTAAAGTTTTGTCAGCCAGTGCTTCTGATTTTATCAGTCCAATGAATTGCTGCTCCTCTGTTGGAGAAAGAAGAAAAGATTTAAGGGAAATTTGCATGAATTTGTTGAAAACATTAAACTGGGGAAATGTTTGAGTCGTGTTGATGTTAGAATGATACTTATAAGTAAGCCTTGCCCACGAAATAGTCACAAATTCATTTCTGCCATCATCAAAAAGCTTGAGCTTGTTTGGTGTTGAAATTGGAGGAGTTTGGGGAAATTCTTGGAGTGTTTAGCTACAAATGACTGTGAAAAGGCATCCCAAAGTCAGTTAACATAGTTGCGTTGGTCACTTTGGTACCGACACCAAACTGGTACCAAAAGTGTTTAGTGAGGTTTGAGATCAAATTCTGGAGGCCAACTCCATTCTTCTAATGAAACTTTCTCCTCTTGGAGAATGAAAATGGGTCTTAAACACTAAACATGGTGCTCCTCAATCATACTGCCTCCACTAAGGATCTATGGGATGCCAACAGCTCTGCAGGAGGTTAATTGCTTGCCACTCCTGGTTCTACTCGTAACCTTTTTTTTTGCATGACTGTCATGTGTGTGAATAAAGTGGGGGACAGCAGTGGCTCCTTGTTTTCGCCATAATTTCTACTGCACTTAAAGCATTACTGTCCCTTTCAGGGGCAGGCCTCTGGACAGCAGGCCAGTGCCCAGACACACTGAGCTATAAAAAGAACCATGCTTAATGGCAGATGGACTTTGACACAGCCCAACTAAAGGATGTTCCTCTATACTCCTGGTTCTGGTGTAGGGTGTCTGTTTGAGGAATATTTCAAATTTGATGGGTGGGACTTTAAGTGTCCTCCATTCTGGAATGACCCTGAATTTGGAGTTTTTCTGCTGCCACAGCAGTTTTGCATGGATACCATGATAATATTTGGGGGTCATTTCTTTCACAAATAAATTGCTGATTTTACCTCATGGATGTATCAAGACAATAGCTTAGTTTCCATTCACTATGAAATTGCACAAATTGTATTTGTGATAATAAATTTGCTTAATGGTAACAACACAATAAAAAAAAAAACATATTTATCAAAAAAAAAAAATAGTTTTGGCGCTTGGGGGGAGGTGGTTTTTGAGGCGTATAAAAATTGACATATTTTGCAAAACTGCAATGGAAACGCTTTTCAAATTAATGAGTCATGTGACCTCACCTGCTTTGGGCACTGCACAGCAGGCGCCACAAGAAGTCTCACAGTATCACACACCTCATCAAAAGTTGAGCATCTCATGCAGAATTATTGGATCCACAGATCCTCTATAAAATCCCAACTACAAATTCCTAAAATCGCTTCATTTGCAGCCACTCCTTTATGTAAGGAGCTAGCCGTTCCATAGCCTAAACAAGACACAGACGTCTTGTTTCATAGTTGATGATGAGCTAACGATGAGATAATAGGTATCCAACTGGTTACTTGTTAGTTTTCATACTGTTGAAGAAGCTTCTCGCAAGGATCTCTGTGTCTGGCTGTGCGGCACCGCTGTGACATCATTCAAATGTGCCCTTGTATTTCTTTAACAGAATTAACTAAAAACAATACCATAACATCACACACCTGCCATAAATCAAAGCATTTTTTACATCCATCGCCATGTTTTTGATTTATTAACTTGTTTTGTGTTTATTTGCATAATTATGATTTAATATAAACATTGTAATTGCAAAATTGTGGTTTTTTGGACAATTTTAGAAATTTGCTACATTTTATCACATATCTGTAATGGAAACACAGCTAATGTGAGTTTGGCTCCCAAAATGGTGGACAGCAGCGCGTGTGATCTCTCCACAAGGGATCTAAACCTAACAACGGGCCTGACAGTACACTGGCAAGGTGACAAAACAATTGTCTCGGGAGGGTGTTTTCTTAGAATGTCCATTTTATAACCCATTACTGACATTCGCTTTTGTTTGGAACTTAAACTGCAATCTGGAGTTGGAACTTGGCTGGAAGCATTGCTCCAGCTTAGTGGTAATGCCAGCGCTTGAGAGTTGCCCTGTTGGGTCACATCCATCCAGTTCAATCAGAAACACTGTGGTGATTCTTGCAGCATAAACCCACTGCCCACTGTAGAGCCCATGCTCACAGGTGCTGCCAATCAGGCTCCTAATTGGCAGCACCTGCAGGTACCAAAGGCTGAAAACAAGGAGCTACAGCACATAGTACAATACTAGTACATTTCACACAGTTGTGCTACTCATTCCACAAAAGTTTGTTCCATACAAATGTGACACCTTTTTTAAGGGAAACTAAAAGGCTTTCTGTTATCATTAATAGCCAAGAAGGGTTTTGGCATCAAAAAATTTAAACACCAAATACAAATTTCTCTATTTTTTGGTCTAAGTTTACTTGGATCCAGTTTATAAGATCAGAAAGTACGTGCAGTCTTTTTTTTTTTTTTTTTGCATGTGAGTCAGGCTGCAGACTTGTCTGAAGAGTTGTTGTCTGAGTTGCTTGTTCTTGATGCGAATGAGTAGGTGTTACATTAAAAACATTCCTTGCTTCACTTGCTTCATCTCTCAGCTCCACTCTTACATGTCACAACATATTAAATCGCTATTTTTCCATGTATATGCATATGTGTGAGTGTGTGAGGGCGGTGGTGGTTGTGCAGTGAAAGCAAATAAAATCTAAATTTTTTTGAAAAAAAAGCAGTTTGCAATTACTATTTTTCTGCATGGTTGTCTTAACAATGAGTGTAAAGAAAAACATGCAGATACTTTGTAAAGAGAAAAAGACGTTGAGGACAAACGGAATATATTTATTTAAATGGTGGTTGCACTTGGTGATAACAGTCATCCGGGGTGCATTCTGATCCTGGCTGTAAAAGACTTTCAAATTTCAGAATCACATTCAAAATGTTCCAAACTCAGATGTCCTGAAATCATGCACTTAAAATTAACCTGAATACTTGAGCCCGAAGCTCTATCAGGAAGTGAATAGACGTTCTCGCGTGGTCTTTGCCAAGAGCAGCTAATTAGCAGTGACAGATGTGCACTGACAGAGCTGGAGTACCACAAAAGCAGGAAAGAGCTCAGAGGCAGAGGAGATGCTTGCATTTAGTTTGTGCCATAAAGCGCAGGTTCAGTTTTTGTGAGGAAGTTGTGTTCCTGTCTTTTTTTCATATTTGCTCTACAACCAGTGGATGGAAGACATTAAAGCAAATATTCTTTTTTTGTTTTTATCTAGCGAAAGCTTCGGTTAGACGTAGAGGAGGGGGAGGGTTTAGTGTATTAGACAGCTGCTGCCAATCAGCTTGTCAACGGTTCAAATCCTGAGTCTGACAGTCACTGTGTCCTTGGGCAAGGCGCCCATCCCTGCATTACCCTCTACTGTAAAAAATGAGTAAGTCTTTGAATACAAGTGTTTGCTAGATTGACTGAAATATAAGGTTGAAATAAATGGCTAAAGCAGTTTGCTTAGGTTAAGTTCAGAGTAATAATTCAATTCATTTGTGTTATTTTGTCCTTCATCTTTGTTTGCCTGTTCGTTTTTTTTTTTTTTTGTTTCAGTCTAATTTTTTCGTTACCAGTGCTTGTGGTCAAACTTTTATTTTGCAGCACAATTTTTGTCGTTTTTTTTTCACTCAATCTTATTCTGCTTTTGAGTGATTCAACCTGCTCCACTCAGCATAAAACTTTCAATGTTCCAACATTGTATTATTCAGTGGCAGATATAGCAGTTTGAAGCCGCCAGGTGAACAAAAACATGAGCCCCCTGCAGCTATTGGAGTAAGATGTCCATGGAATAACTTCTTCACTGGTCGATTTTTAGACACCAATGCAGAGAAGCCAAATGTTTTGATAAGCATCTAAAAACTGAAATCACATTTAAATGCTAAGAATCTATTTTTCATTTTACTTGGGGAAACACTTTGAATTTATCGACTCAGGTTTGATGCCCTTCTGTCTTTTCTTTAATTTGTCAGGTTTTACAAAAGCAAAAAATGATGGAAGAAAACAGTATCCTACTCTAGGGTGTGGCATTAATATTAGAAAAAATAAAATAAAAATTATTCTCAGAATTACATTTTTCTGGATGAAACCCTTTCCCATGAGCAGTCTTATGCCTTTTCAGTGATTTGGGTTTGTATGGCAGTTAAACAATAATGGCCGTGGATATTTTTTACTTGCTTCAGTAATATCCGTGTCTTTCCTGTGTTTTCATTTGCTGATAATGATGTTCTTAAATTAATAAATTTAAAGTCCAACAGGAAATTAATGGTAAGACTTGTATATTGTGCTGAAAATAAATCATAGTGCCGTAGTAAAAGCTATGTGTTTTATGGTTTACCTGAATGACAAGTTAGCCCTGATTTGGTTCTTTGGATGAGCTCCTCTGTGTTAATATAGGGGGTGGCTGACTTGACCTACCACATATCAGTGCCGGGTTTCCACTGAGGCAACAAATCAAATTCTGAAGCCACGCTTACACCTCCCACAACAAGTGACCACTTCCAATGAAGCGTCTATGTAAATACGCTAAGCTTCCATGTTCTGGCAATACACTTTACAAACTTATTTAAGACCGTTTTTGGTCTTTGTAGAAAACATGAAGCCATTGTACATGTATTGCAAGTTGAAGCAGGTCAAACTTTCACCAATATCAGGGACTTGGATTTGGTAGTGACGTATGGATGGCGTCCCCTTTACCGCACGCAAGTGTCAACTGTTTGAAAATTGATCATGAGGGAGAAATGAATAATTGCAGTTTGTGCCCAGCTAGAATTATCTGACACCGAGTCTTTCAAATATTAGAGCTGTGATAGATAAAGCTTGGAGCAAGATTCATGAGATAGTCACCACTTTGACATTTTGCACACAGCCTCTTGCAACTGTGTGTGAACTCCATATACTACACGTACATTCAAGACTTTGCTTTTAGCATTCTCTTGAACACACATCACATGCCTGGTGTGAACGTAGCATAAAGCTAAACATGCCTCCCCATCGTCATGAGTATAATAGTCTAACTAAAGGATACGTTTTTTTCACACAGTTGTGCAAATTAAGGGTTAAGTAATCAAATAAATGTAATATTTAAGAAGTCTGTTGCAACATTCTCTTTCAGTCTCAGTCAAATCATGCTCCATTGAGACTGAAGTTGGATATTATTCTCACAGGCAGGGACTTAAGACCTGACTCAAGATTCAACCATAAGAGCTTGAGCTTTGGGGCGTCTGAACAGCGTTTATTTGTTTGTCTTTGATTTTACCTCCAGGACATAGTGACAGATCTAACAGAGAAGGTCTCGACTGTTTTCTTGCTGCTGTTTTATTTGTGGTGATGCAGAAACACTAAACACTAATTGCCTGTTATTGCATCACCGCTGGTTTTCTTTTAGTACATAAATAACGCTTTAAGTACTTGAGACTGCAAATGTGGACCTGCAAGAATATGAATCATGCAAATTAATGGATGACAAACAAGTGAGGTTTGAGTGTCTCAGTTAACGGGAGAGAAGCTACTTGTGCTGGAAAGATTATAAAAGGACATGCATGTGTGGTGTAACAAGTGTACCTTTGTGTTGTTCGTGAGGTGTGACTATTTGGTGGCACAGAACACACATTTTGTAGTTGTGGACTTGTTGATCCTGGCGTACAAGCAAAGCAAAAGAATCAGTGAGTTTGTCACTTCAGCTCTTATCACACAGGACACTAGAACAAACAAGACACACGGGGGCGAAAGCAGCAAAAACTTAACCAAATTAAAATCAGACCATAAAAGAACAAATTCATAAGTTTAATATTTTCTTTGACTTTTCTGTCCACTCAAAAAACATTTTTTTTCCACTTGACAACAAAAACACAAAAGCATGCTCATGTGTGAAATGATCAAATTCTGCTATAAAGGAAAAACTATCGATCAGCTGTCCGGATCCCCAGCATACTATGAACAATAAATTATAACCTTGTTTTATAGTGTTTATTTAAAAAGCATGATATTTCTACAATGAATAACAATAAACCTGTGCTTGATGTTGACAACACAGAAGGAGAACTACTTTTTCCGTCACTCAGCTTGTCTAGTTGCTAAGAAACAGGTTAGCTTTGTTTTTCAGGGGAAAATATATGTATTGCCTTTTTTCAAATGCTTCCTGAATTATATCACACATTTTTAAATGAGACGTTTAAGAAATAATTTTTTCCTGATAAGTAGAGTCACTGTGATTCCCTACAACCAAAAACTTACACTGCTACGAAGTAATACTGCAGGACACGTCTGATAACACTTTCAAGAACAGGGTTTGCCTAAGCTAAAATTCAGTCCGATTTATGAAATCTCCAAACATTTTGACATAATGTAGTTCATTTTATTTTTTACAAGGTTAGATACTATGGTTAACAGGAATAAATGCAACAAATGTATGCAACAAAGTGAGTTGCATTAAAATAAATACATAAATAAAAAATCAGAATTGAATCGGTGAATCGAATCGAGTTTATGTGGGCGTCCTACATCTTACAGGCACTTAGGTATCATCTTTAAGGAACCAGTACCTGCATCTCACTAATGGCAAAAGTGTGGCATCGGGGCACCATACGACAGCATCATCCATACATCATCCTTACTAATCCTTTACTAACCCACTTACCTTTTCATTTTCATGATGTCCCTAAAGCTGGCCACACAAGGGAATTGCAAGACTTGTCTACAAACCTCCACGGCTCTGGACAACCCAAAAATGAACGGTGACAAAGGCATAGTGAAATAAAAACTTAAAAAATAAACAAATAATTTTATAAAACTCTAATAAGATCAAAAAGGCTTGTCAGCTCCTGATCTTAAAGTTTTTTACTTCGGTTGAGTTGAAAGGGTTAAAGGACTTGCATCTTCGTTGCGACTTGGAGAACTTTGTCCCACTTCTTCTTATTTCCCCTTCATGAAGTGTGGAGTAAATTCATCTTGGAACTACTGGACTGTTTGCCAAGAGTCTCATCTGCAGAGTCAGCTGTTTCTCTGTGTTTTGCTATCGACCTCTGTTCTTGACTGAACTGTGCTCTCTTTCATTTGTGCAGTCATCTTTTCTCTCCATGTTGGAACAACATGCACGCTCTGGTTCTCTGGGGTGTGCACTGCCGCTAGTCTGAGTATCAGCACAGATTTAGAGCAGACTTTGGTCGGCAGAAGGACAGTTCAAACCCTCAGTGATGGATGGCAGCTGTAAATTCAACAGGGAAACATTTACATGCAAATAATAGCATCTGTCAGGAATCCACCGACGCATGAGATGCACAAGCACACGCCGCCACGCAAAACTAAGACAACGCACAGAAACCAGACTAAAAACACACAAGACAAAATGTACAACGACACAAATCTGCACACAACAGAGGTAATGAGATGATGTATGAGAGCTTTTAAGCCCCTGTCCAGAGCCTCCTTTGCTTCACTCTCTGCTAGTCTCCCTGCCCAGCTGTGTGCTTCTGTCTCTGCATCTCTTTTCTCCTTCCTTGATTACCATTGTCTGCCTCTGATTTAATATCCTTTTTCATTGTTGGTAAAACCTGCTTGCGCTCCAACCTGTCAGACTTGATTGGAACTACACTAAAGAAAGTAAGAATTTAGACTTTTTTTTTTTTTTTTTTTTTTCAGTTGTGAAATTAAAGGCTGACAGAGAAATGCCATGGCTACTTTGTTTTTTTAAGTTTCACTGAATCTAATAAGGTTGCACTTTGGTGACAGGAGACTTTGTTTGGGCCTTTTTAAAATGTTTATCCTTCACAGTAAGCTCATTTACATGGATGGATGGATGGATGGATGGATGGACAATTGATTGGATATTAAATGAATTGAATGATACTGTGGGTGGATGGAGAGAGAAGCTCATTTTCCGTTCATTAGCTCGAATTGTGGAACACTGAAATTAAAACTTATGGATTCATTTTTTGTTAAAACTATTTCTCTTCTGGCTCAGCTAACTTTATTGTAGTTCGGATTGTTGCAGACGTAAGCAATATTTTCTTTAGCATCACAACCAGTCATGTTCTTTCAGAGGGTTTGCTTTACTGGAAAAGTTAAAAAAGATGGAAACCTAAACAATATTTTGAAAGATACCCAATTTTCTTCATATAGGATGGAAACTTTGTAAATTTAACACAATAAAGCCAAATAGAGAAGTCAAACTCCTCCATTTTTAGATTTGTGGATTTTCTCTCTAACAAAAACATCAAACCAGAAGAAAGCTTTTATTTGTTTCTTTTCCCCAAGTAAAATAAAAGAAATTCCCTTCCAGTTCCTATCTAATTTGCTATAGCAACACTTACATTAATGTCCTTAAGAGCTCCTATTTTGACTGTAATTAAATCTAATTTCTGCCCATGGCTACCAATAAAACATACTTAACTTTGTGAATCACTGAAGCTTGGCAGCATAGCTTCCAGCCTAGCAAGACTGATTCTTTTGTGGTAATAATCCTTCAGATCTTGTGAGCAGCTGTTTACCAAAGTAAGGCCATTACAAGAAAATAACACAGCAAATTCAGGAAAAAAACAAACAAATATTGGAACAATCCGACCCTTATTCACCCTACCTAAAGATCGGATGAAGAGATAGATGAACATAATGGAAGGAAGACAAATAAACAAAATAATACAGATCATACCTTTGAACATCTCTTTTTTTTAAATGGACTGTGAATAGATTTTTCTGATAATGCCATTTAATACACAAGTTTAAAAGAAACATCAAATAATGCTTTCTTAGAAAACCAATGGCTAATTGATAGATTTAATCTGTATTTTATGCACATCTACATTTACTTTTTTGCCTTTAATGATGACTTTTTGTCAAATTTTGTGTTAAGTGAATTCTAAGATTTTTTTCCTGTGTGGTCATTGTGATCTTACTAAAGCAATTGTTTTTTGTTTAATTGGGGGAAGTTGGTGGAGCTAATAAGCAAAGCAATTAACATCTGTCAATCACCAGATCTCATCCTGTCCTCATTGGAAACCCAATCAAACTAAAAAGGAGCTAAAAATGTTTTGAAATCAGTTGGTAAGTCTATTTCTGTTTTAAAGCGAAGCATTAAACATGATGGGGACTTCCAATGATAAAGGGAGTTAGATTGAAAAGCTAGAAATTGAATTGAGTTGTAAATAGTGTCAAGGCTCACACAGGGTTTGGTGTGATTTTTGTTAAAAAAAAAACAAAAAGCTGCAGCTCCTGAATGTTTCTGCACTCTAGTTTACATCATTTGTTGTTGATTAGTACTCTGAAATTGATGTTTTTTGGGGGTAAATTGGTGGAAGTCACACATCCTAAACACTTATTCTCGTTTCAGAGCTTTTTCATTAGCCAATAAATTTGCTACGCAGCCTTAAATTGTTCCCATCGTCAGCAAAGAGGTATTTAACAGTCTTTTTTTCCCCCTTTCTAACACAATTGCAGCAGTTGTTAGGATTTAATTTAACACCAAATATTGAGATTTATTTACCATCCTTAAACAAACTCATCCATCTATTTTTCCTAACCAGCAGAATGCCTTTTGGGGTCACAGAGTTGATGGAGCCTTTCCTCGCTAATGTTGGGCAAAGGCAAGGTCCATCCTGGACACATCGCCAGTCTGTCAAAGGGCCACACAGTCACTCTCACACACTCTAAGGGACTATTTGGAATCTCAAATTAACCAATGAAGCCTATTTTTTAACTTTGGCCTTACACACACTGGAGGAACGTGCAAACTCTACACAGAAAGGATTCAGCTGGGATTTGAACCAGGACCTTCTCATTGTCAGGTGAGAGGAATAACCGCTACAAGAACAATTAAAGGTGAAATTAGTTAAACTTAAATTAGCCAGGTAAGGGAAGTTGCAAGACTGTAGCAAAGACCCTAAAGTCCTTCTATGTGAGCTTGCATTTGTTTACAGAAAATGCCAAAAATATTGTCTGCGTCAGAAATGTTGATTTGGGAACAACAGACAGTGGGAAGGAAAAAGAGCTCTCTTCTAATAGGTCATAAGACCAGCAAACACCTGCTAACAATCAGTAGATTGTTCGATCAATACGTATTTTGGCGTTTAAATAACTGTCAGAGTGAATCATCTCCGTTTTGTACTTAATAAAAGCACAAATGTTATCATCTCAAAGGAATTTTCTTCAACCGAAAGCAAGAACTGGCAAAAAAAAAAAAAAGGAGTCGATTTTACCCTCAGAAGCCTGCGCTGGGCTCTGCTGTGTGGAACAAACACTGTTGCTCAAGTCAAAAAATTATAAAGTGCTCTAATCAACTCAAGAAGTGGTGCTTATCAGGAATAAAAGTCCACCATGGCTTTCAGAATCCAGTTTAATGGCATCTCTTCATGTTTTAAGTAGATTACAGGCTTGTCCCGTGAGAGGGAATTATTGAGGAGGTAACTCAATTTCTGTGTTTGCTGTAGGTATCAGTGAACTGAGAGTAAACGTGGGGCTATAGAGGAAGAATGCAATGAGCTTTTATACAGACACTTTTAGAAATAGCACTAAAATAGTAATCTTTCACGTGCAAACCAGCCTGGAAGCAGAGAGAGTCCTGATTGCATGACACAGTCAAAAAGCCACTCAGATTAATATGATACTTTTGGTTTTTAACATGTCCTTGTGGGTCTTTTTCTGATGATGGAGGACATATATAAAGACATTTACACCAAAAATGAATTTTTGAGTATTTCTTTATTCAAATTGTTGGGAATCGGGAGGAGATGAAAAAGTGCTGCCTGAAAAAAAACCTTTTTGTAACCTAGAAAACACATGTGGGTCACAAGCTCCTTGCTGTGCTTCATTGTGATGTATCCATTTGTGGACGACTAGACTCGCTTTTTTTTCCTCGTCGGAGCTGGTTTCTGGATCAAAAACTGTATGGATGGACAGCTCCAGTATTGCTCGCCATAGTTGCTCCGCTAATGTAAGGATGGAGTGGTGAGAGGCTGACTGAGAGGTTTTAAACTGACTTTATAAACAGAGCCCTCACTTATAGATGACAAAAAGTGGGATGGGGTTGCTCTGCACCAATAGTCCCGCCCTCAACTCAAAGCCGAATTTCTAATTATCTACTGCAGCTCTGCAGAAACTATGTCCTAGAAAACAATACAGGTTTTTTTATTTAAGCTAAATTCGGCTCAAATTAAACCACTGGGAAAGCTTTTAAAATAAATCCAAAGATGATCGGAGTGGAACTTTAAGTATCAAATACTACGTTCATATATGAAGAAAATGTTTTGCAAAAAGGTTAGCAACTGAACAGCTAACACCAAAGGGGAATGCCTTCAGCAACATACTGCTGATTTAAAAAAATAAAGCTAAACTCTAGATTAGTTTAAATTTGTCATAACTAGATAACAAACATGAGACGAAGCACAATTTACCTGAACTGTTCTTCCATCACACTCTTGCTTCCAGTGGATGCTGGTGCAGACAAATACAGACTCAAACGTTTAATATGGCATAGGCAAACAAGGCAGGATTTCCCCAGAAAAATACAAGTAACATCACTGCTTTCTGAGTAAACTACTTTTTTCTATACCAGGCTTTTACTTTGAAGTAGCTGGGACTGGTTCTAGCAACCTTGCACAGAGTAAATCAATAATCAATAATAAACAGTATACTGTAACAATAACACTCTTATTCATTCAAATTGATTCCATTGAAGTAGTATCTTGGAATAACATTTTGGCATCTCGATAATCATGGCAAATATCATTGAAAGTAGGGCTGGGCGATACTGAGCATTTAGCTATTGATACAATACCAATCCGATACAGGTCAATATCACCGATATCGATACCAATATTGACATTTTTCATAAATGTTGTGGATGTGACGTGAACCAGAAAATCTCAATTGTTTTTAATTGCCCCCTATATTTTTTTGAAGTTTCTTTTTTTTTTTAATTATTTGATAAACATAAAAGCAGAACAAGGATAATATTTTCAAATAGATGGAAAATAGTTTATTAAAAGCTGAGTTCTGTTTGCAGATGCAAGTTTCAAACAAGAGTGGGAATATTGGTATCAGCGGGCTGGTATCGATTCGATACTGATACCAACTTGAGATCGAAACTCTCGATATTTTAGATCGATCCGTCCAGCTCTAATTGGAAGTATGGCAGACACATATTAGAGTTTCATAGTGACAGCTCCCTTGTTGCCTTCTTGAACCCTCAGTCTGAAAACCCCCGACAGCAGGGGCAAGTCCTCATTCTGCTCTGTATGAGTTTAAACTTCCATTTTAGATTAGTTTACTTTCCCTGTGCTGCACAAATAAATCACTTTGCATAGTTTTTGTGAGTGACTGTGGTCAAACTGTGCAAACTGAAACCTATGATAGAGCAGGAGGCCATCATAAGACCCCAAAACTTTGAATAAACGTAAACAGCTGCACCAGCACCCTACCTGCTCCTGAAATACATAATTTGTAAAAGACATCTCAAAAGCGGCTAATAATAACCGGTGGGCTTTCAATGCAGCAATCAAACAACCACTGATTCACCTTTTCCTCAGACTTGTTTGGGATAATAAAGGTCTACTCAAAAAAAAAAAAAAAGAAAAAAAAAATGCCCTGCCCTTTATTTCGACAAACTGAGCAACAATGGGACCCTAATACAAGGTGAAAGGCGGTCATCTCAGTAATTATGGCTCATTCAGTGACAGCATATTCATGTGTAAAACACAGTATCTGCAGGTGAAAGGAGCCAGAGCTCATC
The DNA here is from genome assembly GCA_003999625.1 of Oryzias javanicus. Lineage (NCBI taxonomy): Eukaryota > Metazoa > Chordata > Actinopteri > Beloniformes > Adrianichthyidae > Oryzias > Oryzias javanicus. Next base: position 14,845,556 of record CM012437.1, read on the forward strand.
TGTTTCGTGAAGGAGCTCAGTGCTGCAGTGGGTCCATAATCATGTGAAACATTAAAAACACATGCCTGAATGGATACGACGTTGTCGAGGAGCATGCAGATGGAAAGACACATTTGTTCTATTAATGTCATATTTTAAATTTCACTCCTTCAGGTTTTTGGTGGTAAAACAGGTAGGAGAAGCAGAGGAGTAAAAAAATAAAACAGCTTTAATAAAAATGGAGACACAGCAGGAGACGGTAAAATCAGATTTAGTGTCTCTGGCACTTTTCTGTCTTTATACAGTCATTCTGATGTGAAGGCTGGGAAATACAAAAGTGGAAATAATAAAATACAATAAAAAAAACTCTCACACATTCTCCAGCGGCTTTTCGGTTCCAAATTTATACAATGTGTTGCCACTAAAATCAGCTTTGTGTTCACGTAAAAAAAGAAACATTGAATAGCAGGAATATATTTGCCTCTCGAATGAAAGTGAACTGGCTTAAAATTCTGCTGGTTCCCTTCAGAAATGAAGGCGAAATATAATACCAGATTATCAGGAAATCCTGGACACAAAGAAAGACCTACCGTCTCCTGTACAGCTGGAGAGCTCATCCGGTTTCTTAAGATCTGCCTGATATGAAAATGCTTCCAAACAAGCAGAGGCTTGGCTCTATGCGGCAAACAATCAGCCGACCCACAACAGCAGAAAACAGCCCTGTTTCTCATTTGATTTATTGCCCATTACCCTAATGAGTTTGCTGTCTGATCAGAAGCTTGAGTCTCCTTCAATACCAGCCCATGTTCCTCCTGTGGTACCCGGCTGCAGAATAGGAGTCTTTACAGGTGGCTGGATTTTCTTGTTAAAAAGCAAAGTGCATTTGAGAAAGGAATATGGATTGACACAGTGCTTGATGCTGAGGAGATCAATTATGTGAATACACACACACATGACAGACCAAAGCCTCGTGATTACAAGCCCTATATGCATCAGAGAGACCAAGAAGGACCGGACTTGAAGAAACAACCACCATCACAGAGACATTGATTTGTGGTAAGAAGCAGAACCAAACACCAACATTAGCTAATGATGGTTATGGTTGCTTTCACATTTGGGAAATGTTTTCTCTCTATAGTTCATTTTCCCCTGAGAAAGGACAAAAGAGGGTCTTTAGATGCATTTAAGTTGCTTTCACACAAGAATGTTCCAGAGGACTTTGTTTAAATGGGTGTACAAAGCTAAGGATTTCACACCTGTGTCTAGTTTGGTCTGCTTTTACACACTGCGCATCAGAAGTGAACCAAATTAAGACAGCTATTAAAAATGAAGACAAAAAATCTCATGTAAATATCATGCACCTACCTGTAACTCACTCCTACCCCACGGTTAGCCTTTTACACATTTTCCAACCAATTTATAATCTGCAATTATTCATCTCTGTACTATATATATATTTTTTAATATTTTATAATACACAGTGCTTACTTCAGTTAATCTCTTCATTTCACTTTTGTCAGGAATAGGAGGTGGGAGAAAAGTAAAACATTTAATAAATAAACTGAAACATGACAAAAACAATGTGAAACAGTGTCATAACAAAACAGCACGGGTGACCTGACGATGATGAACTCAAAACCAGACACTTAAAGTTGATTAACTAAATGAAGAAAGCTGTGGATGATTTAACCTGAACATGGTGAGACTGAAACAGAACATGACAAAAGCGCCACAAAAACTCAAGCATTGAATCCTGACAGTACCCCTCCCCAGAAAGGCAGATGCCCAAAACACCAAAGAGGATGAGACCCTTAACAGCAAAATGAAAACATGTCCAGAAATATGGGCAAACCCGCACGAGGCACACATATGGTCCACACGAAATATCAGTGTTGTAGACCGCTTGATGAGCCAGAACAGTGAAAATGTTTGTTTACATTTGTTTAGTCCAGCTGCAACTGCTGCACCTATTGCCATCCAGGCCTTCGGCACACCTGGCAGGTGTGGCCAATGTGCCTTAATTGGCACCTGCTGTCTGTTTTAAGGTGGAGCAGACCACATCAAGCCAATGCAGGGAGCAGAGCAGCAAACTGGGTTTTAGTTTGTGTGGTTCTGGGTTTTAGTTTGTGTGGTTCTGGGTTTTAGTTTGTGTGGTTCTGGGTTTTAGTTTGTGTGGTTCTGGGTTTTAGTTTGTGTGGTTCTGGGTTTTAGTTTGTGTGGTTCTGGGTTTGTTTTGGTCTCTTGTACCTTTTTTGTTCTCAGAAATTCTAGATTGCTGGGTTTTGTTTTGTTGGTTTGGGGTTGGACCTTGGTAGTTCTGATTTGAGGGCTTTGTTTATTTGTTTTTATAGGTAATTTTGTTTAGGCTTCCCTTAGCAGGGAGCTGCTGATTCTGGTCAACATGGCTGGGTCTGCAGTCTCCCTGACTTATTTTGTTTGGCCAAGGTTCTTACTCCCTTTTGGTTTGTCTTTTTTTAACCAGAACACTAATTACATTTTTCATTTCAGGACACAGGTTTTCATTTATTTAATAAACTGTGTGCCTTTTTTATTTTTGGTGTCCAGTTTCTTTATTGTCCTCTTTTGCCCCTTGCCTCCGGGTTTACCCGCAGGGGAGGAAACACATTTTTTCTACAGGCGTTCTGTGGGAGGCCGGTCATAGCAAACACCTAACACGCAAAGGTAAGTACATATCCTAAAATGCCACAGAGCAGTTTCTGCAACCAGTGTTTTATTTAGCAAGTTTGCACAGCGGCAGTTCTTCTTGTGCATTTATAATGCATGTATTTGCACCAATTGACTTAAACTATGAGGAAAATTGCATAAAGCTTTTGTGTAAATAAAAGAGAGCTGACAGAATGATGCAAATAAACACAACAGAGTATGTTATTGTGCACCATGAAAAGAGCAACTTTATGTTTATAGCCTGTTCTTCTTCATGAACTTTATTAACAGAGGCACATCTCGTGAGCCAGAGTCCTGCTCACCGCTGCTCTTCAGTAACGAAGTCAAATTCTCACAATCATTTTAACAATTGTTAAGTGTTTTGCTTTAAAGTCTAATGTTCCCTAAGTATGAATATTGGGAGTACACTAATACACCAAATATAAGACCAATTAAATAATACATTAAAAAAAAAGGTTGTTTTGATATCACTTATATTTTTGTGTTATAATAAAGATTGTTTTCTTCCATATTTTGTGTGGTTTCTATGTTTTTCATGGCTTAAAAAGAGCCTGGGCCACACACTGAGGTGTAGCAGCTTACAACAGTTTGCTGACAGTGTTCAGGGAGTGCCTGGAATGCTTTGAAAATCTGGATGTTTTCAATGTCCTTGCCTGAATCAAAGCACCCTGTACTCCTAGTTGGAAATTCAAACATGTTCAAAAAAGCTAATCTTGTTTTTTTGCACATTTGTTTTTTTTTTTTTTTTTTAGTCTTTGAGATGCCGGTATTAAAAATTATTCACGCTTTGCAGAAAATAGTAATTGCACTTACAGATACAAAGGAGAGGTTTGTGTCTGACATTCCAAATACAGAGCACACACAACAGGTAACCATTGCCTGACCTGGGTTAAACTCCAGTCTTTTGCTGTGAAACAGATATCGTAGGATTCTTTAAAAAAGTCTAAGTGGCAGGTCAGCAATATTGAAAGGCAAATCCACAGCCATCAAAGTTTGAACAGCAGATTGTTATGACAACACCTTTTAAAAGGCCAGAAGGACATTTCCTTTTCAAATTATTCATGATGATAAATCACCCAAACTTTATCTCCTTTAATCGTTGCTGCCAAGAATCAAGTAATAGGTGGGGTCATCCTGGGCAGGCGGCACTTCCACCTCGCTGCATTCATGGAGGCAATTAAGACGAAGCAGCACACACTGTAACGAAGAATCATCAATCATTCCTACACGTGTGCTTCTGAGCGGTTCCAGGCTGGAAACTGATCAAGGCCACCTGTGACTCAAAAGTAACTCAGACTGAGATTCAAACCAGCAACCCCTCTGCTGATGTAGGATCAAAACCTTAACAAAAGGACAAATAAAGCTGCCAAATAGAGAGAAAAGTGGTGTAAAAGGCACCGAAGCTGGGCAGGAAACGATCCAGTTGTGTGGAATGTATGAGAACAAAAACACCCACTGTGGTTATCATTTCCAAAGAGACCAATTAGGACTATCTCAAGTGCTAAAACTAAGAACAGTTTATACTTCAGAAAGCAGCGAAGAACAGATTCTCCAATGATGCAACATGATATGAAGAGGTTTCACACTCGCTTTTTTTGTAAAGTTCTGCTTACTTTCTTTGTCTTGTGATTTTTTTAAAATTTCTCTCGTGTAACCTTTGCAGATTTAATCATTACTTTTTGAAATCCATCCATCTTCAGAACCTGCTGTATCCCTGATGCCAGTTGTACACTCACATGCACACATGGGGTAATTTAAGGGACACCAATGAACTAACGTACTTTTGGACTGTGGGAGAAAACGAACACATGCACAAGGAGAATATGCAAACTGCTCACAGAAAAGTCCCACTAACCTGTGAGGTGAGAGTGTTAACCACTGTGCCAACTTTTGAAATCCATGTTTCTAAATAATATTTGACATTTTTGTGAATAATCCAAGATTTGGGGTTACTTTGAACCCAAAGCTAAAATTTACCAGAAATGATTATAATTTTGAACCTATACTTTCAAAATTAAAGCTCTAGTTCTTCTCTTTCCACTTATCTCCCCTTTTTGTTGTGACATGATAGGATATTTAACTTGCCTTGCTTTGTTTTTACACTGGATTTATCCCTGACTGATGTAAAAACATTTGCTTGTGAGGGTAAACATTACAGAACCACTTAAGGACGTTACTATACAAGCTGTTAAAGTCACACAATCATCTTTTGATCTATCATCAAAGTTCCTAGTAGGTTTTTCTAAAATTATAATTTGCCGTTTCTGGGCAAAATATAAAAAACTGTGTTGTTTTCTAGGACGTATAGTTTCTGCAGAGTGACAGTATAGTTCATTCAAAATTCTCCTCTGAGTTGTGGGTTGGACTTTTGTATGGGGTCTATTCAGGATCAGCTCAAAGTGAGTGAAAAACAAAATTGAAAATTTGAAAAACAGGCATTGTAAATTTGGAAAAAAAACGTAAAAATTTGGAAGCAGTTTTAAATTCAACAATACATGTTGAAAATGTGAAAAAATAAATTTGAACATTTGAGAAAATAATACTGAAAACTTGAAATATATTGAAAATTAAAAAAGTAAAATTGAAACTTGAATTAAAAAAACTAAAACTGTTACCAATTTAAGAAAATGTCACATGTACTTTCAATGTTTCCTTTTTTTGTTTTTCCCTGTTTTCTTTCAACTCTGTATTCTGTTTCGAGTTTTCTGTTTCTGAGCTGATCTTAATTTCACATAGGGGCGGGGCTTATTTTAATCTTAATTGTTTATATATGTCCTGTGTCATGACAAAAATACCACAAGTATATGATGAAAACACCAAAAACATAATTTTTTTATCTGTGAGTCTTTAAGCAGTTCCTGTTATTGTGACGGAGCCATACATGTGCACATACACTGAGCATCAATAATTTAGAGGTAAGTTAGACATTTGAGTAAACATTCTTTTTGCTATTTACTCACAGAATTGTAAATACGAATGCAGAGACTCTCACACATATGTCCACATGCACAAAATCCAATGAAGAATGATGTTTTTTGTTTGTCTCTTTCCACTTTTTGCTGCCTGATTTTCTTGCTGTTTTATTCTGATTCATCAATAATTCTGTCAGAAGTTTTCTTTGAGGATTTTAATTCAGAGACATGCTCCCTCATCCTGCTTTTGGTGGATTCTTTTTTTTTTTTTCTAAATGTTGATTCGATGCATATGCTTGCAATCGGAACATGCCCAACACTTACATGTGTCTCTGTTATCTGTTTAGCCCTCATGGGGTTTTCACGGGCCTGAAGTTGCCGGGCAACAGCCGTCATTACGCTCCCGGGCTAATTAACTAATTTCAATATAAACACAACAGAACAGGAGCTTTGTGAGAGGACAGCAAGTTGTTGCGTGCAGAACATCTGCAGAGTGGATGTGAAGACAGACTGGGATCATTACTGAGAGTCTGGTGAAGCCAACTGCAATTTACTGCAAGAATATTTTATCGTGAGACCATGTAAAGTCAAGTCATTTAAAACAATATATAAAATACATGTGTATCATGTTGTCTTGCTTGAAATACTTAACAATTATTGTTACTAAAACAGATATTTTAAAGTTTTGCACTCAAAGAATGTGGCCTCACATGCTATAATCAAATTGTGTTATTAATGGTTTTCAGTCATAAAGCAGTGACTCCCGAGCCGGTTGATACTAGGGCACACTGCAGGGGGTATGTGGAAGAATTTCCACATAGGAATCTTTGACAACCAAGTTTTCTATTAATCATCTGAAAAACTTGTTTTGCTCTTACAAGTTTTTACACTGATGGCATATTCCGAGTCAGAGAGTGGGTAGAGTCTGTCCCATTATATCTAAAAACCACAAAACTGAAGCTGGACTGGAAAACATCCAACTTCAGTCATCAAAATGAAAAACAAAATTACATTTATAAAGATTCACTAAAAACTAGACCATCCTTGAATAACTCCATGAAGCACTGATAAATGGCACTGATTACAAAAGACTGAGTAACAGTTGATAAAAATGTTTTACCCATTTGCTTTTTATTTGGTTTGCAAAATTTGAACATGATTTTTTTAAAAGTAGAAAAGTTGCATAAAAATCACAACTATAAATGGTTCTGTTCATAGTTTTTATGGACAGAATTTCTAAGAGCAGCCAGGACCCGGAGAGGATCTGGTTCGGGGACTACAGGATTTTATCTCTGCTCTTTGCAAATGATGTTGTCCTGTTGGCTTCATGGAGCCAGGACCTCCAGCATGTATTGGAGCGGTTTCAGCCGAGTGTGAAGCAGCGGGGATGAGGTCAGCATTAGGGCTGGGTTGATGAAATCGATGAATCGATTTGAGTCAATTTAAGCTTAATAGATCAATATTCTATCCATAAAAATAGAGCTAGATCTAGTACATTGGGCTAAAGTCTGCAAGCTTAATGCTAACATTCAATGGAATATCCCATAGGGTGGCTAATGCTAATGCTTGGTTGACATAAACATACATTACTGACATATTCTTTGCTTTTTCTTTTAAAAAAAAACGTGTTCTGCCGTAGTACACCATACTATAGCAATACACTAGGTGGAGCTATAGTGCAAGCTCCATCAATAGTGCAAGCTCCACCTAGTGGCCAAACTGAAAAGCCATCCAGGAGAGGCAGAACAATGTTTACAGTGTTAATAATCAGAACATTTTTGTTAGAGCTTTTATGTTTGAGAAACCATGCAACACTGTATGTTATTAACAGTCTCATTATTTCACTAATACAATATACAATATTTGAACTGTATTAGGCCAACATTAATATTTTCAAAAAATATATAGAGCTATTTTTAATGTATTTCTAAACATGTGTAATCTGTGTAAACACTTAATTGAATTATATTGAACTGGCTGGATCAAAAGTATTGAGGAAAAATTATTGGAATTGAATCGATCTAGGCTCTGGGGAATCAAATCGAATCGATTCTGGAAAATTACTATCAGTACTCAACCCTAGTCAGCACAGCCAGGTCTGAGGCCACGGTTCTTGTCTGCACTGTAATGGTTTTGGTGAACTGGGCAGCATTTTACTGCAAACATCAATAAGTTGTTGGAAAGTACTTTAAAAAGAAATGAATTGTGGAAATTTCCCTTGTCATTACTGTAAGTTCTATGTTACTGCGAATTAGAAAACATTATGAAAAATGTCCACAAAATTACGTCCAATCCAAACAAGTACATTACTATTTTCTCTTACCTATTTGAATTAAGTTTAATTTGCAATCCTTGCAGCTCTTCTTTGTTTCTTCAAAGAAAGACAAACATGCAGTTTAACCTCAAAGATGTTTTGTTTATTGAACAGGGGTGATATAGATTCATAGACAGTTTTGTCAAATCTCATCTCAGTGCACCACAAAGAGCTGTTTTGACACATTTTTCTGATTTTCTAAAGCAGAAATGTCTTAGAGAGCTGCAGCCTGCAGTTTTCCTTGGTAGACTAATGATGTCTTAGTGTTTTAACACACAGTGACAAAGGGTAATATTTTAAAGAACAAAGTTAAAAAAGAAGGGGGGGGGGGGGGGTCCAAGAACTTTTGTGACATATTTTTAAATGAATTACAAAACAAAACAAAGGAAACTTGTAAGTAACAAACGTTCAACTTCCATCCTAAAAGGATTCTGGTGTGTTGAGGTGCGTGAGTAGGAGTGATGTCATGATGTCAGCTTTAGATGCTGTGTTCTTTAAGACGAATCAAGTCTGTACATGTGTATTTTTTAATCTCCATTAAAGATGGTTCCGCTTTTCTTAGCTTACTAAGCTTCCTAAGCTGGGAAAGTCTGTTTCAGGATACTGGAGAGGAAAACACTTCTGATATTCTAACCTCTGATTTAGGAAGAACAGAAGCCCTTTTGTTTTTTGTGGAAAAAGAGAAGCCATTCAGTTATGCATCTATAGAGTTCTGTGGAGTTTATCAGTGTATAGGGGTAATGGAGTCACTTCATAAAGGTCTCTGTAAAACCAGAGCAGGAGATTAGTTCATAACATTCTGCATGGTGAACCCCAGCAAGAATGAAAGCACCTGGTATGTGACACAGCACTCACACCTCCAAGGCTATGGTTTTTGGAAAAGGGTGGATTCCTGTCTCTGGGTTGATGGATTGTTCCTGCCCAAAGGGGAGTGAGGATAGGAAGCAGCTTGAGTTCAGCAGGCGGAAAGGTGCAGTGGTTCCAACAGTGAAGAAGCCCAAAAGACAAAGCTCTCAGTTTACTGGTTGATGAACATTCTTGACCTCACCTGTTATCATGAGTTCCAAATCAATCTAAAAGCAAAAGATCCCAAATACAAATAGTAGAAAAGAACTCATTCTGCAGGGTATCTGGGCACTCCCTCAAACTATGAGCTTTTACATTGAATGGCTACAGAACAGAACCTCTGTGCCTCGGTGCCCTCGGTGGCCAAAGTTCTGCTGAACTTCACAGCTGTGGATTCTAGTTCAGCAACCAGTTGGATCGGAGTGATGTATACAACGCTCTGAAAAAACTTTCAATGTGTAGTGAATGAACTGTGTTTACTTGCCATGTGAAAAAATGGATCTACTGCACTGTAAATAAAGCATCTTAGTCATATTCAAACGTCCTCCTTCATTCGCTCATCACATGGAAATGTTTCTGGAAAGAACTCTCTTTTGGAGCACCTGTTCAAGCACCACCAGGATCCTAAACCGTTAAAATGCTCGATTTGGAGTTTTTTTTTTAAGTCATACTCTTAAACAAAGTGAAAAATTGTTCTGATACAGTCTTGAGATATACGGCAATACATATCGTATCATGAGAAACTCATCGAGACATGGATTACATCGAGACTCTTGCCAGTACACACCTCTACTGTTTACTGGCAAATGTCCACCACCTACGGTTGGAGGAGGCTTGATGTGAAATGTCAAAGGGGGTGTGAATCTCTGAATCAGGCTTTATTTTTTTTATCACAGCGCTATTCCAATACTTCCAAAACTTGGTATCATATAATTCTGGGAAAAAAACACAATTATAAATTTATCCTCTGTGATCAATTTCCAGTTGGTATTACAGTGAAGACAGTGGTACAAACTTGCGTAGCTACCTGTGAACGAATTGAACGTGGAAGCCTGAAAAATGTATTGGCCCATCGGCGAGCGAGGTGTGAACTTAGCTTTAGAGACACACAGCAAAGCTCAGTCACCAGGGAGGAGATTGGAGAAGCTCCCTCGCATCAAGACATGCCAGCTAAGGTGACTGAAGGTGACATTCCAGGTATGTCCCACTGGGTAGACTTAGGACACGTTGGAGGGATCGTGTCTCTTTTGGCTGACCTTGGAGCGCCTTAGGTTCCCCCCGGCAGAACTGATGGGAAGTTTGTTTTTGCTGTTGTCTCCTCCTCCTGCCATGCACTGACTTGGTGAGTGCTGCAGACATTTTCCAAATATACATGGTAAAAGTTCTCCAAAACATTAAAATCATATACTTGCTTCTCTCTTTAACTCCCTCTGCTCACATAAACTCTGTTGCCACCTGTCTAATGTTTTGCTCTATTCAGCTACAGAGATTTTTAGAGAAGTTTACCTGAAATGAAACCCCTTAAATACAGTAAGAATAATAATGCAACCATCCGTTCTTTTTAATAAAAGATATATTTTAAGAGAAAAGGATTACATCAAAGGCAATTTAGTACAAAAAATTGATGAAGTAAGGAAAATTTACATTTAAGATTTAAGCCTGTTATTCATTTTAATGGTTGTTAAGGTAAAATGTTTTTGCACAGTTGGAAATGGAATTTATTTCAACAGAATGGTCAAACAAATATGAAGCCTGATAATTGAAAGACCTTCTATAAAGTGTCTCCTGCATACTCCAAATTTACAAAACACTTAACAGAAGCAAAACAAGTTTAATCCTGTAAAAAATGTTTTCAAAGGAAATGGGAAGTGGCATTGTATGAGTACAATCTAAAAGCACACTAATTTCTATTTCTGCTGAAGCACAAAATATAAAAAATAAGAAGGTCTGACTAATACAAAGACCAGAGAAAGTGGAAGCCTGAGCATTTTTGGAGCAATTAAAACATTTATTTGTATTTATTTTAGATACAGTAAACTGTCACTTTTAGATAGAGAGCAAGATGTCAAAATACCCAAACAGTGGCTATTTTAGTTTTCTAAAACTAACAGGTCAGTTTTAGAAAAAACATCTAATCTTCCCTCAGTAAAAATAAGATCAAAAGCAACTTTATTAATCACAGTTTTTTACCCAGCACCATCCCTACTTTAAACAATAATTTCAAGCATAACACTTTTTAAAATTTAGAGGATTCTCACCCTTTATTGGAAAAAATGAATAATAGAAGTAAGAAAAGTGTAGATTAAAGGTAAATAATTCCTCTGGTCTTGGTAAAAATTGAGAGTTTTATCTACTATTTATTTATATTTATATTTAAAAAGCACAGCAGGTTTAAACCCCAGCGTTTAAAAATGTAATGATCACAGCTTTCCTTTTTATCTTTTTCTTTTATTAGATTCTGATGTTCTCTATCCATCTCTATTCTTTTTTTTTAACAAATCAATTGTGCATGATCATTTCAGAGACCAGTCTTAAAAATGTTGATGTGAGGTTGAGAAAATTGATCAATTGTCTCCATTTAAACATGACAATATTTAATAAAAATGCTTATTGTTGAAGATTAATCATTAGGTTTCAACCAGAAGATTAATTTTTTGCTATCATGACCTCAAGATTTTTTTTTTTTAGTTTATTGCATTGGGCTGAGAGGAAACTGAATGAATATTGGTAATTTATCGTTATCATGCCACTCAAAATGACATGTAGATTTACACAATTTCTACAGTGTGAAAAAGTAGCATCAGCATGCAACTGTTTTAACTCAGGGTCCCTTCTTTTACTTGAAGATATCTGTTAGTAATTGACAACTTGATGTATTTTACCTTTAAAATGGCTTTTCCTTTTAGGTATTCCTCACTTGTATCACTCACTTGTCTGCTTTTTCTTGCGTGGATGTGTTTATTTGTACATTATTGTGATGGTAAAGACACAAATGCAGACATATGTGTCTGGGCAAATTGTGTTTTGTTATCCTAAGCAGCATCTTTGTGTTTGTTCAGTCATGCAGGAAAGCTAAACCCAGACAAAGCAGAGGGAATAAAATATGAAAGTCAAAGGATTGTACACAAAGCAGACTTTAGCTGCATAATGAAGGCATGTTGACCAAACTCAAAATGAAAGGGAAGGAGGAAATAACTAAAATCTTTAATTAATTCAGGTTGTTAGAATTCTTATTGAGGAGTAATGTAATATTTTAAAATGAGTGTCAGCTCATCCATTTATAATGACAGATTGCTTGAGAAGAGTAAGAAATGAGACGTGGAGCACAGTTGCATGATCCTGCTTACATTGGTTAGTCAGTGTAAAGTCCTGCACCATCAAAGTTTCATTTACAACATCTGCTTTTGGGTTCAAACATCTAATTTTGTTGCTTTGATTCGAAGGACTGTTCTAGAGAATTCAGGAAGAAAAAAAAACTGCATGTACTTTTTTTTTATATACACACAATAATTAGAGTTTTTTTTTTTAAACTGTAATGGTGGCATCTTGTTATTAATAAATAAGAAAACGGTATACTGTATTAGTTTACGCTCTCTCCCTCTAGCTTACAGCCGCACACAACCCCATCCTAACGTTAGCGGTGCAACAAAAAGGCGAGCACATAGACGGACATGGCTCAAGATGCCCATTTTCAACGTCACAAAAAAGCCCTTTCACAACAATTTGAATATAGAAATACCCAGAAATGAATTTTAAGCATAATATCCTTTCACAAATCCTCTACAATGAGAAAAATAATACAAGAACCTGCTAAAAACACACAAACACAAAAATCCATGGAGTGGGTCTTTAAATGAATATGATGTTAAATCTTGTTTTATTTATTTGTTTTTTTATTATTGTTATTGATAGGGTTTATGCTGCAGTAAAATTTCTTCTCAGGTAACGAGACTGGGAGAAAATATTTTCATAAAAGAGCAGCTGAATGAGACTAGAATTAACCAAACTCATACAGCTTGAACCTAGTCTGTGATTTCTGATTTTCTTGGTTTAAACTGCTGTTTAAGCACTCTTAGAACAAAAATAAATAAATAACAAAAAATCACAAGGTCACTTAAATCCTTTGCAATCTTAACATAATCCTTATTTTTGAACACAAACAGAAAGATGAAACCTGAAGTCAATTTATACGTTTATGCCTTTTGTTATTAATTTTTCAGTGGTATTGCTCATGCAAAATGTGTATTGAAACTTTGGTATTGATTGTGAAAAAGGGTCTTTTGGAGAACCATGAAAAATGCTTGTGTTGGCCGCAGTAGGCTGGAGGGGTGTGTAGGTGTCAGAGTTTGATTTACAGCAGCTTATAGCTTGTCAGTGTGAACCAGAGGCACAGTAATCAAACTGCTCTGTAGCTACAAGCCTTGTGTAGACAGTGTGTTATTAGTGGTACCGGGGAGCGAGGACCAGACTCTCAGAGTTCAGAAAGATCATGCTTATTTCTCAAAATAATCAACTATGACTGTTGGTTGGGCTGAGAATTGCTAAAAACTCAACCCCAAATGCAATCACCCAGTCTGACCTCCACTCTAAGTGGTTTCATGTTGCAGTTCTTCCATTATCTTCTCTGAGAGAGACAATTATTACCTGCACAAAGAACCAGAGATCATTTGTCTGAAGAAAATAACACCCAAGGTTTGAAATAAATCCTCAACTGACGTTGTTCCAGTTATTTATTTATTAGCTTTTTACATTTATGAAATTGACTCTTTATGTCTTTAGACAATTTGAAAGATTTAACAAAAGTGACACATGAATAAAAGTCCTCATTCATCCACATGTGAGGAAATATCCCACTAGTGTGAGGGATCTGATTATTAAGTAGGATTCCACAGAATCCACGAGTGTATTAAAGATTCAGACATATCATTTTTCCACTGAGAAAGGGTATTCTTTTAATGGGATAACTATTAGGGCAGGGGTGGGCAATTGTTTTGACTCGAGGGCCACAAAGGGTTCTAAAATTTGGCATAAGGGCCGGACAAGGAGCAGATGGAAGGAGTGATTGGGTAATCAACCTCATAAACTAAAAAAATAATATGGAATTTAGAGAAAAACATCCTTTAATTTGGATTCAAATTCACATATATTAATTTAAAAAAAGAAAAGTTGGGAGTTTTAATTTCTATATTTTGATTTTTGTTCTCTTTTGGGTGATCCAATGGGTTGATGTTCTTCAGAGGAAAATGTGAACTCAAAGAAATGCTGCATTTATGTGGTGTAGGAATAATCCGAAAGATCACCATCTGACTCAGAAAGGAACACACACGAACGTCAGAGAAACAACCCCATTCATGGGAAGAAACCAGAAATACAATGAAAATAAAACAATAATTAGGATTTTTGATTCAATGTATTTTAATTTGGAGGGCCACATTAAGTAGCTTAAGGGGCCGCATGTGGCCCCCGGGCCGTAGTTTGCCCACCCCTGTATTAGGGGGACAGCTGCTACATACGACGGAAAAACTTTGATGTAATTTGAAACTTCATGAAATATAAACAGGTGACAATTCCTGACAAAGCTTAAATCAAAGATTGAAGAGAGTACAGAGCAATGACAACACTCACAATAAGTTAGGGATCTTGTTTATTTCACTTCACAGATTTTCTGGATAAGGAGGCAGTTGAATTGGGGTCATAGACTCACCTCATTTTCACACCAATTCCAAAAGAAAAAAGCCTTTTCAGTGTGGCAATTCAACATTCTGTGTATATAAAAAGGTGGTTTTGCCTATATGTCATTCCAAGTTCTTTATTCAAATGGCCACGAACACACAATGTCAAAGGAAAAGCACCAACTGGTCATAGCGTGCCTCCGGATTGGTAGTAGGCAGCTAGATGTTGTACGTGAACTTGATGATTCTCAAAGTGTCACCATCAGACTTTTATTAAGACGTGGAACTACTAGCAGAGTTTGTGACAGACCCAGGAGAGGAGAGGAATGAACCATAACCAGAACCTAAGAACCTATGGACTCGGACATTGTACAGCTGCAGAAATGAGGGATACCAGGGTTTCCAAAAACAACATTCACAACCAACTCCCCTGCTTTGACTTGAATATCAGACGTTGTAGGTGACTCCACTGACATCAAGTCATCATGACGTTTGTAGTGAGCACAAGATCACCGTCATGAACAGAAAGCCATCAGAACCCTGGATGCACAGCATGCGTGATGATGCAGGCCTCACTCACTCATGCACACTCTCAGAGGAGAAGATCACTCCTCAAGTCAAGAAGCTGCCGTGGAGTGATGGAGCAAGCTGAGAGACAGACTGAGGGCCTAATAAAGACTGATAAATGGAGATGATTTCAAATGAGGACATGTCTGGTAAAATATGACATCCTTCTTTTCTTAGTCATTGTGTGCACGGTCTCCACAGCTGCCAGCAGTTTCCTGGGAAACCACTACTGTCTGATTTTTAACCTGCATTTGTCAACATCAGAACTTTTCCTTTTTGTGGAATTGCTGGTTCTGTCTGTTACTAAAGGGTTAAAGCGTGTCTTGTGGCTTGGTTTTGCCTTTCACGTGTGCCAAATGACTTAAAAAGAATTTATTATTGACATTAGACCATAAGGTTTAAATATTTGTTTTAAGTTACATACAATTTTAAGGAAATACTAAATTTGTGATTACCAAAAGAGGTGGATTAGCATTTTATATGACATGCTCCAAGAATTTTGTTGGTACATTTGTCTTTTATTACGTCAGATTTTTAAAACTTAATAGTTTTGGGGGGAAAAAACATTTTTTTGTACAAAGAAACATTTGATCATATTTCAAAAAGGAAAGAGGTGCCAACTTATGAAATATGGGCAACAGTAATGACTAATGATCCTGTCAAGCTGTTAGGGAGTATTATATATATAATCTGATACATTCTCAACTGTAGACTGGATGAGTTTAAACTCTTCTGGAAAGCATTTATTGCACACCTTGTAGACACAACGTATGCATTTATTAAATATATTGTTGGTTTGAAAACACTTCAAGATAAACGTCATGTTTTCTATGTAATTTGTTTCTTTCAGGACTAATGACTAAATGTACAGAACAGTACTGCCACACACAAGCCAAATATATTTATATGTCTTATATATCTTTTCCTGCGCAAAAGCTCTAATTTGATGAAAATTGTGTGTTTTAAAATGTGCGCACGTCCCTCGCTTTTTTAATGAGATCACATCAATTTGCAAAAAGCTCAATTCTGAGAAGATAAAGATGATTTTAAAATTTCAAACACAATCCATTCCAACTAAAAAGTAAAATAAATCAGTTACAGAGAACTTGTTCTTTAGTTTTCTAATTTAGTTTTTCTTAGTACCAACATTATGACATGGTAAAAACTACCCAAACTTAATCTGTATTTAATTGCTATAGTTAAAAATAAATGCAGCTGTCAAAACTTCTGAAGAGCTGTTCCTGTGGGGATTTAAAACGTCCTTAGAAATTGTCAGGGACTGATGTCTGCAATACTTCTTTTTAAAAATATTCAAGCATAGCTAAAGGTTTACAAATGCATTTCATTACAATAAACACACAAAAAATGTGTTTGTTTGCTAGCTAACAAAAGATGTCAATTTATGTTAAAAAACGACCATTGTAGAGGTTTATGGTTTGTATGCTTATTTCCTAAGACTCATGTTTCAGCATTAAATAGGCTCTTCTAGCTTTGACTGAGTGAAAACATACAATTCTTGTACATCTACAAAAAAAAAATAAGGGGTTTAAAAAATACTTGATTTATGTATTTAGTGATCAGCTCCAATTTTGGTTCCAGAATACGACTGCACACTGGGGCAAAATTATGTATTTGAACAAAGAAAGTAAAATTCCTGCAAAAAGTATCTAATTTGTAACCTGCAAACTGATGCAGCAGACATCTAAATCATATTTTTCTTTTCTCGTTTGTCCTCCAATTGCACTTGGCTTCTCTTTGCATGTTTTTTGAGCCGAGCTTTTCTGATTTTTCTAAAAAGCCAATCATTTTCTTGAACTTTTCCCACAGGCTCAGAAACTGGATAATGTTAAGGTTTGTCAACACTATTTGCAGCAAATGTATTATTCTGTAGAACCGGTTATTTCTAGAAATTTCTGTCTTTCTTAAAATTTTCTACAGCTTTATGTGACACTTTTTGTGATCTTTTCCTTGCACACTTTTCAAGTTTTATGACTGAAAAAGTAAAAGTCACCTTAACATAAAAATAAGAGAGACATATTTATAACATACTGTACCTGATTTAACCTATAAACTGTAGTTAAATTACTATTACTATACAGTTCTGTTGCTGTTTCGGCAAAGATAGTTGCTTATTTATAGGCTAATAGGTCATATTTTTAGCATTCTGTATCAACGTCAGGAACAAGACTCTTTACTTTCTATTTTGGTATGATGGAGGCATGTTGCAAGACGATTATTAAGGAGACAACAGCTAAGAAGGTACACTGATAACTGTTTATGACATCTGAATTGTCGGGAAAACTGTGAGAAGAAATGTCTCTCACGTAAGAAGCTGTTTGAATGAGCCTGCATTCACCTGACCACATTTCAATGAGTTGTTCCTCATTGAACAACTAATGTTTGTCTCCAGCTTCTGGCTCCAACTCTGTTCACATCCAGTAATGCCCAGCTAAACTGGCCGTTTTGGTTTAATTGTTCCTCTTCGAGCATAGAGCCTTTTCAGACTGAGGAAGCTGGAACAGAGTTTGATTAGAAACAAACCACAGTCACCCTTAAAAGATGAGTCTGAGAATGATTCCTGGTACTGGTCCAGACCTGGGTCAACTTGAGTGTATTCAGTCTGAAATTATTTTCCGGATTATCTGGAGAAATAAAGTCCGGTTCACTCTAAGTGAACCAAATGTTTGAGATGAGGTGATAAGTTGCAGAGACAGTAAAACAAAAATAAACTTGAGGAAAACTTCAACCTAAATCTACAAAGAGGTAGGATGCCACTTGCAAATACATTGTATCTGCGTGATGTGCACACTGTTTCTAATGTGTCAACTTTTGAATTTTGAAAAACCTGTAAACTCAAAATACTTGGCTAGAGTGGTATGAAGTATCATATATAGAATTACTCTCTTAAGCTTGGAAGCACACAGATAACCCTGCACAATAGGAAGCAGTTTGGACTCACTGAGATTCATTTCAAATTTTTTTTCT
This sequence comes from Oryzias javanicus, assembly GCA_003999625.1. Classification (NCBI taxonomy): domain Eukaryota; kingdom Metazoa; phylum Chordata; class Actinopteri; order Beloniformes; family Adrianichthyidae; genus Oryzias; species Oryzias javanicus. The sequence continues at coordinate 14,863,516 of CM012437.1, forward strand.
ATGCACCAAGAATGACAACAAGTGTCAAGCAGGTCAATGACACAGTCATAGTCGCCCAAAGAGAACTTTTCCTGTTTTTCTTTTTCTCTTTATCCAAAGGATAAAGACATTTATGAATGGACATGAGAGTTTGTAAAGGAGATAATTTACGACACAAGCATGAGCTCAGATAAGGTGGAGAGGACGAACAAGGCCAGTTCCTAAGAAGTACTTTGTGTTCATTTTTCTGCTAGCTGCTGGTGCGTTGGTCAATTTATTGAAGGCCATGATTTGGGCAGGCGGATTTACTGCATTTTCCTGACAGAATTCTTCCATTGTATTATTACTGCCATACAAAGTCCTTCCCTTCATATGTTGAAGCTATTTTAAAATAGAAAGACGACGATCTTGTTAAATACATCGACAGAATGTATTTTTTATATATATATATATATATATAAAAGTAATTTTGCTATTTAATTAGAACTCTTAAAGCACTGCGGCAATTAGTTTGAAATCCCAGTTAGACTTGCAGAGCTGGGGATGCCAATAAACCTTGTTGGAAGTAATGCCTGCTTATCTCAGAAAAATGTAAGATGAAATCATTCACAATGTGTTTACAGAAATTATTTTCACCCCTGGGGGTGTGAGGGATTCGGAGAGCTCTGTATGGAAGAGTTTGCGATATCATGTTGCCAGGCAACACGCCAGACCATTCTATTTTTCTCTAATGTTTTTAATATTTTCACTATAAAAACATGTTGTTGGTATATTGACTGACGTAGAATAGAGGCACAAGGTAATTGAGAAAAAAAATTGATTAGTACCAGTTAGAAAATAAACTATTTTCAAACACAAAAACTAGAATGTAAAATGAGTTAGGGTAAAGAGTTGAATAACTTATTTAGGTTAAAAAAAAAAAGAAAGATTTTCAATGTAGAAATTAATCATTTTAATTGTGACAGTTTTGATCAACTTGATGAATTGGTCATCTAAAAAAATGTGGTTTTATAATTAAAATTTGACAAATAAATTAATATTTATTTGTTATTGAGTGAAAAATCTAAAGATTTTTTTTAGTTTAGCAGAGAGACTTTACCTTATCTCTGATCATTTATTTTTATCTCACATCCTTCAACTCTATGAAAGCCTTCTCAGCTTTTGACTGCTTGTTTTTTCATTTATTTATTTCATTTTGCTGGTACTACTGCATTTATCTGTGCTTTTAATGCATTTTCTGCCTGCCTTCACACTCCATGAACACTTTTCTTGCTATTGAGGACAGCACAACAGGACATATCACATCTTCTTTGCAGCGCTGCCACTGCCAGCTGTGCTGGGCCATTTTCCCAAAGGAAGAACTAGACAATCACCTGGTGCTAGCGTTTGCCCATTACACAGCCTTCATTAAGATTGTTAAGATTTTAAAAGTAAAAACTTTGCACACTGCATTTTAATCAAAGCGAGTTGACTCCAGGTTAATATCTTTTTTTCCACAATGATGACTTTTGTGTTTCAGAATGCATTTACATCGAGAGCACTCACATTTTAATAGATTTTACAGATATGGTCGATCTCTCAAATCGTCTTAGCTCTGGAAAGAACGTTCTCCATTTTTATTGATGGACTTTTTTCCTTTCTAACCAGAGAAAACACCGAATGGTGTAAGTTTCACGTTTTAAACTTTCTTGTTTAAAGTGATGTGCAGCATTTTAATAGTGTTCAGATGTGGGTAAACTGCTCCACCCTGGTTGTTTCTGGAGCTCCTGCTGGCTGGGAGACGACTAAACAGCAGAAGATTGGAGGACCATCGTCTCTCCTTGTTCGGGTCTGGTGGCTCCATCAGTCAACATATTACATGGGCTCTGCAGAAAACACATGCGCACCATATAATCATGTCTTTGTTCTGCTTTCATTGACTTTTTTGAACAATCCTTTTTTTTCTGCTGGTGTTTACTCCTTCACACTGTATGGCAGCTAAGAACCCACACAGAAAATTACATGGCAGCCACATGTGACCTTTTATTCTTGGTGTTCATTGGCTTATAATGTGTCTCACTCAGTTGTATTCAGACTGACACTTTCAACATTTTCAGATAAATGCTTGAGTTCTGCAATTGAAGACGCTGTGGACAAAAGCTGCCCTTGGTTTGTTTTTTTTTTTTAAGAAGGACAATGAAAATGTGAGGACAGAGTCAGATTTTGGATCCACACTGGACAATCAATGGACCTTCACATGCTGGCTGCTTGAAAAATAGCCAGTTTTTTTGTGGATGTGTGGATCTTGTTCAAGCTTCATCACTTCAGTGATCAATATCTGGCATCATAAGGTGATAATTTGATGTCAGTTTCTGCAGTAAAAACATCCATGGATGAAACGTTTCTCCACATTGATCACTTTTGTAACTCTGCCAACTTCCATGTAGCTACAGTTAAAGCAAGTTTTGACTTTGGTCACTAAAGCAACAAACCAGAAGAAATTTTGAGTAAATTCTTAACTCCATATATTCTTCAAGTTAAATTTCAATTGAAATGTAAAACAAAAGGAAGCTGGGAAAAAAACAAGAAAGTGATCACCTTTTCCTCACTGTAGGGCGCTCCATCGATGATTTCTCTAGTTTTAAAATTAACATCACGCATATAAGACGCACTGAAGTCTAAGGCACATTAAGAGGGACAAAAGTGTCAGAGATAAGCTTTTCATCAGACTTTATTAACTGTGTTCACAGTAACTCTAGAACTTGAATCTGGCTAACACCGCACTTTAGCCACATTAGAAACATTAACATACTCATTACCTGCAACTACCAACCTTGTTTGCAACATGTAAAAGAAAACAGACCAACTCCTCTAAACAAACATTACTGTGAACACGCTCACTCCCAAAATTGTTAGTAACAAGTAAAAAAAAAGCAAAGTCAGATACAGCTAGATGTGTGACACAGTACCATATCCCTAAAAAACACCCAATCTTTTTTGCAACATGACAACCAAGCGTTCTTGAACACGCGTCAAATGCCTGGTGAAGACGTAGCATTGCGATCACAGAGTAAGCTATGATTTCTTGCCTTTTCCTCATATATGTAAGGTTCTCGCTCTTCCTTTAAGTACTAAGTATGAGGGTGTGATTGTGTGTCTGTGCTTGAACCACTTTGGTTGTTTACTTTTTGTGTTCCTGAACAATATACCTTTTATTCACTCGGTACAGGACCACTCTCAATTAAAGAGCCTCTATTTAAACTAAACCTGAATCTGTTTGTTTTTAATACTGCTCAATGGCTCTCTACAGTAAGCCAATGACCTGCTACAGCAGTTCTTCACATTTAGTTTGATTGTCAGACGTCCTGCAAAGAGTAACTCAAATACTTCCTGTAAATAGAAATGATGCTGGTGGACAAGCAAAGTGGAAGCTGAAGGTCAGCTGGACATTTTGCAGGTGATTTGTGTCAGAAAGTTTGAGTTAGGGTAAGCTCTTTTTGTTTCAAAGAACAAACTCAACTGCTGACAAGACTTGCAGTTTGAAGCTTTTTAAACTTTTTGTTTTGACAATGACATTACAGCATTTGATTAACAAATGCTTACTTATTTCAATCAGACTGAAGGTTTCACTGATAATTAACAGGTTTTTCATGGTAAATTAAAAAATCTCTTAGAAACCTTTTTTTTCTTTTTTATCTGTTATTTTATCTTTTCATAAAATACAACTTTTAGTGTTTATTTGTCAACCTCCATACTTATGATTTGTGTTTTTTTCTAAATAATTGTGGAGTTGTAAAATATTTTTCTTATGAAAGTAGCTAAAAAAAATTGTGTATGTTTGAAAGAAACATAAAGGACCCAGCACATGAATACAACAAATTGGTATGAAGTAGTTTCTGTTATTATCAAGAAAAACATTCATTCAGCGGAGGGTTTTATGATAAATGTCTTCCAGACAAACAATCTGAGGAAAAAGATTTTTAAAAAATAAATAAAGAAAAGGACTGCTGCAACATTCAAAAGGCAGAAATCTCAGATATTTTGTACATTAATGAAAAAATATGAAAGATAATTTTGTTCCCAGAGTTTTGCTGATACATTTTTCTTCTCTTTCTAAGGCATTACAATTGTTCATTTAGCATTATGCTCATAAGGAAAGAAGCATAAGCATGACTCTCCTTTTCAGGTCACCAAAACTCCCCAGCAAGATGTCCTCATTATAATCCAAAGCAAGTGAAGGAAAGAAACCGTTTTGCTGTTGTTCTAATTAGAGCTCAGAGAGACAAACAGGAGTGTCTCAAGTGTCTTTATAGATATTTTATTTGTGATATACTCTAGAGTGTCCCATGACATTTACCAATAGACCTTCTTAAAACAGAAAACATCTCACTTCTGTTCTTATGGGTGATATTTAAATACATTTTAAGAAGTGAAAGAAATGTTTCAATGTCGTAACCTTTCCACACCGTTTGCTGCAACCTGATGTGAGAGGAATGTCGCCTGTTTCCCTAAACTCTCTCACACCAAACAGGGAGGCATCAGTGTGATGCTGGATTCATGCAGACACCTGAATTACAGCAGCAGCAGGTCCGTGTGTCGCTTCAGCTTTTGGACCGTCTCTGTTGTTGGCTCAAAGGCACTTTGACCTCCGTGCCACATCTGTGCTTGCATGCACCACACTGATGATCGACAGAGGTGCATCAAATTAGCGTATCATTAGGATTGGAATGAAAAATTCTGGGGCTTTGCACATTAAACAGCACATTGAGGAAACCCTACTGGCAACGACGTGTCGGCAATTTCACTGTTCCTCTGAATCATCAGAGACAATCATGCGTATGCATAACTTTTGGGGGGGGAAAAAAAAAAACGATGTGCATGCAGATTTTTGTTTTTGTGCAAATGCTTAGTTTTGCACATGAATCTTACATGAGAAGCTACTTCTGCACCCAAATAGAAAGAGTGTGGAGAATTTCAACAGAGGCCACATGATGCAGCTGTGGAGCTATACGTCTGTTTTTAGCCTACATACAAGTACTATTTTTATGTTTCAGTGACAAAATATGGCATATTTTGTACAAATACAGTAAACTGTGAGAGTATTTACTACTTTTTTTTTCTTTTCACTTTCCATCTAATTTTTTCTAGTTTGAGGTTGAATGCTACAGAAGAATAAACAAAAGCTTATTCCTTAAAACTGCAGATCAATCCTTTTTTTAAGGATGATGCAATGAGGTGCTGGTTAATAAAGTGAAAAAGAAAGGAGGTTAGTGCAAAGGCAAAAAAAAAGCATAAATTAAGTCAATAGAATAAAAATGCTCCCAGCTGTAAATGATGACAACAGTCTAGACCTCCATCCTCCATGATTTGTTTGATGAAAAGCTTGGTATGAGCAGGAAAAGAGAAAATACACAAAAACTGTGAGAACCTCCTCTTACAGTACACAGCAAAACTATTTAGAAGACATGAAGCCAAGAAAGAAAGCAAAAAAATTAGTCACAGGAAATATCTTAACAATAACTTGTGAATAAAGCTTCAAAATCTTCTGTTAGTCATTTCCTCCCTAACTTTATCAATCTGTTGAAGTTTGTTTTGGAGTCTTGGCTCTGGGTCCCATCCAAGCATTTCAGTTCGGCTAAAGTTTGAACTCTGAACCACTCAGAAACTTTTACTTATCTTATTTTCCACACTGTAGGGCGCACCAGATTATAAAGCACATCATCAATGAATGGCCCTTTTTTTGATCTGTGTCATGTTAGGTTTATATGGTGCATTGAGCGAGACGAAAGAGTCAGAGATGAATCCGTCAGTTAGTCAGACGAAATCGACTGGGTTTGCAGTTATGTTAAAACTTGTTTGGAACACGTCACACTTTGGCCACATTAATATACAACACTTGAAACTCCCAACCTTGTTTGCAGTACATAAAAGACACACTAGTACTGCTAAAAAAAAATAAAAGGATTAAATTACAAATGGCGTATACTTGTTTAGCATTTTTCTACCTTCCTTGAAGGCTTAAAGTGCCTTACTTTCACAATCCAATTCACACACATATTCACAATGTGACTACGCTAGCTCCCAACCTTGCTAAGAACACATAAAAAAAACTGTCAGACACGCTACACGTTAGCTATTTTAGCATATTTATAATAGCTGCTATATTCACACCAACCTCGACAACACGACTTCAAGCGACTACTTCAAATGAAAAGACTGTGTAAATACACACATATGCGCATTCTAGGCTTCCATGTTCAAAACTCTCACGTTCACGCACTATTACGGAAGTTTTAAGTTAGTTTTTGGGCTTTATGCACAAAATGTGCTTTCATTGAACATATGGTAATAGTTAAACCAAGTCCAACTTTGATCAATCAGAGAATGGGATTCGACAGTGACAAATGGATGACATCCCATTTTAACTCATGGACGTCTCAACAATTTGAGAAGTAACAGAGGATAAATGGATAAGAATTGCGGCTTGTGCCCAGCTAGATTTATATGATATTAATTATTTCATATATTGGAATAGAGCTGTGAAAGAAAAAGCCTGGAGCAAAATTTGCTCCAATTTGACATTTTGCACCAAGCCTCTTCAACTGTATGTAACCGCTAGTATGGGGTAGCGACAGTCCAGTGTAAACTGTATTCCAAACCGGGAATATGACACATTCGAGAGTGTTATCGTGGATGCCCGCTGTGAATGAAGCGTTACGTCCAAACTTGTTTGTAACTCATAAAACAAAAAAAAGACTGACATTTTGTTAGAGCGTCACGAACTTTTCAAAATCGCTTCAACATCAGTAAGAACAACCAGAATTAATCCATATGTAAGGTGCACCAGATGATTAAACACTGTTGTTTTTTTGGGAAAATTGGGCTTTTAGTGCTTCTTATTGTGTGGAAAAAAGGTACTTTTACAGCTTTTTTAGCCATGCTGTAGATTTGCTGCTGGGCTTGGCATCATTATGTTGCATAATCCAATCTTAACCTATTGAGCAGATTGCCTTAAAATTAGGTCTACAAACAAAAAAATAAACATGACAGTTCACAGTCAATCCAATGACTGAGAAATGGGCAAAATCTCCTGAATTACTGTCCCCAGTGATAATCAAAAGTGGATTTTGACCCAACTGCAACATCTGTCCACTGGACATTGTTGCATTGGAGCCTGATATAGAAGCAACTTTAAACCCCATCTTATCCATATGTTCTTTTAATATAAAAATTATATTGTTGTTTTTCTGCAATTTTGTCTTTTATTTTATTTTCCAATGTGGTCTTTATGTAGTGAAATGTTTGTTCTCCTCTTAATTTCTCACTCTTTTATCTTGATGTAAATCTTTTTTTATGCATTAATAATTTCTTTAATTGTGTAATCACCTCCAAAGACTTTGAAAACATTTTTTTTTTTTTTTGAGGCTACAAAAACATCTTCGCTAAAATCCTTGGTTTTATCTCTCATTTGTGCAGCAGACAAACAAAAAATATCTTGTTATCTTGCAAAAATCACCCTGATCAAGGACTGATTAATGTCAACACCTGGCTGCAATTACACCTTTAAATCCTATCAACAATATTTTTATTACTCAATGACAATCAATAAGAACTCTGCTTTTGTAACAAAATGTGTGATGTATAAAAATAATAATAATAATGATTTAGATATCTGAATTTATCTGCGCTTTCTCAGGTGCTCAAAGCACTTACAATATATATTCCTTATTCATTCACACATGCTTGGTGACGGTGAGCTACTGATGTAGCCACAGCTGGCCTGGGGCAGTCTGACAGAGGCGTGGCTGCCAGTACACGACACCGACAATCCTTCAACATCTTTGTTACTGTATAAGTAATCCACCCCCAAAAAAAATGATTATTAAATTTAAATAAAGGTTAAGAACCAGATTATGGTAACTTTGCAAAAAGAAAAATAATAATAAATTAGGTAAATCGTAATACGGTGTGATTTTATACATTTGCATTTTCCCAATCCCTATCGAGCAAGTAATTAATCATTATGTTAAATGTAATCAATTTGTCACGTGTGAGTAATGTATGCATCATTGACTATGTATTCACTGGACAAACCAACCCCTCCCCTCTAGTCTTCCAAATAGAAACTACCTTCTGGTTCCAAGAGCTTCAAAAGACCTACTCGGACCAATCACTGTCATCAGGTTTCAAAATGGCGTCAGCGTATCAGGATGCCATGGTGACGATTTTGGGATGATTTCAAAAGGGCTGGAGGTAAGACAGTTTATTTGAGTGACGTCAACATCTTGTTTTGTTCAATGATTTAATATATGTCTGTCGTTTGTATGAGGAGAAATATGTGTATTTATGATTGAATACATTTATAATGTTAAGAAGATAGCATTGCTTTATTTTCTAAACAATTTATCAATCATCTTAAATAGATCCGATACACCTAGTTTTTCCCCCCATTGTTTCTATTGCTGAAATTGCTTTAAAAAACCAAATCCTTCCTGCTGTTTGGTAAGATGGTGCTTGGTATTCTCCACATGCTTTTGTGTTGATCTGCTCTGATGTTTCCTAAACAGAATCAAGGTTAAAAAGTTATCAGCTTCTTATCCCCCATTTCAATCAGTAAATTGTTACTTTTGTGCACAAAAATCCACAAAGACTAAATGCCAAACAGTGAAAAGGAAAACATCCAATCATGCGAGCCATGAGGTGGTTCAGATTTGTCACTTGCATCCTGGACACTGTGTAATGACCGCAAAAAGTCTACAAAAGCATGCAAATCCAAACCCAGGGAAACGGAAAAGAACCCGGGGTGCTGTTTTCCTCTTAGCCCACTGGGCTCCTCTCTCTGATGTGGAGCAGTGAGTGTAGCTCTGCAATCAGACTGCGCAGAACAGAAGCCTGTTACACTGACACGAGTATCGACCTGTCAGTCACTCCCTACAAGGGCAATTGGCATTTGAATCAGGTAGAAAAGGTGCGTTTGGAGCCAAAGAACCTCAAGTCAAACGTTCAAGCAGACAGTGTGCCTGAATAACAATATTCCATCAGAGTGAGGAGGGAATAACCAGGAAGGGAGGTGAGAGGAGCAAACACATTTCAGGAGTGAGCCACTGTTGTTTTGTTAGGGCTTTAAAGAGAAAAACAAAATGCGCAAGTCTTCAAGGTCCTCCTCTGACATCTGTTCTTGGGGCGTAACAACTACAGCCTGTTCTTTTCCACGCGCACGTACAAGCTCACCACTCTACATGCCCTTCCTGAGTCATTAGCATATAAATAACTCGTGCAAACTCAAAAAGCCATGGTGCCGTCACATTGATGCTTTTTCCAGGGTTGTTAAGAGGTGAATGAGGAATATTCCAAGGTATAAACAGACTCTTGTGGTGTTAATGAATGTGTGTGTGCCTCTGTGTGTGTGTGTTTGTTCCTCCTCACTCATTAGAACCTCTTTTGGTGTAATCGCCAATATGGTCTGAACCAGCAGTTAACGCGTGGACCAAAGTCTGATAATAAGAAGGCAAACAACAATTCCTGGGGTCTGATTAGGGTTAGGGCTACACAGTAAGTAAGGTTAGGATTGTGGTTAGTCTGAGCATGGAAAAGGATTTAGTGGAGTGTCCTAATAAGAATAGTTGTTCCAACGTGTGTGTGTGGATAAGAGTTATGCCAGCCCTGATGAAAAGGCTTTTAGGCTAATTATGTGAGCGTTATGTGTTTTTAACCAGATGAATTTTTATCTCGTGCTTACAGCATGTCCCTCTTTCTCCCCTACGTGCACACAGCACAATTCGCTGCCGTTGGATTTTTAAATTAGCAAGTCACTCTAATGGGATAACTTGTTCTTGTGCATGTACTCCATGTGTGTCTTGGTGTTACGTCTTCCGCAGCAATGAGCTCCATGATTGAGCCAATAAAGAACATGATGTTCGGTATGTGACCTACGCCGCTCCGTCTTGGTTCGCTGCTGATACCTTGTTTGCTGATGTTGCATTCTGGTCCACGCCTCTCTCCTTCTCTTCTGCTTAAATCAAGGAATGAGCAGAGTTTTGAAGAGAACTGACTCCACATGGTTTTTCTGAGAGCAACTCTGATCTGTGGGCGCCCTCTATTCAAGGAAAGTGGGAACTGCAGTCATAAAGATCAACAAGCAAATAAAAGATGGGACGTAAACAATCTGTTTGTGATTTCCTCCTGACTTGAGGAAAGAAATAAAACATAATTGTATTGTCTGTATGTATTTTTTAAACAAGAAACAGAAAAGTAATGTAAAATATTAAAGCAAGTATAGTTCAACTGAGTTCTATGACATGCTTAAAATATTTTGATTATATCATAAAATTGTTGTTGTCTATTTTTATCACACAAAAAACATAATAACAGGTGTGTATTTTTATGTAAACTTCAGATTAGTTTCATCTTTCAGTATTTTTGATTTATTTTAAACATTCAGTCTTTCCACTAACCACGTGTTTGCTATGTTCTATAAACATTTTTCTTAAATTAAAATGAGAACTAAATGATTTGCTGGTTTTTGTTTTAGATTTCTCAACTCTATCGGTCCATGTAATGCCAAAAAACCTAATGAAGAGTTTATTTAATCATTTTAATTTTGATTTTGCTTTTTTGTCATGCATTGCTGTAGGTTTAAAACCATGAGTGCAACATGATAACTTGAGTTTTTTCTCTGTGATTAATAATGTTTTCATTTCTGCATTCTAGTCTTTCACATGTGGTGGAGTGGTTAGCACACTCCCCTTGGTTCCTGGTTCAATTCCCAGGTGGGATCTTTCGGTGTGGAGTTTGCATGTTCTCCATGTGCATGTATGGTGTTTTTTGGGCATTCTGGCTTCCTCTCACAGTCCAAAAATACATTTCATAGTTTCATTGATTATTCTAAATGATCCCTTAGGTGTGCTGTTATGTGTACGGCCCTGTGACAGATTAGCAACCTGCCCAAAAGTATTTGGGATAGGCTCCAGCACCCCAAATAGTGATCGGAAAATAATTCAATTGATGGACATTTTAGCAGCAAACATGCAATCAGTTCAAAAGTCTGATTACATTTCGTTATTGACGAATTGTCTTCTAAAAGTCCAACCACATTAAAATTTCTGAGCAGGCAAGCATGTAGAATTTGCATTAAAGGCATAATTTAAAGCACTTTATAGGTAAACAGACAGAGCCATCAGTTTTATTTATCCATTCACTGTTTTAAAAGTATCGTTGGTATAAGTTTGCATTATAATGGATAATGCTCTTTTTAAATAATGAAATGCTCTTTCAACAAAAGGGTTTGTACTACGTTTTATTTTACTAACTGGGATAACATCTCTTATATCAGTATTTAATTTCATTTATATATTCATCTTCATTCCACTAAGGGAAATGGTCATCCATCAAGCCTCAGGTATAAGCAAAGACTGACCAAAGAAATGTGATGACTCCCCAGACTGCCAGACTGTCCGAAAGCATTTTCTGTCCGCTGCCTCGTCCAGCTGGCTGCTTTCTGTTGGCTCAACTTACAATGACTCACAGGCGTCATCCTGGAGACAACAGCTGCCGGGCAGACAGAAGTCCTCTGGAGTACTCAGGTTCTGAGAACCCAACTGGCACAAATGAAGCAGATTTGTCGCGCAGTAAAACGAGTTCTAAAGGAAAGTTCTTGCTTCTCTAGCAGGGTGCTTGTGAAGCAGAAGATCTCCTGTAGCTTTTCTGGGCGAGAAGCTCGGAGGGGTTCGCCTAGATGTGCAAGCTTCAGTTTGGTTCACTTGACAAGTGGCAGAAGAGAGAATGTGAGGCGGAGGGGATCCAGCTGAGAAAATGCAATGCAAAGTGAGAAAAAAGTGAGAAAATTGGAAAGCACAAAAAATGACTTTTAGAGCTAGACAATTTGGTAGATAGTCTGAAATGGGGAGAGGGGAATACATAAAAAAAAAGAAATTGTAAAGCAGAAAATATTGAAATATAAGTTCGGTTAAGTTTAGGGTTTTGAGTTGGTTGTGGTGCAATCCTGATTTAGCCATGCACTCAGGAAACGTAAACAGAGTTCATTTTGATCGTCTGTATTTCTGCTCAAATGTGTTTACGCGAGTGAAGTCAGCTACATCAGGCTCCCAGATCCTGTCAGCAGCTGTATTATTTGTCGTGCGGATCATTGATCCATTTTCTTCCCACCGTATATCATGCTCAGGGTCTCGGGAGTACTCAAGCACATCCCAGTTATCATTGTGCAGGAGAGACCTGATGACCTGTCCAGAGAGTTCCCTGGACCGGCCATCAGTCCATCTCAGAGCCACACCAAACAAACTGCAGCCAATGACAGCCAAACTCATGGGGACAAATAAAAGTGGAGGTCAGAAGTCAGCTAAAAAGTCACCAATAAACTGAGCATGTCCACTCTCAGAGTGTGAGAAGGAGCAGGTAAGACAACAAAAAGTCAGCCGCAAGCCCTCTTGATTGCGCGTTGAAATACCTCCATGTATGAAAGGAGCTGTACAAATAAAAGGAAATCAGCTTTGGCTTGATCGGAACTGACAACGCTGACAGCTAAATCACTGTGCAGCACAATGTGGGAAATCGATGTTGCTGTGGATTAGCACTAATGACAGTGATTGAAGAGTCTCGGGATTGTTAATGCTGAATGGACTGCAGCAAAGCATTTGTCTAATATTTTACCCACTCAAAGCACTTTTAAACTTCTGCCGTATTTATCCAGCACTTCCTAGAAGTAGCTACTGATGTCTTCCATTCACCTCATTCTTTACAAAAGGAATCCTGTTGCTCTCATTATCTCTCTGCAATTAAACAAGCAGCCAAGATTTGGCAAAGTCTTTTCCTCCAAGAAGAAGACGCGTCTGTGATGAAGGCGGAACAGAGAGATCGCTGGTTGTCAGACAGATGGCATGGCAGACCAGTTCATGGGTAAATGGGTTATTGCTAACCATTTTATCACATCACACTGTCAGGGGCAAAAAACTTGTGTCCACATTAAAAAACCTCCTCATGTGAGTCACGGAAGAGGATACAAGTCAGAGGATGATGCAACATAAACCCACTGTGTGAAAACAAAAAACAACCAAAACACACCAAACTAAACCTATAACTATGGTTCAACAAAGTTTCAAGAAATGTATAAAATGCATGCATGAAAACATTTAAAATACTGTATTTTCTACACCGGATAACAATTCTTAAAACCCACTTTTATCACCAGGCATTTGACACCGCACGAGACCCTGCTCTGCTGGTGTGTTTAATTGATTGATTGTTTAGCTTTGCTTTTATTTTGTGTTTTTTTGTCACTTATACTTTTTATCTGTAATTCTTTTTAATATTTTAGCCATTGTTTTTCTTTGAGCTTTTAATGTAGAGTGCCTTGTTAGCCTCAAGTCATTTAAAGGTGCTATAAAAATTAATTAAACTTAATGCAACATTAATAAATGGTATATTTCCTAACTTATGTCATTTATAATGCTTTCTCCTTGTAAGGCATGCAAGAGTGCTAACCACTACATCCCCGAGCAGCCCACCAGAAAACAAAACAATGTCAAATCTGTTGGCAATATAAAGAAAGTGTCATCATACAAGGTCTATATATATGCAAGGGAATTTTCCCCTTCAGCCATGGTTTAAGTACGGTTGAACTTTTACAAAAGAAAAAGTCAGGCTTCTTTTAATAAGAACCACTGTAATATCCTTGTCATGAACTTTTCTCAACTTACTCTACTTTCCATTGTTTGAATTCTATGTGTGCGCCTGGGAAGGAAACCAAGGGACCGATCCAGAACTTCCCTTTGATTCAGTCTCTCTCTGTAAACATGCGCATAATTGTAGGACTACAATGATGTCCCTCTGCAGGGAAGCCAATTTGGTTCTTAAAAAGGTTCAAATTTGAGCTAGCTGGTGAAATGCATGCCCATAGTTGTGAGAGCCAGCTTAGAGTTCTCAAACATGAACTTTTGAAGCTTAAATGTCATCTGAATCTACCTCTGTTTTAGTCAAAGGAGAGAAATGCAACTTTTTTTCACTGACACTTTTTTTCCCTTGTTTCCCCACTAACAAGCATAAAAGCAATGGGAGTTACTTGCATCATTCCAATTTTCACTTTTCATTTACAGAAAAGCCTGCAGTCAGATAATCGTTAAAGCAACACCACGTTTGTTGGATTGTGTGAAAGCTACTATGCAGTAGTTTTTCACAAAAATATGGCAGGGTCTGCAAAAACCAACACATTGATCAGAACAACTCAAACTGTTTGAACCCTCTGCAAAATCTGATGCAGACATGAAGGTATTAAGACAATGCTGCATTCTTCATCTAAAGCACAGGTACAATCATAAATTACTCAAAATACAACAACAAAACTCCTTTGTTATAATAATAACACATCATAAATATGATCTCAAATTAATAGAGAGATCCACACAACGGTAAGAGGTTAAAAGCTTTTAAATGTTGTTTTAAATAGCATCTAATGTTGCTTTAAATTAAAAAAGATTTTAAATGTTAATTAAAACACTTGTATTTAGTGTAAACTAATTCTGTTTATTCCTCTCATTTCAGAAATGTGCAATGAAAGTCCCCACTGATACCAGGGGAATGGTTAAATGAAAACATAAGATCACATCTATAAAAGCTTCTGTATGATGATTTTTTTAAATTTGGACTTTAAGGTTACACAAGTAGCAAATGAGATTTTAACCAAGATATTTTAGACTGTGAACTGGAGTGCGCAAACACTTCAGATAAAACTTTTCTAGCTTTCCAAACACTGCAAGCATATTTGAGAAATGATTCCTCATTGCAGAGCACGAGTTTTATGAATGAAAATGTAAAGGAACTGCTTGATGAAGACTTAGTATTTTTTGTCAAAAGTTACATTCCATTGCCTTCCGCAACATACATTTAAGCAGTCATTTCGTTTTGGGCGTTAGCATACAGAAACTCTCCTGTTTTCGTGAAGTTACACACGTTTCTAGAACGGTTAAAGGCTCCCCGTGCAAAATGCATGGCCATTGAACACACATTTCAAGTTAAACCAGGCCAAACTTTAATCTATCAGGGACACAAATCCGGTAGTGATAGATGTCATCCCTTTTAATTCATGAACCATTTGAAAACTGATCATGGAGGACAAATGAAAAATTATGGATTGCTCCCAGATGGAATTACGTGACACTAAGTCTTTCTTATATTGGAATAGGCTTGTAAAAAAAGCCTGGAGCAAGATTTGTGAGATTTGTATCGCTTCAACATTTCACACCAAGCCGCTTCCAACTGTAGGTGGTGCACATGCACTAATAAACAGAAGAAAAGAAGCCCCTTCCTGCTTGTCCAGTGTGAACACCATGGGCTATAATGTGCGTTCTTCAATGCCCATTGAGCACATTGTAAAGATTTAGCAGTTGCTGTCTGTGTCAACTCCTATCCATCTCTGTGTTCATTTAATGTACATACACAGTTGGTCCTTACCTAAAATAAAGCTTTGTGAAAATCTTAAACCCTGTGGTATAATGTATGACTATTTACAATTAAGTAATTTAATGCTTAAACTGTAACCTCCTTACAATTCCAGCACCCCTGACTTTCAGTAGATGTGTGTCATTTCAGAGGATTGGGGGACAGCAACAACCACAAAGCCGTATCCAAAAATTTTATGTACTGTTATAGTAAAATGGGTACCTTGAAAACCATAAAAGTCGTGATAGGTCTCCATGGGCTTCCCTCTGCTCATTCCCAGTCCTCTGGTCTCCTGGTCCTCCTTGTTTCACTCGTTACCTCTTCCAGCAGACCTGATTCAGCTCATAAACTACTTACATGCAAAAGCCTAATGGCACATTTATTCGAATGAGGTGTGTTGGAGCAGTAAAAATAAAAGGGAAGCCGCAGGACTAGAGTTAGAAAATGTTATATTTGATTAATAGATGATGAGGGTAATACGTTTTACAGTATAAGCCTGTGCATTTATCCGTCCCTCTGAGAACAACCTACATTATGCTCTAATGGACCCCACTTCAAACCTTGCATCCTGCCTTTCTTGCAAAATAAAGATTGCAATAGCAATTACTCTGACCCAACACCTATTGTTTTTTTAATGCTCTGATTCAAATATAAAATTGTATTATACTAAAGAGGAAAAGTGTCTAAAAAAGTGTTTCTGTTTTACCTTTTTCATATGCATGGGTTATGTGGTTAAATGTTGAAAACACTGTGGTGTTTTAAGAATTTACTTAGCAAAAACATGTTTTCACGTAATGAGTGATATATGGTTTATGTTAATAATTAAACTGTCTGTGACTGATAATAAAAAAATGAAGCCAACAAAAATTACAAACCAAAAATAAGGGAGCTTGGTTTATTTTAAGATTAGTGACACTGATAAAGTGCAAATATAATGTGCAGTGAATGGGCCACAAAGAAAAAGTCAAGACTGAAGACAACAATAGTTTTTCCATTGCTGCCTTTTATTTTGCTCTAAAAAAAAAAAAAAAAAAAAAACTTATGAGATAAAATCTAGTTTTTTAAGTTTTTTTGACATGGTTCTTTGAACTTTTAGATATACAGTATTTCCTTTAGTTAATATAAAGTATTGCTTCTCTTTAAAGTACGTTTTTTTCTCTTTTGGTGTTTTTGAAAAGGGGATAAAAAAGAGGGGATTTTGTAATCAAAGTATCCCGGAAACCAGAAACAATCATCAGGAAGTATATCATCAACAGCAGCTAATTAAATTGTTAGTAACCCTCATTTGAGGAAAAATATATATATTGCTAAAATAACCTGAAATTGACAAAAGTGAAAATAAAATGAAATTTTATGAAAATTGACAAAGAATATACATTTCTTTTAAAATGTAGATCAATATAGCAATTTGAAAGAAAAAAAATACAAGTAAGAAAAAGCATTTAAATTCAAAAAAAGAAGAATGACAAACCAAAGATTGTCTTAAGGCTTGGCTGAGAGTGAAACATCCAAAAGTTCTTAAGTTTCTTTCAAAAAGCCGTGATTTAGATGATAATAAACATGTGTGGAATAAGATAAAATATGCATTCCAGAGAACTTCAAACCTTAGACAACTGACAGATTGTGCTCACGACAAGTAAAAAAAAAAAAAAAATACAGTCAGGAAGTCTGTGAAGTTTCTTTGATCAAAACCACTCCAGAATAAACCATCTATTTGTCTTATTATCCTGTTCATACGATTTAAATTTAGAAGTTTAGAGTGCACATTTAATTGTGGATAATTTCATATGAACCCACATCTAACATTGACAATCTTTGGTTTTACACACAGACTTTTCCTTTATTTTATTTTATTTTATTTTTTTGTCTTCAAAAATGATATTCACAGTAATTTTTGAAACTAACAAACAAATACATGATATTTACTGTTAGATGTTTTTCTGATCCATGTGAAAAATTAACAGTATTGCAATACAATTTGGATTACATGGTTCATTTGCATTTAATTTTATTTTAAAGATGGGTATTCACATATTTTCACCTCAATCAATCTGGGTTAGTGGCTCTTGCAGGGTTTTGGTCTTTATGAAATTGGACCGAATGCCTGTATGTGGGAAAGGTTGAAGAGCCCTGGCTTTGAATAACAAAATGCATACTATTTATTAATTTTTTTCTTTTCTTTATCTGTTTTTTCTACTGATATTCAAATCTGTATTTTTTTTTTCCTGAGTTTTCCAAATTTGCCTAAGATGTTAATATGCATGGTCCATTGAAACACCTTCTTTACTGAAATGTTCACTGCAGTATCACCTCCTTTGGCGCTCACTGGCGCCCCCTGAAGGTGAGCGCCGGTGACGCAGCGCTCATGTGTGACCGTCCCACCGCCTCCCGCAGGGGCTGCTCTCAAGTTCACAAACCGCATCACACAGTTCTGTAGACCGTCCCACTGTGAGACTATCTGACTGTTGTGCTTTGCGGAGACGGACGGAATTTCCGATTGGCTTGAACTTTTTTTTTTTAACTCTCTCTGCCGCAGAAACTCATTGTCTTATTTTCATCCATTGCTATGTTTTTGTTTTGTTTTGTTTTTTCTTTGATGGCGCGGGATTAACAATATGGACTCGGTTTGTCTGCCGGTGGGAAACTTGATAACAGCTTCATCCACTAAATGTAGCCTGCACTGATTGATCCGCTGGAGACGCGTCGTCTACCAACAAGTAGCCAAACTGGCCCGTTTCCATCTCTCAGTCCTACGATGAACATTCCCCCCGCGGAGTTTCGGTAAACTTTTTCTGTTCTCCCCCCGCTCTCAACGACTCGCCATGTCGGGAGTGGTCCGCACTCTGAGCCGCTGCCTGCTCCCGGCCGAGGCCAGCCGGGACCCGGGCGGCAGCAAGGAGGGGAGCCGGGAGAGGGACGCCGCGCAGGAGCGGGAGGCTAAGCGAAGGAGCCGCGAGATAGACGCCATGCTGGCCCGGGAGAGGAGAGCCGTGCGGCGGCTGGTGAAAATCCTGCTGCTCGGCGCCGGGGAGAGCGGAAAGTCCACATTCCTCAAACAAATGCGCATCATTAACGGGCAGGAGTTCGACCAGAAAGCGCTGCTGGACTTCCGGGACACCATCTACGAGAACATACTGAAGGTATGTGGAAGTTTCAGGTGTGAGGAGGGACTCCTCACCTGCATGGCTGCTGCCGCTTTAACATGATCCATCCTGTTGTTTGAAGATGTGTTATCAGCAGAGAACAGCTTGAAGAAACAGTCATACAAATGAGAAGATTACATCTGTGAAGCTTCTTTTTTACAGTCAAAGACCTACTCCAATGGAAATCTTGTTTTTGTTGTTTTCAACACATTCTTGTTGCATGTTTACCATGTAAAAGCGCTTAAACTGCATTTCTGAGTGTAACTTTCTTCACATCTTTGTGAATCAGGAGCAGACAAAATGTGGTGTTGCCAGTTTTTGTTGCACCAGTAATGTGAGTTTGGGTTGTTTTAGGGGCTGTAAGCTAGTGGAAGAGTGTAAACAAAGGGATGATGGGAAATGATAGAAGGCTCACTCTGGGGCAACAGTTTCACCCACGACTCTGAAGCAAATTTGTACTCTGCCAAAACTAAAGCTTTTTTTTTTTCGTCAGAGCGGTCCGGTCTGGTATTTTGAGTGTTTCCATTGAAAATATTGACCCATTAAACAGTACCGAACCGTACCTCTTGGGGGGTTCCCTCATTGCTTGTAGGTCCATTGGAAAGTGGAATGGAACAGTCGGGGTGGAGCCACTGGAGCCACCCATTGATTGGCAGAAAGTGATGACAACATCGAAGAGCACCAGTGTAGCGCTCATTTAAGATAATGTTTCCAACGTTTGTTAGCATTCTGGTTTTTGCGGTTTCCTGTGTACTATTTTTGGTCAAGTTCTATGTTGATAATGCCTGGAAACAACAGAAGGCCTGGTCTGCGGTGGAACTGCAAACGCTCCTTGCCATCCTTAGTGACGGTGTGATATGAGCTTGAGGATTTAGTCGTCGCACTACAATGATGCAATGGCATGCTAGCAGTCTACTACATAGTACTACACATACTATGTATGTGTCATGAAAACAAACTGCTTACAGGAATGATGCTAAACTCAGAATTAACTGGATTGGACTGTACCACTCCTACATATGAATATTGTATGCATAAATCCCAGCTGTAATACAGGTCAAAACCAAACATCAAGTATATATATATATATATTTAATATCTCACTATTGTATGCAGTTTTTTATTACTATTTTGGCAAAGAACAGCATAATCCTAATGAAAAGACCACTCAAAAATGCTTTTACAGTAGATCAAAGGATGATTAGACCAAGACTTTAAAGAAAACAAGTCAAAGTTCAGCTTCTCCTTCTCAGCTTTGCTCCTTTTCTTTATCAGTCATGACGACAAACTGAATGAAGTCCATTCCAGGTCATACAGGCAAGTGTGAACTTTGCCCCAGAAGACTGAAACATCTCCATTTTTCTCCTGCAAGTAACTGAATCCACTTGCTTTTATTAGATCTGCTCGCTAAAAACTAACTCCAGCTCGGTTTTTATCCCAAACCTGAAGCTTCTCACACATGTTGACACAGTGCATATTTTTATCCTGAAGTGTGTGTGTGGTGTCCCTTTGTTCACTGTCATGGCTGGGCCTCCTTCACCAGCTAAACAATACCAGACTATTCCAGAGGGATGAGCGCATCCGCCCTGAGTGCCACACAGCCCAGACACAAGTGATAAGAGCTGGCCTGCACTCCCCCACAGACAAGACAGCATTCACCACCCACGTCCCCCTAAAACTCAGTCCAGTCTTGGGAAGGATTGCGGTCATGATCCTCCTCCTTCATGCATGTCGTCCAGCCTTAAACCATGACACAGCAAAATGTTCAAGAGGAAAGAAAAAAAAAACAGAAGCATTTCACTTCTCCTCTGCTATTTTGAATTTCTACTGTTAGCGGAGAGTGGATAGAACAAACTGGAGTAGTTCTTAAAGGAAAAAGCATTTTTGATATTTATCTTTTTGGGAATGTATAGGGCCTCATTGCCCCAATCTGTTTATTTTTTATCAGACTAAAGCATCTTATCTGTTCTGAAATCTTCGTTGTACATGAAAAAGACCATACAAAAACAACATCTCTACTCTCAGTAGTTTGTAATTCTATGTTTGCACCGGAAATGCACGTTCAAGCAGCCACGTCAATGAAAAGTCAATGTAAAGCTGTTTATGTGTTTTGGGCTTCCACATTGAAAATGTTCATGTTAGATTGAAAGATAAAAATAAAGACATATTTTAATTATCCCGATGGAAATTATTAGGTCTGCTGATCCCAATCACAAAAGATAAAAAGCTATACATGCTAAAACAAGAAATAAAGGATAAAAATTGGTCTATTCACGCATTGCTGCGCAAGTTTTTAAGTCAATTTTCAAAGTCTTCGTGTAAATTGCGTGCCCACTGAATGCATGTTAAAAGTTAAACTAGTTGAACTTTGACCAATCAGGGACTCTACTTTGAAAGCATGGATAGCATCCTTTTTAAAACACCGAACTGCCAATTGTTTGAAAAGTGACCATAGAGGAAAAATTAATAACTGTGTTTTATGCCCAGCCAAAATTAAGACACCAAGTCTTAAATAAATCAAAATACAGCATTGGAAGAAAACGGCTGGAGCTAGAGTCACACCGCTTCGACACAACTGTAGGTACATGCGCTAGTATCATGCACTGACAGTCAAGTGTGAAGGACGTATTTTAAAACTGCATTCAAGAACGTGCATCACATGCTCAGTGTGTCTGTAGCTTCACAAAGAGGCTATTGCCTATGTTTAGCCAGAGACATAACCAAAAAATATACTCAACGTTTGGTTTTGACCTGTAAGTGTATAAGGGTTTCAGCTCGGATTTATGCATACAATATTCATATTTGTCAAGAAATTCTTCAGTCTTTGATGCGATCCCGTTCGCACTCATTTAGCATTTTCCTGCACGCTGACATTTCTTAGAACCTCCAACACAGAAGATAAAAAGTTCACTACTTTTACATTTTCTTTGAAAAAAATCCTTCTTGAATTGCTTATATCCACAGAACGGTGAAGCAAACCATTTCCATCAGCCAGCGCATGTCAGACGGGGCAGTTTTATCAAAGCTCTTGCCATCTCTGATTTTCTTTTGCCTCTGCGTTTGGACGATCTGACAACTGCAATAACTGATGTGTTTGCTCATCATTAAAGCTGCGTTTGCAGCAGACGCTTCAGGTCAGCACAGGTCAGTTTGGAACAGTCAGAAGTTACCTTGTTTAGTTCTCTGCTGGCAGGTGAATTGGCAGGAGAGCAACAGTTGAATGTGTTATGTTATCATTTCCCAACACAGAGAGACCTTCAACTGTGAATTTGGTTTAAGGCGTCGTTTTAGTCCATATATTGCACCCAAACGTATCTTTAAAATAAAACTGTAGTCTGTATTCTTAAAATTAAAGATGGCATAAAGGGGGGAGTACCCACAATAGTTAATTGTCCAGATGAAAAGTCTGGAGAAATTTTTGTCCAGTTTGAGACCTGATGTTTTCCAAGACCTGTCAAGCATGTCAGACCACCGACTTTTTCTTTTCTTTTTTTTTGGAAAGGTGAAAAGAAGACCGGTATGAATTGGTGGGTCACATGACCACACTTGCATTTTAATTAAAAATTGAGAAAAAGTGTTATTTAGGAACTGTCTTTTTTTTCTTTAGCTTAGATTTCTTTCCAAGTCCGATGAAAATTTGGTAATTCACATGCCAGTTGTGTCATTGTCATAATTCCAAGTATTTTGAAACTTACACATATTAAGAAAACAAGTGCCTTTAAATTGAATCAATTCCTTGGCATTAATAAGTGTGTAATAGAGTTTTGAATTATTCTTTAGGTTGTTTGGTCCTCTATGATCCATAACCACATCCCATTCGTAACCCTTGTGCTATCCTAAGTATGTTGATGTTGGGAGTGTGGTCATCTGGATCCCACAAGACAGTTCGCCAAATTGTTTTCTCCTAATTATTTTTTATTTTCACTGGTGTCTGTGGCAGACATGAAATCCTATCCACCTTCATCCACATTTGTCATGGGATGGCTAACACGTCAATGTAAGTCTTGGGTCATCTGGACCCCATAAGATAGTGCAACAACTGTATTTTTAGTCTGTTATCCTTGCATTAAACCTCAACACTTCCTTCTAGCTCTCTAAATCCGTCAATCAGCTGGGCGTGTGATTGACTGATATATGATGCAGTCAGATAAATATTACTAACGACTTAGTTTGGTCAGTGGTGTTTGATATAGAGCAATTTTTTTTAAAAGCAGCCAATCGCTGGGCGTCTGACGTCTGGTGATGTTGGGCGGGATAACCCTAAACTGTTCTGTGTTGACCATCTCACTCTGTCCTGGTTTCATAATGATGGTTAAAGAGCATAAAGCTCAGGAGAAGTCAAGGTGAAGCAGGAAGAAAACATACAGGTGTGTGGACTTTGGTTTGAAAAGATAAAGAGCATAAAGCCAGAGTGGAGGTTTTAAATCCTCACAATCCTTGACAAAATTAAAGTGAAACAAACAAATATCAACTTTGGGTTTCCATAGCTACTCACAGGACTTCTGTCCTATGAACTGTGGTGCTTCTTTGGAATGGGGCTGAACACCTCAAACAGTTATAGTTATGTCACCTTTCTAATTTAAGACCATCATATCTGGGATAAGTGGAAAGGTGAGCAACATATCTCATCTATTCTCTTATCTCTACAAGCCCTTAGTACTCGTCAGTGGCCTCTTCCTGTGCTTGGAGGGATATCTACTTAAAACATATTTGGGTGATTGTCCTGAGCTTTTTGTAGGAGTGCAAGTTTTTTGTGTCGTCTCAACCACAGTGTACCTCACTTTTGTTTTTATGAAAAATCTTGCAGGTGTAAGCACAGCCATGATCTTATAGAGGAAAAAGTTGGCATGATGTTAAAAGATTCTGAAGTTCATGGGCAAATGCACAAGAATTATGTAATCCTGAGGTGTTAACTATTTGTGGTCTAGGCTTACACAATAAGCCGCAAATCTATCAATATCAGACTGTGAGATACACGTACAGAGAAAGACATCGTAAACTATGATAAATGGTTAACCTAAATGTTTACAAATATGCTCAAGCAATCTCATGGCATCTTCAAGTATTTAACAAATAAAGTAGAGCCTTTGACTTCTTTGACCAATTAGTATAGGCCGTTTATGTTAGAGGCCCACCTCCCATGTAGACGTGGGTTATTTGAACAAAACTTTTGAAGTGAAATGATGTATTACTTGTTTTTTGGTTCGCTATTTGTTTATATATCACAAATGATATCGTCAGCGAAATATTGATCACCAATATTGCACAGTGGAAGTTTTTCTCATATCGTGCACCCCAATTGGGGTCTTCTGATTGTCTAGGTCCCCAAATGAACTAGTCTATATCACATGGATAAACACTGTCACAACCTTACAGATTTGACCAGGAGTAAAGGTTATGTCTTGTTTGAATTTTTTGGGTCAAAAAATAATTTTTTGGGGTCCAATTTCACTTAAAATTGAATTACAACTTTTGAACTAATAGTCAAAGACTACAACTAATGCATAGGAATCCTATGGCTCTTTAAGCACTTGTATGAAAACAGAAGTGTGCAAGATTGTGCAACAGAATGTTCGTTCTTAAAACCACCAAGGGCTGATAGAGACTAACACATACCACAGTCTGGATGTGATTCAAGCTTGCTCAGAGGGACTGCCAGTAATTTTACCGCCAGCACCATACTGGTGTTGAGTCGTAACGTGAGGTGTTCTTCTGTTGTTGAGGCCGTCCGTCTCGCCTGTTTTTGAAACATTCCAACATAAATCCCTATTACAAACAAGGTCTACTCATAGTATTAGCCTTTAAGGGGAGCACATCTGAGTCATCAGGGCCATCAATGTCAGGCTGCACACAGATGAGCAAACAAACATACACCACTATTGCATAAGTGCAAAAACACTCGTGTTTTGCTCAAGCGCAGCCCTTTGCTGCACATCCACCTCTCTCAGTGGGAAACTTATCTTTAAAACATCTTCAGTTTGAAGTTTTGGGAGGACTTCCTAATCTGATTTCGAAGAAAACCAGGAGACAGATCCAGTGATTTTAAAGGGCTTGTACTGGTGCTGCTAAATGGGTCATATTCGTCTGGAAATGATCCAAACAAGAGTTTGGCAAAGAGATTAGCATGAGTCATTGCCAGAGACCCGCCAAACATGCAAAGACACACCCCATATTTTTCGGAGACCACGAGATCTAAGATCAGAGAACTCTGTGAAGGGAGACTATCGAGATACACAGGGTTTGGTAACAAAGTGACCTTTTTGAAATAAATATCTGCTGCTCCAGAAGAACTCCTGTTCATCTTAAGTGGGCTGTTTATAGTAAACATGAGAGTGGAGTTTTGTTACATGTCTAATGGGAAACCTAAATTCAGCTAAAACCACATTTGTCACTGCATCACTAGCCTTTAAAAATTACAACAAAAAACAAAAAGGTCAGAAATTCACAAACTTCCTCAATTTGACACCAGGACAGATTTTTTTTTTCCTCTTGGAAAAGCACTGCGCTAGGACAGATTTTACAATTTTATCTCACAAATAGCAGAAATATTAAAAGATAACTTGATTCAAACAATTAATCCAATATCTCTTTATGAATTTGTTTGTAATGTCTGTGTTCGTATGTTTTTGTACTTTTTCCTCCTATCCTGGTGACATATATAAACCAGACACAACGCGACTATGCTTAACTGTACTGCCTGTGTGGCGCCTTTGTGTCTCTGCAGGGCATGCGTGTGCTGGTGGACGCCCGAGACAAGCTGGCCATCACCTGGCAGAGCTGTGAGAATGAGAAGCAGGGGATGCTGGTGATGTCGTGGGAAGGGCGTGTGGGGGCCTCGGGCGTGGAGCCCAGTGAGTTCCAGCTGTACGTGATGGCGCTGAGCTCGCTGTGGGCTGACGCCGGCATACAGGAGGCCTATGCACGGCGCTCAGAGTTCCAGCTGGTAAGTAAAGCAAAGACAAAGGTCTTTTGGTTTTAGAAAGCTGCTTGCCACCAGCAGCCATTCAGATCTTATTGTTTCTTGTTGAAGGTGAAAAGAGAATTCAGAAAATGACATTGTGGGATTTTAAAATAATATATTTTATAATAGTGCAGAAAATAATAAAAGTTGACCTCTATCCTTGATAGTATAACTATAGTTGTCATTGATAGAGGCCAAAGGTTTCCTGTGGGTCAGGGGTCTACAACCTGCGGCTCCAGATCCACATGTGGCTCTTTTATCTCTCCATGGTGGCTCCTCGGTCAAACAGAATAAGTCAGGGAGACTGCTGTCCCAACCATGTTGACCGTCGGAGTCAGCAGCTTCCTGTTAATGGCTCCCCAACCAAAACTATCTAAAGAAAACAAATAAACAAAGCCTGCAAATCAAGACTTCCGAGGTCCAACCCCAAACTAAAATAACAAAACCCAGCAATGTAAGACTGCTGAGGACAAAGAGGGGAAAAAGAACAAAGTAAAATAGCAATTTTTAAAGTTAGGATTACTTTATTCACATTTATTTAATTTAATTTAGATTAGTTAAATGTATAAATTGATGGCTGAGGTGCACATAGATGATAAACTATGTAAGATTTTACATCCCTGTTGACCTGAAGAAGTCGTTTGCTCAATGCCACCTCCAGCTTTTGTTTGTGCCAAAAAAATAGACATAGTTCATATTTATTATTAAAAAATAGAAGAATAGAATTTCTTAAAGAATAAATTAAGATTATGCAGCTCCTTCTAGGTTTTGATCAATAAAAAACAAACCCAAATGGCTCTTTTGCTGTTTAAGGTTGCCGACCTCTGCTGTAGGTCTTCACCAGGTTTTCACCGCTCCCCTGGGGGATGGGTCAAATACGAAGAACTAATTTCACACACTGTGGTGCGTGACAACTAATGGGACTTTAAATTTAGATTCCGTATTGAACTGAAGTCAGATATTTGTACCCCACCAGGTGAAATTTTGCTTAGAGCCCCAAGGGGAGGGAGATGGTCAGTGATCCTGTATATTTTATATTTTAAATAATTGCTCCAACAGTTGATCTCTTCTCACCAAGATGCTATCTTATTGTAGATTGGTTCGTCTCAGTCTTGTTCAGGTAAACAGTCTTGTCCCTGGTGTTCCTCGACAGCTCTTTGGTGTGACATCCGATTTACACTGGTCCAACTGCAGTGCATCTCCCATATGTTGCATGGGGAGTGTTTCTCATGACCATCAGTTAGTTTACATTATATAAGTTGCGTCTCCAGCCTGTCCCCCCTTTACCCATCTGGAGGAGTGGTTTGTCCTGCCACCCCCATGTTGAGTGTTTGCCCCACTCTCCTTGCTTGTGGTTGTCTATGCTCATGGCTGCTTTGTCAACAGATTTTCTTCCTTTTCCTATTCAATTTAATAATCAATTTTACCATCGGCATTTACCATCAATTTTACTGTCAACATTTAAAAGTTTGGCAAACAGGAAATAACTGGATTCTAACAAAAATCCATGTTTTGTCATAAATGGCACTTTGTCTTTGCAATTCAAAACTGAAACTTTTATCTTATCTATTTATCTGTTTTGCGACAGTGCTGTCTCCATTGTCAACGTACATTGTTGTATGGGCATGACACCTTAAACAAAAAATATAACTTTACTAGTTTTTATTTCAAAATATGTTATTTTAAAAATCAGATCTGTGCCCGGTTCTCTGACTTTTTGCCACAAAATTGATTCATGGCTAGATGGGAAATAGAACTCCTGCTAAAGCCTGTGTCGTTTTCTGAGAGATGGACGTCAGACACGGACATGATGGACGCGATGTAAACATTCTGACTGACCAGTATAAATCCGGCTTGAACATTAAAGGTTTTTTATTCAGATAACCGGTTCAAACCGCTGACATTAAACCACATAGCAAGTGATAGAAGAGCTCCTTAAAGAAGAAGTCACGGGTCTGCGAGGGAGAGAACTTTTATTTAATTTTTAGGAGTTAAACTTGTTTTTTTACTCCATTATACAGGAAAATTCTTTAAAAAATCAAACAATATGATTTCCTGGATTCTTTCTAACATTCTGCCTCTCAGAGTTGAAAAGTACTTTTGATAAACATTATAAACTTCTCTCATCTTTTGAAGTAGGGATCTTTTTTTTTTTTGCCCCACTTTTACATAAATCAAAATAAGTCTTGTTTGTTTACTGAACAGGAATCATCCTATTGATTGTGTTAGTGTTGTGTTTGTGCTTAGCCACAGTCAAATCTGACAGTTTGGAGATTATTCTGTCAGAACTGATAGATTAAATAAAAACTGCCTGAGAGAAGTTTATTAAAGGGTGTTATTAGATTTTGTTTAATTACAGTGCATCCAGTGTTCCCTCGCAACATTGTGGTTCACCATTTGCGGTCCTGCTGTTTCACTGATTTTTTTTTTTTTTTTTTTTCCCCCAGGATGCAATTTTGCGTACTTTTTTTTTCCTACAGTGCACTCTGTTCTGCATCCTCATTAGCTGTTGAACTTGTCAATCAATCTCCTCTGTGCCGTGTCTCCTGTACAGAAGGGGAGCAGCTTACCACATTCACACAAATATTTTATTGCAATCACATCTTTGTTTTCATTCTATAATACTGGACTATTTTTTCTTTAAAGTTTGAGAGTATACCAATATTGTTATGCCAAAATGAAAGCTTTCAAGTTTTATCTTAGATAGGAAAATTGACAACCATGGGTTTATAAATCCACCAGAAATTTGTATATTTAACACTTTAACACTTTTTATACTACCACAATTAGACATTATAATCAAGTGTTGAATATCACAAAGTTTAGTTATTTTTAACTGATGTTTAAAAACCTGTAATAAAACACTTACTATTGTAGTAGTAGGTTTTTGCTCCTCTCCATGTTCCCCTGCAGTGGAAGACATCGTAACGACTATTTTATTCTCTGATTTAATGATCAGTGAAATACTCAACACACCTGAGAATAAAACGGCACAGGATCAAATTGACAGTTGAAACATAAACCTGAGAGATCGGCTTAGATATGTACTGAATGAAGGTGCAGGAAATATTCCCTCTTTTTTATTTATATATATATTTGGAGACTTTCCAAAGGTGTAATTATTTTTGCTCTCTTGCCGGGAAATGGAGCTGGTAAAGTGGAGCCCCGTGGAGTTTCATCTTCAGAGTCACATGCAGCGAACACAATCTGAAGCAGCTCGTAAATGGCAGAGCAATTCTTTTTCTTTGTAACTCCATATTAAGCGCACGCTGATCAACAGTCGCACACTTGAGAGAAGCCTCTCTATTTTCTTATTGTGCCGCCAGTCACATTAAAAAGAAGGAAAATTAAGTTGTGTTTTAAATAAAAATATTGCAGTTTTGGTTAAGCATCTTTCCTTTCCATTCTGGATATTATTTGATAACCTCAAATGTCATCCTGTACCTGTAATGTGTTCAATCATTGGTAAATCAGGGGTCCAATGAAGTGGGGTCCTCGGATATGCCGGTCTATAATTTTCTATGTTCTTTTTTTTGGGGAGAAACAACAAATCAGTCATGCCCAATGTTGCACTTCGTTCACACTATGCAAAATAACAAGACATACTCCAAAAAAATAAAGCAACTAAACTTTTGAGGAAGAGCAGGTCCAACTCTGTTTTTTTAGCGAGGGACAACAGATACACAGAAACATCCCAGAGCCACTTTAATGACCCTTAATGGTTGAACAGAATGCTGTTAACCAGTGTTAACCGCACTGAGAGCAGCCGCTGCAACACCAGCTGTTCTTGCTGTCAGTCTGAACTCTTGCTGCTGCTTTTACTTGCTCTTGATGGCTAGTCACACGGTGGCTTTAATGTCTTCCCAAGCTTGACCTTTCACCTCATCTTTACGTTTATCAGGGACAAAACAATCTAGAGTCAGGTAGGAGCCACTTCCTCGCACTTAACATGGTGCGCTTGTGACATGCACAGCTTTAGGTCAGGCTGCTTGTCCTATCTGCGGTTGGTGTGGGATGAAGTTAGTGAGTTTGACAGAGACACAAAAAAGCATTTTAAGGAGTTATTACTTTTTGTGGTTAAATTGCAAAATAGCTTCTTAAAAAAATGGCTTTTTTATGCCCAAATGGAGAGATGAAACGATCTTTTCTGAAGAAGTTGTGGCGTAGCATTTATTTCACATGACTGATCACATAAAATGTTCATTTTTTTCTGCCCCTAGAGAACAAACGTGGTCAGTATTTAGCTGACATGAGAACAAATTCAAACTTGCTCAAGGAAAAGGAAAAACTCTGTTTTTTTCTTCTACTGTGGAGATAAATCAGGATAGCTTAAGCTTTATTATCTCCAAGGTTTGCTTGAAGGTATTAAAAAAACTTGTTTCTTCCACTACTTTTTATATCAATGCAGCTCTGGACTGCTGTGCTTTTTTCATTTTGGCATTTTACATTTTTTCTGACTCAAACAAAAATATCTTTAGAAGTTAAAGTTAGTGGATTTCTCTCTAAATAAATACCCACAGCTTTTTTTTTTACAGTAATTGATGGCAATTATAAATCTCCCAGCGTCAGAGACCGGCAACGCAAACATGTCAGATTTAGGACTCCACAAATCTGAGCTTCTGCAGGCACACCAACAAATCTCATTACTAAAGGTCCCAAACTTTCATACTTTTTGCTTTTCTCACCATTCTTTGATGCCACGCTTCACAGTGTTTCTCAAAAATGCACACAGAAAAAAAAAATAAAACACTGAATGCTTGTGCTTTTGTCATTCTGCTGCTTCTCCTGCCACGCACCGAAGACGGGGTTGAAATGAAAGATAAAGTTCTTCTGAGGCTGATAACATCCCTGCCTGTTTCCGTAAGCGCGAGTAAGAAGCCTGTTAGTTATTTATGGAACAGACAGTTCCTCAAGTTTAATCGTGCAGTTGAGCAATATTTTCTTCCTAACGCTCCCACTCAGTGTGTTTGACATGCTAATGAGAAGTGTTGCAGTGCGGTGACATGTTGTTGCATAAAACTCTCCGACTATGGAAGGAGTTTATCTCTGTGTGTGTGTGTGTCTCTTTGTCCCAAATACATTCAAAGAAGTCTAATTTTATTTCTAAAAAGTCAGAATTTTATACTACTTATGTCTTTAATAGAGTAAAATATGATCTTTAGCATAAATTAACTCCAAAATTTGCAATATTGTCAGGTCAATCAAATAAAGTTCACAGGAAAAAATACATGTAGTTTGAAACGCTACACTCAAAATGTAGCGTGATGGTAATTGGATCAGTTGAGCATCAAGTTATCAATCAGTCATATTTTGGTTTTATGGATTGCCGGGTTCTCACCAATTTTTTTTTTTTGAACTTTCAGAATTCAGACTCTAGATTGAAAACTTGTAAAGGAATTGTTCGTGTTTTGATTCCAGGTTTTACACCTGTGGAATTTGTCACACCTGACTCAACCACTCTGCAAGCTAAAGCGAACACAATTACTACTTCCAACACTGTGAAACCTTTAAAAATGTTTCATAATCTAAGTTTATTTCAATATTAGGTCAGCTAAAACATATCTAACTTTGATTTTAACTTGTATTTTTTTGTCCACAAGCAAATATAATGAGCAAAAATGAGATCAACAAAAATATTGGGGTCATATGTTTGATAAATGGAAAATGTTGTTATCAAAAAGAATTCCTTTTAGGATTTCTGGAGATATTTTTCCAAGCAACATATTTATGCTGCTGTTGGCAAGTATCAAATTATGTTTTTTTTTTGTTTGTTTACTGGGTTATGATCTGATGTGGAGTAACAAGGACTGTTGCGTTAAAGCTTTCAATGAAAATTTCATTTTTAGTGATTTTAACATGTTATTGCAGCGTTTTTCTCATAAAAAAGGACATATTAAAAAAAAAAAAAAACTGTGTTACAGAGTACCGGTAATTTTTTTATTGTAATTGCTTTAAATCATGAGCTGACCAAACAAAGGGGTGATGGCAAGTGGGGGCAGGCCTACTCCTCGGCAACAGTCCTGCCCACAACTCTGAGGCAAATTTCTAATGAACGGCTGGTCTGCAGAAACTATGTCTTAGAAAATGACAGTTTTTTTGGTTTTAACTAAAAACGGCATAATCATAATTTAAAATACTTCTGGGAATTATTTTACAATAGATCTAAAGAGGATTAGGTAGCGTCTTTAAAAACACACTCTATACATTTGCAAAGCTGCACAAATGTACTAAAAAAACAAAAGAAGTTCGAGATATTTTAAACTAATCACACAGCAGTTGTATGTTCAATGCAGGAAAAAAACTAACACAACTAATAAGCCATCCCAGACTGATCTATCAGTACAGTTGTGACTTTAATAAGCCAGATCTTTTGGGACAGAAACGGAAAAAAGGAAAACATTATGATGATTTCTATGCTACAAACCTGTGAAGATTGATTTTAGTGGGATGAGTTGGATGATTGAGTACTTTATTTGACAATCTAAGACTGGGATCCATGACCTAATTTTGACAACCAAGTAGTTTTACTTGAATGTTGAGGCCATGGAGGCTTTACCAACCGCAATGTTAGTTAGTAATACACCTGTTTATCGCTTATCAAGCATATTTTGAGCCACCCAATCAAACAGCAAAATCTCTGTCCCCACAGACTAAAAAAAAGCTAAAAAATGATCATCAGAAGCAAGGAAAGTTTCTAAATATTGTGCAATGAGAAATGTATGGAAGTGCAAATTGTTCAACACAAGAACATATTTAAGAACAGTGACCATTAAAAAAGCAAAGCCAATAATATATAAAAAAAGGAAAATTACATTTCAGAAATCAAAGCTAAATTCCAGAATAAAATGTTTTGGAAAACAAAAGTAATTTCCAGAAACCAAAATGAAATGTTAAAAAATGAAACCAGAAAAATTGGGTATCATGGGACATTACTGACTGGAGGATGATGTTTGAGTTTTGAAGAGGAGGGAAAGCAAAAGTATGTTTTGCCTGAAATGTGGTAAACAGTTGATGATTAATCACTGAACTTCTGCTTTGGCTGTGGCTAGAAGCTTAAAGAAACATCTTGTTGGAAAATATTGTCATGCCAAAAAACTTCCAGGCTGAATAGGTGAACAACATCATCATCCAACCAGTAATGTCCTATATTACCTATTCTATTTCCTTCTGTTTTCTGTTAATATTTTTTTCAATTCTTTGGAATTATGATTTGGTTTCTAGAATTTTGTTTATTTTCTTTTTAAATCTAAATTATTTCTTTTGGGGTTTTTTTTGTTGTTGGAATATTTATAATGTTTTTATGCTTCAAGTGATTTGTTGATGTGATTTGCACTTCAGGGCCACCGTAGGAAACAGCCTCTGTTAAGCTTATATTTTTGGGTATTCCTTTTATGTGGCCTCCTTTCACCACTCTTGTGAGCAGCTTCTTAGACTGTTGACGTGGTGTGAGTAACGTTGCGGTTCGGGTAGTGACAGAATATATAAGCACCATCAGCCCTCTCCTGTAATAACACAAGTAAAAAATGTGCTGAGTTAGATCCTGTCCTCCGTATTTTCCGCTCTTGAGAAGTTTTCCGGGGATACCACAGTCAGATTTTCCCAGGCACAGCTGGAGCTCCGCGGACAGTCAGCCAGCAGGAGGAAGGAAGAACGAGAGTCTGAAGAGGAGAATAATAAAAAAAAGATCAGAAGGAAATATGAGTAGAGCACTATGAAAGAAGAGACTCACACAGGGAGAGAAAGATGATAAAAAAAGTGAACTCGGAGTGTTTACTGGCAGGCCTTTCTGTCTGCCCACCACACCTAGATACACACAGTTGAATAAAGGATGTAAACAGCAGGATCTGCATTTGCCAGAGGAAACCGGCCGTACATCAAGCCGCGATGGTGGCGATTACGGTTGTCGTCAGCTACACAGATGCCCTGCACGACGAAGCTTGAAGTTTATCCAGAGGGAGAAAAGACGGATGTTGTGATTCAGCAATAGCACTCCTCCACGTTCAGACTTACTCAGCTTAAAGTCCCAGCAGGGGAAGATAAAGAGATGTGAATTAGCAGATGATGGAGGACCATTGACATAAGGCCAACCTGAATCGTTTCTTCACAACACCAAATGCTATTTCAGAGGCCTTTATACCCTGAATATCAGTTGTTGTTCACCTTTCGCCACATCCCATCTTGGGTCACCACAGCAAATCAGCTTTCATTGATTCACACAGGTGATGTGACAGAGTGATGCCCTTCCTGACACTGCCCTGTGTTTTATCTGGGCTGGAGACAGGTACAGGGACACCCAGACTTGGGGACACCCTGTAGCTGGATAGTTTAGACCAGGAGTCAGCAGCGTTTATGACTCGAAGTGCCAATTCAAAGTTTTCTTCCTACAACTGTGCCATCACCAAGTATAATGTGAACTCTGTTCTGAAACTGAACCGTGGTCCTACACCAGCCGAGTTATCCAGCCATCTCTAACTATAAAGAACTTTAATGCAAAAAAATTAATGTATCTGAAAAATTGTAATTCACAAATAGAAAGTGAAAGACCTTTTTTGAACATATGAGCTCAAAATTGTGCCTTTATTATAATATTGCAAAAATGAAAATAGTTGAAATAGTATTGCAACTATGTTTGTTTGAAAACCAAAATTGTTGCATTTGTGGTTTGTGATACCAACAATATGATTGGATACATCAGAACAAAATAGCCAGAATATTTCTAAGAACTTCCCAACTATTCATAAAAAAATAAAAACATGAACAAGTGTTTGCTTTTGGCTTTTATTTATTTTTTTTTACACCATGATACAGGAGCTGAGTAACTTGTTGGTTCATTCTGTGATGATACTTTTATTGCATGAAAACTTACTTTTTTTAAACGTTTTTGTTAGTTTGCTATTTATAGTGATTTAAATTTCCTGCAACTGGACAGCATCATTCTTTATTTTCACCTTCAGTAAATGCAGTAGTGATCAGCTTTAATATTAATACAAAAACTGGTTTGCATTTTATATTGACATGTAGCAGAACAGAAAGCAAGTCTCGGTAAAATCTGGTTATTATTCATCAAACTGAATGGACCCTTTCCTTGTGATGCCATGGAGTATCAAAGATCATTAAGAGAGGAGAGGCTTACTCTTTACAAATCCAAAAAATATAAACTAACGACAAAAGTGCTAATTATTGGCACACCCCCGCATGCTACTGTCTTCCCCTCCGTGTGCCAGCTGTGGCACGCGTGCCCTAGGTCGCCGACCCCCGGTTTACACTGTAGTATAAAAGGTCTTGCCTGAGGACCCAGGATTTAGGTCATTGTGCGCAATTCTGACACAATGCTTTATGGTAAGAGTCCTTAAAAAAACAGTTATAAGACATAAAAAAACATTCATAATGTGCTCAAAACCTTATAGGACATTTATAAACCAAATGTACTAGCATTTGTAAAGCTTTACTAGATTACAAGATTATTGTCACATAAATGAAAGGCTTATAAACATCTACATGTTCCATAAATGCTAATATATGTTTTATAAATGTCTCATAAACTCTTATAAACACATAAATAATGTTTGTTCATGTCTTATAATTAGTTTAATAAGCAATCTTATGATAAAGCATCACCCTATTGCTTAGTCAACAATATTTTTTTTTTCATATTTTCTCTTGTTTTTAAGCTTTTTTTTTCCAACTTCCTCTTTTCTATTAATGTGGCAGTTCTGCTGTCAGGCACATTTTAAATATTAGTTTTCTTTTAGAGGCTGGCAAATTATCCATTAGGTTAGTGATGACCTTTTTGGATGGCATTTTGGGAAAAAGTAAAAATGTTTGCTTTGCTGTAAATTGGCTCTTAAATTCGGACCACTGGAAACAGACAAAACAGGTTGGATGGTAAAGCATTAAACGGTATTTTTGTTTTTGTTATTTCAAACTCTATCAGTTTCAGCTGGGAAATCTACAAGATTATCTTTAAAGTACAGTGTGTGGTACTTTCTCGTCAGTATGAATATTTAAATTGTTGCTTCACAAAAACACAGGTAGCACATATTCTTCAGTTTTATTGATTTAAAATAATGTTAACAGTTTTACCTTATATTTATATATATTTTCAATCCTTGATTGTCCTAAAACAGAGGTCGCCAAACTACGGCCCGCAGGCTGAATCCGGCCCTCCTCCACTTTTGGCCCAGCCCCCCAAAACACTATCAGAGATGTGTATATATACACACATATTTTTCTGGTCACTTGTACTCTTATGGGTTTGACTCATGAATATAAAAAGAAAATGGAAAAAAAATTGCTTTGTTCACCTTTTAAAAGTGGGATTTAGAAAAAAGAGAGAGAAATAATAGCAATTATTTTCCCCAAAAGACAAAAACTTTTGTCTGGTTATTGTAAAGAAAGGCACACCCAGTCTCGCACTCAGTGGAAGTGCCACATAAACCCATGTGCCGACACGCACACGCTGCACAATGTGAGCTTATTCAGGTCTTTGCTGTAATAAAGGCCCTAATCTACTCATGTACAGCATGAAAGGAAACAGTCCTCCTGTTTTTTTTTTTTTTAAACTACATTCACACACACACCTTCTACCGTAAACAAGGAGGTTCAGTTGATCATTTATTATTGTAAATCTCTTTTCCACATCACTTACGGCCTAATAAAGGCGACCTCTGTTGATGTTTCTATAGCGTGGATGACTGAGTGCTGCTGCAGACGGTTTGCCGGTGAGCTGTCTGTGGAAATGTGCTGTCTGTCTTTGTTTGCATGTGCCTGTCCCTCCATCTCGGGGAATTCCCCTTTCGCCTCCCAAAAGCCCTCCCCTACCGCTGCCCAGGTCCTGCCAGACCAATCGGAGTCCTCCGTTTTTTTGTGTTTCCTTTTCGCTGTGACCCTGCAGGTCAGCGGCGGGGTCACGGCCTCATGTCCCCCCTCGCGCTGAGGTCACATGTCCTGCCTTGTCGAGGCTTGTTTCTGGTTGGTGGCGTTCGTGTTAGTCAAAGGGAAATCCAAACTTTTTGTCAAAGTTTGGGAAAAGTGGGATCAGATTTACGGCAGAGCGATGAAAGGCTTTGCGAGGGAGCTCTGTCTGGCCTGCGTTTTCCTCCCTCCCCCACATCTCCCTGCTCAACTTTTTGCACACACACACACACACACACACGCACAGCTGCTTCCTGTTGAGTGTAGAAGAAACAGCGAGGAGGAGCCAGAATCGACTTTTAACTATTGTCGGGAATCAGTTTGATTCCAGTTTGAACTTTACAAATTCCATCTTTGGTTTTTGAAGCTCGGGCCGTAAAACAAAACCCCCACATCGGCGGCGAGAGCAAAGCCAGGCCGCTAACCTGATTAAACCTGCTCTCCTCCAGGACCCCACCCCCTCCCGCTGCTTTCCATTCATTTGCGAACTGTATGAAAATCAATTAGCAGCCTCTTAAAACGTACGTGAACTGTGTAATCCACAGAAGTGAAGATCAGCATGTACTTAAAACCACATTACTGCTCTACGGTGGGTCGAGAAGCGCTGACAAAAATCAATGTCGACTTGATGTTCCCCCATAATGGATTACTCAACTCCAGCTTTAAGGAATTGGCTAATTGATTTTTCATACCCATACATAGAAATGAGGAGAAATCAGCTGCTGCCTGAAACAGCAGGAAGCAAGACACCCTCGCATTGGAACTGCGTTCGGAAAGAAAACATGAAAATGGTTTAAATTACTAAAACATTTGTGCGTCTTCATTTATTTGCTTCCAGTCAAGCTCAGTGGATTTTGGCAGCAGACTTAAATAGAAAAAAAACCCCATCTAAATCAAGTTTGCTGTGTCAAAAATGATGAAGTGAAAAGTCGCAGGAAAGTGTCAGACACTCACATGACGATAGAAGTTTTTTGACTTCTCTGTTTTGGGACATTTTTTGAAAAACTGAAGTGCAGCCTAAAAAAGTTGTTGATGTAATGTGTCAGATTTTGTGATAATAGAAGGGAATGTAAGGATTACCTGTGTCTTTTGTCCTACAAAATGATATGTTGGTGCACTTTAAAGACCCACCCCAAAGAAAATGGTGTTCTTAACTTGGTCTTATAGCATTTTTCCCATGATGGAGGACTTGTATAAAAGAATTTAAGCTTTAAATTGCATTTCTATGCATTTCTTTATTTAAATTGTGATTAAGCAGGAGCAGATGAAAACATTTTGGAAACGCTCTCAGAATCTCCCTTCTCTGTCCGTCTGATGTGTCCACTCGCAGGCAAATAGGTCCATTTACGTCTTTGTTTTCCTTGTCTGAGTTGTTACCTGGCTCAAAACTGTATGGCTAGATAACTCTGATATTGCTCGCCCTTTTTATTGCTCCACTCTGTTGGTTTGTGGGGGGCTGTAATCTAGTGGGAGAGAGTGTAAACAAAGGAATGATGGGAAATCAGCTGAGGCTTACTTCTACGCGAACTTAGAAAACTACTGCTATGCTGCACAAATTTTGTCCTGGAAAACAACACTTTTTTTTTATTTGGTCTTAACAGCATTATTATAATTATTAAAGACCACTAGGGACATTTGTTGCCAGACTCTGTACTGAAGGTGCTCTGTAAGCCGGACATCTTGAATTCATTCTTTTTAAAGTAATTGATCTCATTTGATCCAAAATCCTTTTTTTAACTTCTGCAAGGTCCTTCTTACTACATTAGCATTTGCAATTGCTCCTACGCTTCCTCTTAGGTTGTCTATTTTTGATCTGTTTTCAACACCAAAACAGAGAATACCATGGTGGTTTGAAGTCATCTCTAGTTGTATATTTTGCTGGCTTGTCTATTTAGCTACAATCCAAACAAAGCTTCTTGCCTCAACATCACTGAGGGAGGAAGTATCTGCATTCATTTACAATCAGAAATGAAGGTAGAAGGCAAAAAATAATAAATGAAGGAAATTCTTTAAATTTAGTAAAAGTGGTGAAGTGAAGCTCTCCCTCCTGGGGATCCAAATAAGAAGTACCTGCAGGCTCCAAGAAGCCAAAATCCTATAGATTTCTATGGAGACATAAACTATGACTCAGTCATTCTGTTTGTCAGAAAAATTCTGACTCAGACTAATTCAGACCAATTGCTTACTGATATCGCCTTGTTCCATTATGGCTACGTCTGTATGGAGTAAAAAATGACGACTAAATTGACTTTATTTGATTAGAGCTGGAAGTATGGGTGACATCACACTCACTCTGTCCAGTTCACACATACAGTCAATGGTTTGCACAAATCTCTACTTTTCTACATTTACTTACTTTGTGTGTGTATATATATATAATATGAAAATCCATACATTTTTGTTTTTATGGGGCTGATTGTATCCACTCCGTGTCTGTTTATGGTTTTAAATCCATAGCAAACAAATAGCTGCACACCAAATTATTGCTTTTTTTTTTAATAGTGAACAGCCGTTAAAAGTCAGTTATTAAAAGTCGAACTCGGTCTCATTCCATCGGATCAGTCATGAAACATGGAATTCTAACCTTCATTTTGCTCTGCTTTGTTTGTCTTTAGTTCAGGGTGAAAATCTCCGCTCGGTTCCTCTATCTTGTGGTTGGAAAAGATGATAAAAGTGTAGTCTGACTATGTAGTTTTCTACACTAAAACAATGGGGCCCATGGAAGTTCAGACTCCAATAAACCTGAGCTGAACTGTCTGCTGCTGGAACTCCCTGGGGAAGTTGTGGGACCAGCCTCTTTATATATCAATAACCCATTGATTATGATCAGAGGAACCCCTCCGTGCTGCTTTGACGGAGCTGACGGGTCTTCTGCGGTGTCAGCTTGGGCTTGTATATTGAACGCCGATGAGGCGTTGGCCACAATGTGGGTCACATAAACAGCGGCCGTCTCAGGAGCCGGTTGCGCATTAGCGGTGCTGTGCTGCTGGTCACGTCAGTCCAAACAAGCGGCTGCATGCTGATATGATTATGGCTGGTCACATGGTCCCCGCCTCTCATTGCACTGAGTGATGAAAGATATCATTTAATCAAGAGCCCGCTCTTCTCTGAAATAATTATTTGCTAAGGAAGATATACAAGAAATGAAGTCGGTTCACTAATAAGATTAAGGGCTGTAATTTCATTATTTGGGCAATTTGTTTCCTTAATGTTTCATAAGATGAGTCAAGCGCTTGGTGGGTCAATGATGTTTTTTTTTTTTCTGTTTTCTGCAGAGTGAGTCCGTCAAGTACTTCTTAGACAACTTGGATCGAATTGGACAACTGGTGAGTGTGAACGAGCGTCTCGTACACTATTTCTGTTTGGTTTGCGCCCAGGTTTTAAAAGAACGTCTCCTTCTGCTTTTCAGAACTACATTCCCAGCAGGCAGGACATTTTGTTTGCCAGGAAGGCCACCAAAGGGATCGTGGAGCACGACTTTGTCATAAAAAAGATTCCCTTTAAAATGGTGGACGTGGGCGGTCAGAGGTCACAGAGGCAGAAGTGGTTCCAGTGTTTCGACGGCATCACCTCCATTCTCTTCATGGTTTCGTCGTCCGAGTATGACCAGGTATACAAATGCCAACAGAGGGAAAAGAAATGAAGGACTTTATGCTTTGATGAAGGAAAACATTACATTCATTGTTTACTTAGATATCAGGAATGGGATAATGGAAATTGTTGTCCAGGAGTCTAGTCTCATACCAAAAAAAACCGCAAATCGGACTGAGCATTTAACACAAGCTGGTTCTCGTGAGATCTTGTTATTTTGGTACAATGTAGAGCTGCTCAGAGGGGCTCAGTTTGCTGTGCTGCCAACTAGTAATCAAGTCTATAATGATTCACCACCTTGGCAAATTTTAAACGTCGTAGTTTGGATAGAATACCTTGTTTTCACATGGTGCCTCTTGTGCATCGTCTTGGTACCTTCTGGGAGACGCCTGAGTCATTTCCAGTCAAGATGAAACTTCCTGGTTGAATCAAAGTCAAATATTGTCAGGAGTATTGGCCACTTCAGGCTGTACTGCATGGTGTGAAGACGAGACGCATCAGGTCAACAATCCAAAGTGCTGCACGCTTCTGACCATCAAGATAGAAATATTTCAGTTGAAATAAGACAATAAGACACGTCATATTCTTAATTTCTTTTTAGAAAATCTTGATGAGAGGGCCTTTTTCTATTGATAGAATTTTTTTTTTTTCATAATAAAAGTGAACAGCCTGGATTTCTATAACACAGAAGTTAGGGATGCAACGATTCAATTTTCCTATTATTCTGTTGATACCACCACTTTTAGATCATGGATCATTTGTTTGGGTTTGATATATGATTTGTGTTTTGCAAAACAACCAAAAATTAATAATCAATCTTTTTGTTTTGTGCTAATAAGCAAGTAGCAAAGAAGATTAGCTTTTCAGTTGGCTTTATCTAAGCCTGGTGTAATCTAATACAACAATAAATACTAAATCCTTCTTAAATGTTGCACGTACGTTTCACACTTTCAGTGTAAACTTTTGCAAATATATGCAGTACCGATACAATCGTTCACTTTCCCATGATTTGGTTTAATGGTGTAACATATGGTTTGGTTTGAAATGGGTCATTGTGGCATCCCCTAATAGAAGTGCAAAGTCATCCGCTTCATATGCTGCTGCATGCTTTATTTCAAGCAAAAAAAAGTAATCAACTATTTAGAGTTTTATGCTTGAATGTTTTATAATTTTTTAAAGAATTTATTCCAAAAAATGCACTTTTTCATTTTTTTCAGCCAATATCAATAACCAATATTTCCCCTGCAACTGTGGCCGACATATGCCAAGATTTACCGATATTTAAGTGTCTAATAACACTAAGTTTAAACTTGTTTTTTTTTCCTTTATTAAAAATACACATCTTTTCTTTTACTATGCAATCACATATTACTTTAACTTTTTAAGATCTCATGGGAACAACTTTAAAACTTTCTGAAAATACATCTGAAAGCATTTATACCATTTACTGACTATTAGACATAACTGTCAAATAGTCGAGATCTATTTGGAACAACATGTATTCCTATCCAATATAAAATATCCATGAAAACAATTACTGACTATGACTGTAAACACCAGCTTCTCAGTGCCAAGGATCTATTAGGGACAAGTAGTCATGTAAAAAAAAATGTATCTTAAAACAGTGATGACAATATCTGTGGATCTTTTTGGTGTCTGATACTGATAAACCCAAATTATCCAAATATCGTCTGATACTGATACTGGCACTCATATATTGCCTAATCCAAAGTTGTACCGTTTAAAGCTAACAATAAAAGAAAAAATAATTACTAAAGATAAATCAGTCAGCATAAAGCTTCTGTATTTGCCTAATTTGTCAAACTGAGTTACAGAAATAATAATAATAATATTAAAATGTATTGACGTGGACATTCTTAAAATCAGTCATGAAGACATTTGATCGAAAAAAACAGAAAGCGAAAAGTAAAAAAAGAAGAAGAAGGGAGGAGCTTCACATTTCTCAGACTTTTGTTACAACTTCAAAATCTTAAGTAGTGAAGCTTATTCATCTCACAGAAACGCTCATAACGGGGGATATTTTAACCTCTTGAGACCTGACATCCACTTGAGCAGATATCTCAGTTTGGTTTATATTACCACAGTGGCTCTCTGAGCTCTGTCAAAGAGAAATAAAAAAGGCAGATCAGTCGAGAGCTCGAGTTGTGAGACATTTAGTATTTTTTTATATCGTCTCATGATACCAGTCTTCCTTCGACCGCTTTTATTTTGGAGGGAACTCTCCATCCATCGTCTGCTGGTCGCTTCTACAGACCATTGGGGATGATGGTTGAACGGTGAGAGTCATAATCAATTGTCCTTCAGTCTCA
Organism: Oryzias javanicus; assembly: GCA_003999625.1. NCBI lineage: Eukaryota > Metazoa > Chordata > Actinopteri > Beloniformes > Adrianichthyidae > Oryzias > Oryzias javanicus. The sequence goes on from CM012437.1 coordinate 14,905,863, forward strand.
GTGGCGCTGTGGCGTTTTATGAATGAACTGGATGTGAGTAGACTACTAGAATGGCAGCTCAGACGGACGATAACAAACGTGACGCGCAAACATCACTTATCCCACTGTTTAGATTGAATGAAATGCTGTGAGGACTCAAAGGAGCTCAGACCCTTTTGCAGCTCATTATGTCAAACCATGTTTGACATTTAGGCTGTTTCATTCTCTTATCTTCTCCTCCATCTGAAGTCCTAGAGCTGAGGCGGCTGTCTCTGCTTCCCAGGGCAGGTGAGACGCTAACCGCTCAGAAGTGCTTCAATGGCTCCTCTCTTCTCTGGAAGATGGAGTCGAGTCAGTCCAAGTTAAAACTGCAGTTAGAAGGCTGATGACCTGAACATGGTTTTCTGGCCGTCTCTCAACTTTTGGAATTATGAAATGGACGAGGAAGAGGCACAGGATCTGAGGCTTACACAAAGCTGTCTTTGTGGTAGACTGAGGAAACTTTATTGTTCCCACAGTTGTGGCTCCAGTTCAAATCAATGGTCATATGATGCCAACTGAATCCTTAATTGCTCCACAGATAAGACTTGGAGGAAACACACACACAACAGGAGTAATATGTGTGTGATTCCAGGTCTTGATGGAGGACCGCAGGACCAACCGACTTGTGGAAAGCATGAACATCTTTGAGACCATCGTCAACAACAAGCTCTTCCTCAACGTGTCCATCATCCTCTTCCTCAACAAAACAGACCTGCTGGTGGAAAAGATTCGAAGGGTGGACATCCGGAAGAACTTCCCAGAGTTCAGAGGAGACCCGCGGAGGCTGGAGGACGTGCAGGTACGCACAGGGTCGACGTGCGGAGGGCGGCACGGCGTGCATCCTCACACACTCGTTCATCTGAGCCCTTCAAATGTTTCATAAAGTTCACATACAGACTTAAAGAATATCAGGAAGTCTATGTCAGCATTTTGTCATGTTTTTCCCAGGTAACAGCTCTGTTCTCTTGCAAAAGTTTAAATTCAAGCTGTTTGCTCTTCTCAGCATGATTCAGTGCCTGAAAGATGCAGTTTTGGGGCTGATTTTGATTAAAAACCATCTGAAAACGTCCACTGCTGCAGATCGCTAACTCTGATCATTTCATGCCTCCTTTGCTTCATCTTGATGCAAATTTTGAATTGACAGAGATCTTCTAAAAGGAGGGACGACTTATCTGTGAGTTTAGGAGGTTGTAAGACCTGCTGATGTCCAGTTTAGTCATTTAGGTTGTAATCTTACTATTTAATCTAAATCTGTCTGAATTGTAACTATATGAGTGTTCTTTTTACTGGATGAGCGACAATGAAAATATGTATTTCCTCACCAGAATTTATACCGTGATTTACAACAGTTATTCTGCATTTTAGAGTGTATAAAATGCATTTTTAAATCAGTGATTGAACGTTGCAAATATGTATACTCCGATTTTCTGGAGTATTCAGATACTGGTTACAGTCCCAATAGCTTAGATGTGATGTGATGTAATGTGATGTCAGCTCTGATCACTCTGATTAGTGATGGGCCGGATCTTGATCTGAAACTTCTGAGTATTTGGTTCTGAAGCTCCAACTCGTCCTCTTCTTCTTCCAGGCGTTCCTGGTGCAATCGTTCAGCCGCAAGAGGAGAAACCGGGGGAAGCCGCTGTTCCACCACTTCACCACCGCGGTGGACACAGAAAACATCCGCTTTGTCTTTCACGCCGTCAAAGACACCATCCTGCAGGAGAACCTCAAAGACATCATGCTGCAGTGACTGTCTCGCCATCCAGGACGGCTTCTCTGAGAGTAACTGTGAATTGAGGACATCTGAGGCTCTGCTCCCGCTGACACTACACAACCCCGACTGTGCATGGGTGAAGCAGTCAGAATGAACTCTGGTCCTGTGGAGACTCTGCTTTTAACCTGTGGAAAATGAGTCTGAATGTGTGTGTGTGAGGGGGGGGGGGTATCGGCAGCGTGAGCACTGAAAGTGTTTGTTCCTTTTCGTGTAAATAAGAATCCTGACAGCCGTGTCACTAAACGCAGCCAGACTGCAGCTCCCGCTGCGCAGAGACACAGCCGGGAGCGCCGGGAGGAAGAGGCGGAGCCGAGGGTTCGCAGGCGAGCGCAGCAAAGTTTGGAAGTCCACGTGACGGAGGGGTGAGGGCCCGCACTGGTCATATGCTGCGTTGTGTGATAAGGTTGCACAAGTGTTCTTGTCAGGGAAGTTGAGCGGGAAAACAGGGGGAGCGAGTACTCCTGTGACCCCCTGTCCTCCTCGTACGTCTGCTCTCGTCTTCCCACCGTCGTAAAGAGGAGCAACAGCTGCAGAGAACAAGTCCTCCTCTCTGAGTGTCTCCCTGCACTCCTGTCCAGCATAATGGACAGATTGTTCATCTCCTTCCTCTTTAGCAGGAGACGCCTAAATGAGAGATCTTTGTTTAAGCGCACACAGATCTTAGTTATGCATCACTTATAGTCCGTCTCCTTACCACGATGACGGCTTTCTCCTTTTTTCTTTCCCTCCGTTTCCTCACAGCTGAACCACAGTGATCCGACTCGAGCCGACTTTTACGTCTTCAGTGGAATCTTTTCGCGGTCTTGCTTCTGTTGCTGTACTGAACATGAAGGGGGAACGGCAAAAAGAGGCCGGGCTGAGCTGTGCGTGCCTCAGCAGGCGTTTGAGATCTCTGCAGCCTAAAGCTACGTTCACATCCGCCTCAGCAACAAACGTTCAAGCGAGAGGGAGGCGCTAGACATCAACCAGAAGTGGAAAATATTCAACTTACCCATAACAAAACCCAAGTATTCACAACTTCAAAAAAATAAACTTTTACAAAGCTTAATCCTGGTGCCACCTTATGGGGTCCAGATGACCCCAGCCTAACTGAAAGTTAAACCAGGTCGAACTTTGACCAATCATGGACTTAAATTTGGTTTCAAAACGCGGAAGTAGAGATGTAAAAGATATTAGATGCATATTGACAGATCTATGGGGCAGGGGGATTAACAGCAGTATCGGTTAGGGTTGTAAAAAAATAGATGCGTATCTAAAATTGATTGAGCAACTGCAGTATCATATAATAACCACAGATATGAACAATATTATGTTGGTTGAAAGGTATAAAATTAATCAAGAAGTAAATAATCGATTTATGGCAAACTGCAGTTTCTCTTTCTTTTTTTATGCACATGTGACGCAAACAAAGACATCCAATCATAAGCGGGCTTCTTCCAAGTCAGTACTTGAATAAATTTCTTTGTCAAATACCATCCTTTATTATTCATAGCTTTAAATCCAATATGAATAAGAAATATCTAGATTGTAGTGTTTTTTGTAAAAGAATTGGATCGTATTGTATCGCCAAAGTTAGTTGAATCCTTTATGTATCGCTCATCTCAGGTATTGAGATCGAATCGTGTGAGAGGAAATGAGGGAAAGATACACACCCCTACAAGGAAGTGTGTTTGAAAATTTATTGTGGAGGAGAATTTGAAAATGGGGCTTGAATGTAATTAAATGACACCAAGTCTTTTATATATAGCAATAGAGCTTTGTAAGAAAAATACAGAATTTACCTAAATTTGCTAGATTTTCTCCGCTTTGACATTTCACACAAACTGTAGGTTGCAGACATGCACTAGTACTCTGTATAAAACGACAAAAAAGAAAAGCCCTTCCCTGTTTGTCCAATGTGAACACCACAGTCTAAACGTGCGTTCTTGAATCCGATGTGAACGTAGCTTTATTGAAATTAATAAACGCTATCCAAACATGTCCGACCAAAAGACAAACACGATCACTCCTTTAACTTAGCATAAAAAAAACTGCTTTAGATGTTCCAATTGCTATATCCCATGCTTGTGACCAACACTGTATAAGGAGAAACATTGGATCAATTAACAAAAGCTCTCTAATTTGCTACATTTAAAATTTTACTTTTGATCAAATTACATTTTTAAGTTGAGAAAACTATCAACTCAATATTCTAATTTAACTCATCATTTTAACTGTAAAATGAAAGAACTTATGTTAATTGATCCAATATTTCCCTTTTTAAAGTGAAAGGTCAGCTGAGGATGCGATGCAGATAAACTACTTCTAAGGCACAGCTGTCAAATAGATCGCCATGAGGAAAAAGAAAAATACGGATGGACATCCATCTGTTACCGTGGTTACATACCCGTTTCTGTGATCTGCTCCGAGCGTCTGAGTGAATGAATTTCTTTACTGGATGACCTTGGTGTATTTCCAGAAAAGCTTTTCTCAGGTATATGTCTGACCAAAACCTTTCCAAACAGGAGCGTGAATTACGGGAATTTTTTTTCTTATGCGAGTGTCCATTTCCACTGCACAGCCCAAATTTTGCTTTTTAAACACGATCCATATTTTTATCGACCAAAACCTAATTTTTTTTAGTGCAAAATTTAAAACCGGTTTCAAAAAGAAATCCAGTTTTTGAAACCAGTTTTAAATTTTGCACTGAAAAAAAAGTTATTTATTTATTTAGATTTAGAGGAGCTGACAGGTCAGACAGAGGTGAAGTGCTCATCCTGATTTTTAGGTGGCAGCATCCAGACGGCGGGCCTACATCCCACGACGATCCGTGGATTTCCTTTGGAAAACACGTCTCCACGCTCGGCACACTCCTACTTTCCTGCACATTTTTGTAGCTTGTAAATGACTGACACTGTAATGTACACCCACAACTGTAAGTCTGTAACTGTTGCTGTAATGTTTGTTTTTAACTAACCTTCCCCACTTTAAGTGTTTTTTTTTTTGTTTTGTTTTTTAATTTTTGGGTTTTTTTTAAGTGTGTCATTGCACTGGATGTGTGGGAGACGGGGGTAGCAGGAAAGGAAACCGTCTGAGGAGGAAAAAAAGGCAATGAAACAAATAAACTGGGGCAAGCAGGAAGAACGTGGAAGGTCGTTTTGCTTTTGTTTTTACGTCTCTTCTTTGTTTTTGACTCATATTTTAAGCAAAATGCTTAAAAAGTTAGATGAATTTTTGCAGAAAACGCCCCATAATTTCCATTATTATTATCTGTTGGCGGGTCAGTGAGTAGCGTTGCCCCTATCCACTAGCCGAGGCAGATTGTGGCCCCACAAAATGTAACATGATCCTCATCGAGGAGGGCTATCGGAGTGAGAAGTTTGGTCATATCTCCGTTGATCAAAAAGGTCAAAATACACATATATATTTGCCCCCAAAATTGAAGTAGATTTACAGTCATAAGAAACTTGGAGATTTTTTTTTTTTGGCACACGCAAAACCACGACCTTGTGAATGTGTTGGTACAGACGGGGAGGGACAGACAAAAGGAGGAAGAGTGAATACAAGAAAAAGTAAGCGCGTGGAGGGAGGAGGAGGAGGTTCGGTTTCCTCTGGAGTCCGCTTCCCTCCCCCGATCCCAAAATGGAGCGGCTGAAACGGCGACATCCCTCCCTCCGCCTGCTTGCTTTCAGCTCCCATACACACATCAGAGAGCAGCCAACCCACCTCCCAAGTGCTGCTGTCCTGCAGAGGAAGAAAGCAGGAAGCTGGTGAAAAAAAACAAAAAAAAAAAACCTCCCCAGTGATTTCTGAAACGCACAGCTTTCCTCAGGCAGGACATTTTGTTCTAAAGTTACATTGGGTTTTATCTGCAGCCCGTTTTCATTTCAGAGGTTTGTTGTTCAAAATCAAGACTTCTACCTCCATAGAGGATTATTTTTGAATCCAGTTTAATTGTAAGCTTTTTTTTCTTAAATTCTTGTGAAAATGTTGGGTTCTCTTGACACATTAACACAGTGACAAAGCAAAAACAATAGCTGGAAATTCAAACTTTTGGCAGCTATTCTGAACCCCCAAGCATTTATGGACCAAAACAGATTCCATAGAGAAAACCCTATCGGCAGATTTCTTTTTTTAAAAATTGCCAAAAAGTTAAGAAAAATGGTCAACTTTCTTGATTGTTTTTCTTGAATTAAGGGTCTTTCTTACTTTGAGTTTCTGCAGTGTTCATGTTTCAATTCTGTCGTGGCTACACAGCTGTTAAAACGCCTGACACAATCATTTTCTTTTTCCATCCTGCGGTTAGTGGATTTTAATCTCCCAAGACTTTTTTTTCACACTAACATGCTGTCACTTTAATCCTCTTTTTATTTGCTTTACACAAATTCACTTAAACAAATCAAAGTCCTTTCTGAGGCGGATCATTGTAACGCCACGACCTGCTGTAGGCTGTGAGGAAAGCCGGTTAATGACAGTATAATTAAGCTGCTGCTGCTGCAGCGCCACATAAATCCTCCATCCAAAGGTTATTGCTGTACAAGCTGCAATATTTCACACACAATGTGGTTTCACAAATGCGTTGGCTGCTTTGAAATGATCCGAGCTGCCTCGCCTGTGTGTTTGTTGATGTGTGTGAGTGTGTGGTTTGGAGTGAGTACATGTGTGAGAGTAAGTTTGGTCTCATGACTCTGGTTAAGCTGATGTTTCCCTGGGCTGTTTTGATTGGACCTACAGCTGAACTCTGATATTTAATAATGAGCAGCTCATGCCACACACACACACACAAACACACACAAAAGGGCTGGCCAAACGACTGAATCACACATTGAACTTTAAAACAACTAGTGGCTCATTAGCTGATGATTTGACCATGACACATCGCTGCTCTCTGGGCTGCCGCATCATTAGGCCACTTATGTTTTAGATCACACTGACACTCACATAAACTGTGACATCGTATCTGCTCTATGCAGCAGTTTTATAGGCAATCTGTACTTTTATAGGAAGATAAATTCAAGAAAACACATGCTTTCAAATGTTGCCGTTTGGTAGCTTCACTCAAATATGTGTTCATCTTTAAAACACGGATTTTGGAATTCATTTCATATCAGAAAAGTATAAGAGGAGCTCACCCCAGAAAATTGATTAAAACATGATTTAAAAAGGTTTTGAAAGGATAACATCAGTGATGTGGTGGACAGATGTCTCCCTCTGCTGGTGAAGATGAAACACTGCAATAACTCCTATTTTTTCACCCAACAAAACTGGCAAAAAAAAAGTCACAAGATTAATTTTTTTATTTCTAGATCTTCAGCTAAAATAATATTAAAATAGACTGTTCTGTGAAAAAGTTATAATAAAATATCTCAAACGTCTGTAAAAAATATCGGTAACACTTTATAATAAGATTCCATGACAAGCTTTATTAACACATTAACAAACATTATTAATGTGCTTATAGGATGTTTATAAGATATTTATAAGCATAATAAGCCAAATACAGTTTATTTACATACTTAGTTAGATTTATTATCATCTAAAATGAGACCATTGTTTATGAAGGCTATATCAACAAACTGTTAACAAGCTTAACAAATGTGTTAACAATCTTTGTCAATGTTACATTTAGTGATTTGCAGGACCTCATCTAAAGTGTTACCAAAATATCTTTAGGGAGTTTTTAACTACAACATATGTGTCTAATTTAACAAAGCTAAGAGGAAAATAATATCATGTAAGTCTAAAGAAGCATTTTCCGTATTATTAGGGTCATATTGTGGAACATTAGGAATTGAATATCTTGCTTCCAGATATATTCAGCTTAAAAATTGAAAGACAAATGTAATCATTTTATAAACTCAAAGAAGGAAAACTGCAACAACAGGCCCCATAGAAATAAATAAATTCTTAACTCAATTGGCAGATTTTCTTTTACAAACAATAAAAAAAAAATCTGCAAATGGAGTAATAAAATGGTCGTACCAAGAATTCTTATTTTGGGCAAAAATTCTAATCAACATGACATTTTCTCAAATTGCTTTTGAAACACTTAATTGATAGGGTTATACATGAAATGACATTTTTTCTGTAAACAAGGGTCTTTTAAATGTCTTTGATTCTGTTTTCGTAATGCAGTGTTTCCACCCCCTCACTGGTTATTACTTTCTTTTCTCTAAAAGTGGATGCAGAACTACATACATCAATAGTGTTTTGTGGATGAGCCTGCACATCTTAGCTCTGCTGCCTGTTTGTCTAAACAAAAGAAATCTAAGACTGCAGGAGGGATTTTGTCTGGGTTTTTTTTCTTGTAAATGTGGTTTAGTTTTAGCTGGAAACGGCGCTCTTGGCTGCTGATGGTGAAAAGATAGCCGACACATCTACTGTCCTTCAGAGCCATCCAGGATTTTTAGTAGAGAACATCTGCAGTAGAGAGAAGTGCAGATTCACCACATGCTGATGCTTTTACTCACTAAAAATGTCTCCAGGACATGTGCACTTCCCAAGACTAATGGTACCTCACTGTATGTTTGATTCCAAAAGTTAGATTGAACAAACTTATACCCGTTTGCATCATTGAGCTGCACCCATATGCATAGAATGATGCTGAGGTGAAAAAAGTACTAATATTTACTGTTTAATCTACTTTATTTTTTAATTAAGATGAACACAGATGTTTTTCAATGAAAAACAACTTTAGGTTTCTACAAAGCAGTGAATGATTGTGGAAAGAATTAGATTTCTTTCTATATTTTTGTTTTGATGACATTACTTTGTAGAAATCTGTTATCACTTAAAAAATAAGGTTATTTTCAATGAGTTTTAGAGTCAATTATTTTGCAACTCACTGTTGTGTTTCATTTATTCATGTTTTTTAGTCTGGGTCCAAAAAAAATCCATTTTTTTTTGTCTACAGTTCCTTATCCCCCCCCCCCACACACACACACAACACCCCACACCACACAACACCCACCCAACCCCCCACACACACACACACACACAGAAAATCTCTTTTTACTGATTCTGTGAAATAACTTGTGTTTAATGTTTTCTTGATTAACAGAGATATCTTTTAATTGTTTTTATTTTTAGTGTTTTAGACTTTCCCTCTTCTTCTTTTTCTAGAAAACAAAAAACAAAAAAAAATCCACTTTCCTTCTCTCTTTTACGCTTCCCACTTTCCTTTTAGAACTAGATGATTTTTAGTATTTTTGCTAAGTTTCCTTTATTTAATTATTTAAATAGTTATTTTTTAAGTTTTTAGTTTGTAAATGTGCTTTAATTATTTCTAACGTAAGTATTATCTTAGTTTTGAAGTTAAAATAATTTCTTCCTTTTTAGATGAGTCAAAATAATAATAACTGTTTTAAACTAATTTTTCAGCAGTTTGTTTTTCTTTTTCAGTAGCAGAACACAAACTTCTTTAAAAAATCAGTAAGTTTTTCTCTCTAACATTAATCAGTTTTATGCAAAATAACAACCAAAAACAACAATATTAAACTATTTTTCCAACTTAAAGGATCATCTTCATGAAAAAGGTGAGCCTCCCTACAACCCCGAGATGTAACACACACACACACATACACCCACACGCGCACACACACACACACAAATTCTCTTATGAAAATCAAAAAGACACTAGATTAGTCTTTGGCACACCCAAAGCGTCAATTTATTTATTTCTTCAAAAAAAAAAAAACAAAGGTGCAACTGTAAAATAGCTCTGATGCAGACCAACAATCACACTTTACAGCACGTACAGAAAATATTTTCCAAAAGGAGTAGCATGTATTCCCTGTGGCAGTTTAGAGTTAAACTCTTAAACTTTGTACAACTCACAAATGAAGAATCGAGGACACACAAAATCATGCAACGCAAAAGAGTTCATACAGGTCTGTGACCTCATCCCAGATTTCACACAGAAAGTGTTTCCAGCCTGATTCTCAGGAGTGTTTCCAAAACAGAAATGCAATAAGACCACAGTGAGCTGCATACTGTATGTAATAAATACCAAATCCATGTGTCACTCAGACACACAGGAACACAGACGGTGGATAAAAATCAATAATTCAACAGCACATCAGTAGGATCACTAGCAACAGGAACCAGACCATAGGTGAAATATTTAACTGCTTAAATAAAGATTATCATAACTCAGCAAACAAAAGTAAATGCCTCTACTCGTAATGTCATAAATGTAAATTAGAGCTGTGTCCAAGATGCTCCAGCAAAAGAGACGACTCTTCAGCTGATTATCAAAAGATTGAAGAACCTGCAGACGTCCAGAGAGAGTGGAATGAGGTGGAAGAAGATCTTCAAAAACCATCAGAGTCAAGAGATGGACAACTGTTAGGTTCCTCAGGTCAAAACACTTTTGAGCCAATGGAGGAAACATCTCAACTGGACCAATGAGAGAAAAGGACTGGACTGTTGGCCAGTGATCCTGTTTTCTGATGAAAGGAAAGTGTATCTTTCATTTGGGAATGAAGGTCCAAGGGTTCGAAAGAAGACTGGAGAAGGGCAGAACCCAAACTGTTGGAGATCCAATGTGAAATCTCCACAGTCAATCATGATTTGGGCTGAAATGTCCAGCCCTGGTATTGGTAAACTATTTTCTCCAATCCAAAATCACTTCAACCATCTAGCACAGGGGTGTCAAGATCCAGTCCTCGAGGGCCGGTGTCCTACATGTTTTCTAACTACCCTTTCTATGGAAGCTCTTCATTGGCTAAACACACCTGATCCAGGTAATCAGCAACAGATGAGGCGGGATTTCTTAAAAACCAGCAGGAAGCCGGCCCTCGAGGACTGGAGTTTGACACCCCTGATTAGCAGAATGTTCTAGACTCTAGAGGACTTCATGATTCCTTCTGCTGAGGATCTGGATGGAGATGCAGATTTCAGATTCCAGCAGGACCTGGACCCTAACCATAGTGATGAAGTTTTGAAGATAGAAATATCCTTCTGAAAATACTGTAATTGATTTGATGTGACCATAATCTCTGTCTTTGTCTTTTATAAAAACTGAGAAGTAAATTATGATTTCATAGCATAATAAATTCTGAAATCCTGTTTTTCATGAGCTGGGACCCAAATTTATGTAACAAACAGTGGGCCCTGCATCTATATCTAGATTATTTGAAAGTTTTATTTTTTTGTAATGGAGTTATATAAGTGAAAACACTTTTCCATGATATTCTTTTTTTTTTCTTTTTTTTTTTTAAACAAAAGATGCTGTTGCCTTATTTTGTAGTTATGATGCTGTGAAATAAATCAGTGTTTGACACATGAAATGCTTTTAAATAAAAGTTTGTTGTGGTATTGTAGACACACTGTTACGTTAGCGTTGTTTTCCGTATACATTTTCAACCATTAATAATAGCTTTTATAATTGTTTTAGCTTTGCTTTCATGAAACATTTCCAGAAATAAAACTCTTAAGGTTTTATTCAAAAGCATATTTTGTGAGGAACCAAATAAATTTAAGTTAATTTATAAAAACAGCTACAGGCATAGAAAACTTTTTTCTTCCAATAGCACTGTAACCAACTTTAAAAAAGAAACTATACAGGCTTTACAAAAGCAATAGCATAATATTATCAAGCATGTGGAACAAGGAGCTGGGGGTGGAGTGAAGGTTATTTGGCTTTGGGGTGCTTATAGTATGGATGAAACAGCCTCTCGTGAGCACAGATGTGGAGAACAGCATGTGTGTGCATCAGTAACCGTGGAAACCGTGAGGTGAAGTAGCTGACGAAGCCCTCGGGAAGCTCGCCGAGAGTCTCCTGCACCTCTGGGGGTAGCTCGTGGTAGTGATGCTTCTGCAAAATGTAAAAAAAACAAAATCGGCTAAAGGTCAAAACAACAGGGGGGGTCGAGGATGAGCCAGAAGGATGTCTTGTAAGCACACAGGCTGACCTTATTCCTCATGGCTCGAAGCAGATCTCTAACAGAGTTTCCTTTATATGTCCTGAACCGCCTCAAGTCTGCAGAGGACATGAGGAGAATATTGATTACAGGCCACTGAAGGGTGTTACCTGGGAGACGTGTGCGTTTGTACCTGTCTGCAGAGGGACAGAGATGTGCATTCTCCAGTTGGTCCGGACCACCCCTCTACCTGCCGTCTCCAATCTGACCACGATGGGACTGTCTGCTGGCTCCTTCTCTATCCGATCACTCACATCCTTAAAGAACGCATGCACAAAAAAAAAAGCGGACAGGAGGTCTGTAACTTCAGAGAAAGCTTTGTTTCTGATCGACTATGAGCAAACAGGTGCACACCATGACTTTGCTCACCTGGAAAAAGAGCAGCTGCTTCTCCCGACTCCAGAAGAAAGGATGTTTGAGCGCACACTCGGTGGAGGGCCGGGTTTCTGCGTCAGCACTAATCATCTGCTCAATCAGATCCCGCGCTATAATGTCATCTGATGGGACAAGAACCAAAAGTGTTTATGAAATGAAGCTGTGAGCTACAGAGACCGTTTTAGTTTTTGTGCAGACTTTCAAACCTTTGAGAAAGCTTTAAAGACCCACTCTGATCATCTTTTGATCCGTTTTAAAACTTACACAGTTGTCTTTTAATTATTATTATGTCGTTTTTAACAAATACAAAAAATGAAAAAAATAAAAAACTGTCCTTTACAAAGACATAGTTTCTGCAGAACGGCAGGAGTTCATCTTCTCTAAGATGTGGGCGGGACCATTGGCACAGAGCAAATCCACCCCTTTCAGAAAAGCGCTTTTTGTCCTCTGAGATTTATTAGGGCCAGAAATCGATTTCAAAAAATTAACTAATTAATCAAAAACCTGGGAAAAAAATGAATCGTGATTAATCGCAATTAATTGTTTTTTTTTTAAATCAGATTAATCACACTTTTGGATAGTAATTAATTACTATAATCACAATGTTTTACTAGGAACATTTTATGACAATATGCAACTTTTGAACAAAAATCAGCCAGAGAGAATTTTTTCCTTCATTTTCATCATCTGAAATCTTCAAATTTATAAAGTGTTAACTCAGAAATGTAGTTTGTGTGTACAAAACACATCAACAGTAAGATAAGCAGAACTCTAAAAGACTTTTATGTTTGCAGTATTACTCCAAGCAACAAAGATGTTGACATTCAGCCACAAGGAACAAACCTGCAGACTTAAAGAGATTAAAAAAAGTTACAGTCACTGGTTTATATCACTGCGCAGGCTGCTTTAAAACAATGGTTTCCTTCATCTCCTGGACAAAAACAAGCGGGAAGAGGTGAACACTCTCTCATAACTAATTATTTATTCAACTTATCATGATGAGCAGCATTTATATCTATCTTTATAACTTTCTTCTGCCACTGCATTTGAGGTTTGGCAGTGCCTCATCGTGTTACCATGACAAGGCGCCAGGCCACGAATTAAATAGTTTGCTTTTGTGAAAAAGCAATCTGAACCGAAAAAAAAAAACAAGATCATAAAATTAGATGGAATATTTTTTTCTTCTGTAAATAACCATGGTATAAGTTGGATAATACCCGACAAAGTGTTTTGAATTAAACCGTGGAAAATTAATCGGCAAGGCAAAGTGAAAGACTGCTGTTCTGCATACTCCAATTAATTTGAGTTAATGAATATTAACGCATTATTCTGTCTTAATCATGTGCCTTAACACGTTAATGTTCACAGCCCTAATATATATATCTCCACCATCCTCATCAAAATGCCACAAGAACATGTTAAAACAAACATTTCATTGAAGTGGGTCTTTAATGCTTCCTCTTTCACTTTTTTAAATTTTAGTTAAGATATCTGCTCAAATAATCTCACCATTTGATTCCTCTTTAAAATGTGATAGTGAATATTCTCCAGACAGGATGTTAATTTGTCTTCGTAATGCGTCGCCGAAGGGGTGCTGCCCTCTGCTGACCACGTAGTAGAAGACGCAGCCGGCCGAGAACACGTCCACTGCTGCCGTCTGGGAAGATGGTTGGACAAAGCAGAGGTACAGAAAACCATGCCACTGGCTAAGGCTACACTTTTTGATAAGTAATAAGTAAATGTGCTTCTGTGGCTGTTTCTGTATGATGAGTTTGTGCTTCATACCGGTTTATTTCCCGGTGTTTCTCGAAGCACTTCTGGCGCTATCCACCCTTCAGTTCCCGGTATTCCAGAGCGCATAGAGAAGCTGCTCCGACCGTCTGGGATCTTCTTACAGAGTCCAAAGTCTGAGATGAGAGCTCGGACTCTTCCTAGAGCTCCAGGCCCAGAGAGGAGAATGTTCCTCGGCTTCAAGTCACGATGGACTGGAGAGAGGAGAGACTGCTGAGTTTCAAACCAAAACTTTATCCAAATGTTTTAATCCTGTGAGTGGCTGTCAGACCTATGTTGAGTGAATGGAGGTGGGAGAGGCCACACATGGTCTGCTCCAGCACAGTTATCGGACTCAGATCAGAGAAAGACGATGGATCTTCTACATACTACAGAGGAAATGATAACAGACAGTTCACTATTAAAAGGATCCCAGCTCAAGGATAAAGAACCAATGGCATAATCACTGACCTGTTGCAGCGTTGCAGCGCACAGCTCGATGGCGATGTAAGTGAAAAGGCGGTCCCTCTCTGTGCAGAAGTATCGGATGACGTTTGGATGTGTGTCGGACTCGCGCAGGAGCTGCACCTCCCGCTCTGCCACCTCAAAACACTCTGGCAGGATCCGCTTCACTGCCACATGCCGTCCATCAAATGTACCCCTAAAGCCAAAGAAAAGAACTTATTGGAAAAATATTTTTAAAAAGCTCTGTTGTCTTTCTGCCTTTAGAGGGAAAACACAAAAAATATTAGGTAATTATTGGTTACAGTCGTCATTTCTACTTATTTTTGAGAAAATCGATTATTCTTTTAATGCAAACAAATGCTAAATGCAACTGTTTTTTAAAAAAAACATACTTGAACACAAATGTTCCTGCAGATCCATGTCCGAGCACCTCAGTGGGGGAAAAGGAAACTTTTCCCACCTGCACTTCCTCACTGCTTCCTTCTGGAAAATGTTAGAAAGAGAAATGAATCCTTCATCTCCATAATGGTTATGGTAGCTTTATAAAGTCATGGTTTTTTGTACCTTCTGTGGTTTTATGAGCAGCTGCACTGACTTCTTCTGACTCGGGGATGTTGCTGCTGTGACCGTTGAGGCTGGGTGGAGAGTCAGTGGATGAAGGTGGAGATTCTGCATTCATGAAAATTTAAAAATAGATAACTTTTTCAGTCTTAAAGCTTAGTGTCATTAAAATCGGGAGCAGAAAACTTACATACCCCTTGTGAGATTCGTGTCAGTAGACTGGGTCGTATTTCCAGAGGTTGAGGTGTTGGTCTGAATGTTGTTCTGCATGAGCTGGAGGCGAGTCTGGAACGCTTCCTCCCGCTGCCTCTGAACTTTCAGATGCTGGGTGGTACGCTGCAAAAACCCGTTTCAGAGCATTTTTAAAGAACAACTCTGTGAGATGCTTGATTTTCCATTTGTTTTCTAAACTTTTGACAAGTTTTTGTCAGGTACAGATCATGATCGAACTCACGATGAGATACGTGAGCACAATAGTGAGCCATCCTCCAAGCAGTACTGTGAGAACAGCCAGGGTCAGGCGGTCCTGAGTCAAGCTGATGGGCAACACAGCAGCTGGCCTCAGATTCTGTCCCGTTTTCTTGCCGTCAGCCCCTTCCTTGTTAGACGCCGGGTCGCCATGGCCTCCAGACACTTTCTGGAACTGAAAGACAGAAAATAGAAGAGCAGTGGTCCTCAATCCCACAGACAGAAAAAGAAATACATGTGCTAGCCTAGATTATCACACCTTAAAAGTAGGGCGTAGCTGAAGCTAGCGTCCGGTTGTTAGCCTATACTTTAACGTTAAAGGGAAACTCTTTACCACAAAGCTCCAACATTTTACGGAGCATGAAGATTCAATCAAAAAGTTAATGACTTGTGGAAACTTGTAAAATTTGAGAATTTTCCTACAGCAAGGCTGGCATCCGTTCAGAAACTTCAGCACAGAAAATGTTCCTTTATATTGTTAAAACACCCGATGAATGAGGATTTATGCGAAGACAAAATATGATCAATCTTCTTGTCCCAAAAGATAATCAGGGCCTGGATTAAGTGTTAAAATAATATTCTATGGTTTCTTTTTTTTTCAAATCAGAAACAACTTCTACAAATTAACTATGTTTCATTAAATCTTCAGCATCTGAAAAAACACTGATATTTTTAGACAATTCTAAACTAAAATTCTTGTAGAAACATTTCCTTTTGAAAATGGATTTTTAGAACCAGGAAGCTTGAAAAAGCCAACTTCAGCCCCGTTCGGACCGGTCAGTGAGGGTATTGTCTAATTTAAACCGGTTCTGGCTTGAAAAAGGTAGGAAACCACTGTAGTAGATGTCAGATCTGTTTACTTTACAAGCGTGAGTTTGTGGTTTAACTAGCAGCAATTCCTCTTTTTTTTTTACTACGTTTTAATGAAAGAGTTGGTTTTACAGATGAGCATCACTGTTAAATCCCCTTGTGGTTTGTCATCTGCATGACTCACATAGTGCTGATGGTAGTAGGAGTCAGAGGAAGCTGTAGATCGAGGAGGGATAACTTTTTCGGTGGAGTGCTGCAGAGAGATGGGAAAATCCCTCAGGATGGTGGTGTGGGCTACAGGAGGGAGCTCGTGGTGCCCTGCAGCAACAAAAATGCAGACAGAAGGATCATTATTGAAATGGTTTTCATTGCTCCTCTCAGATTTGTCTGTCGCATGCAGCTTCTTCTTGTCGTGTTCACTCATTACCGATGAGCAGCCAGTGGTTTTTCTTGCTGGCTGTGCTTCCTGGTGGATAGCGCACATCAGTGGACGGTGTGATTTCACACTCCCCTCTCCCACTGACCGTCACTCCGGACGTCACTGGACCCTCGATCCGTGCCAGGATCAATCCTCGTGGCTGCCCAGGCAAAAAAAAAAAAAAAAAAAAAAAGATGAGTCACTTTTATGTTTCCCCCTCAGACCAAACCGAACTGCTCTGTTTAAGAAAGATTAAGAAAAGTGAAAATGATCTTAAACATGAAGGATTGGTGTCTGCTCACCAATAAAGAGACCCCATGGTGGACAAGAGAGGTGGAAGCATAGAAGTGGGAGTCCAGCTTTCCTACATAGAGAGTAGGTCTGAAAGAACCAGAAGCTCAGTTAACCTCTACATTAATAAAAAATAGTTTTGATCTCTAAATTAAGCTTATTATTTAAATCACTATAATATACAATAAAACATCCTATAATTGCATTCCTATCATTAAAGGTGTATGCTTGGGAAATGTTATTTGCTTTGTGCTAATTATTCAGTTTCAGCTTCATTTATAGTTTGATTTTAAAACTACAGGTTTTGAAATTATTCAAGTGCACTTTGCATTTTCCCAGAATTTTTCAGAAAACTACTAAATGTTCCCCTCACACGAGCTGAGCTTGTGCAGTGGCTTGCTCTTTCACAAATTGATAGCTCCACTTCAAGGAAGAGTGTGCTTCTGCCTGATCCTTGGCGGAGAAGGTGAGGAACCGTAACGTTTCTATGGCGAGGGACAGGTGAGGCGCGTGTCTCAGCGAGTCCCCAGAGTACAGGTAGACCCCGATGACCGGGGAGCCGTAGTTTTGACTCCACAGGACGTCCCCTGAAAAGAAGGCATCCAAACATATAAGTGCTAATTATTAATTCTCTACAACAACAAAAAATCTCTTTTTCAAAAAACTGCTAAAAAAATTCAGATTATTTAAAAAGTGTTTTCCCCGTAAACTGGAAAAGTTAGGCCTCAACAAGTCAGCCATAAATGTAAAAATAATGTGGGTTTTTTTCTTCTTTTTTTTGATCATTTAAGATTCCGAAATTCTTCAAAATAATTCCAAAATTTTGAAAAACAATTTTATATATATATATATATATATATATATATATATATATATATATATATAAAGAAAATTAAACAAAATTCAATACAATTTAAAGATTAAAATGAAATTAAATCAAACAGTGAATAACTCCAATTCAACATCTTACCTGACTCTCTATCTACAGTCACAACAAGTCCGTCACCGCTCGACACCAGGTGGGCCATCTCTGTTAAGAGAACAGGTTCTTGATAAAAAGAAGGACGTAAAGAGCTTCCAGTTTGTTGTAAAATTATTAATTCTTTCCTTGTTTTATTAATAAATGATGGAATTAACCCCCTAAACAATTGATTTATTTTTTCTTACTTTGGTTATTGTCAAATAATTACCGTACTATAAAAATACTGTGATTTAAAGCACTAGTTCTAATGTAAATGAAACATAAGATGATGCGAAAATTAGCAGAATTCTCTGCTTTGCTTTGTTTAATGTTTACAATTAATTATTTTCTGCTTTAGTTTAAAAATTAAAGCTCTGTGTTTGTTCTGTAAAAATATATGAACAGTCTTTTTCTGAACCTATTCAAAAATAAAATTGAAACCATAAAAGCAAAGAATAAAAAATAGCTTTCGAAAAAAAATCTTTTTTTTTTTTTTTTTGCTTATTCAAGCACAATTGTCTGCTTTTCTACCTGTTAGCGCAGTGGTTTAAAGGGGTATGACTTTAGTTTTTTTCAATGGTTCGTATTATTACTTAAGTCATCTATTGGTGTACCGACAAAGTGAGTGGAAGGGCAGGTGTGTGTGTGCGTGTGCATGCACATACTGTAGTCAAGCTTCTCGTCATAAGGATGGGCAGAGTAATCGTTGTACGTTGCATTCCATCTCAGTTCCTGCGTCTTTGTATCAAACATGGTAATCACGTACTCTGGAAAAAAAACAGCATCAGTCAAAGCATGGATCTCAAATCCTGAGCCACACACGTGCTGCTGCCCAGGTGACAGACCTGTGCGTCCGATGTAGAGCAGAGGGCTGTTGGGACAGATGGATTCAGAGGCGGAGGTGGTTAAACTGGTTTGCTTCTCGCCTGTTTCAGGATCCACCACAAACCACACATCCTGCTTTTTTCCTGCATGAGCACACAAACAAGAGTTCAGGAGACAGCAGTCAAGCACCTCAGATATTATAATGCTTTTTTCTGTCTTTCAATCTTAACCTGTGTAAAGTATGCCATCTGAGCTTCTGCAGGGAGCTGACTGAACCAGCTCTGGGATAGTGAATGGCAGTTTCTGCAAAAAAGAGCAACACAAATGTGTTTAAGAGGTTAGGGAGAGTAAATAAATGTGTAATGCAGACATTGCAAGACTTTTTACCATCAAGCCCTCCTTGTGCTTTCCACCAAGGACATACAAACTGCCATCATTTGGATCTGGGAGAAAATCTGGCCTAGAGAAAACAAGAAAACAATATTTAGAAAGTTTGGGAGAAAAAAACTTTTTTCCACTAAAACACAGGTTACTAGAAAAATGTTGAAGGTAAATAAATGTAAATAGTATTGTCCACTCATTTGTAATTCTTTTTAGCCAAAAAAAATTTTAAATTGTCATTTTCTATAGTCTATGCAGATCGGCATTGGTTTATGAGAAATTTGCCTCCGAGTTGTGGCCGTTAGTGCAAAGGGACCTTGCCCCCTCTTCTCTGTGTGGTTGAAAGCTCTCTGTTTACAAGCACTCCTGCAAGCTTACAGCCCCTCACACCCCTCACCTCAGATTTACCAGTGGAATAAAAATGGGGACTAATATTGGAGCTATCCAGTAGATTTTGGAACCAGATGTCAATTCGGACGAGGAAAACAAAGACATGGATCTATATGTCTGGAAGTGGATGCTTCAGAATGGAGCGGAGCAGGGAGCTTATGGTTTATCCAGGGCATCTTCTACATAACAAATAAGCTCTTTATCAAACTGCCTTTCTTTGATTCTCATTGGTTTGAATTAATATCTATTGAGAAATTCAATTTTAACTCTAATTGCCTTTACATGTGTCCTTAATCATCAGAAAAATGTCACAAAATCACAATTTTCCTCAAAGAGAGTCTTAAAATTGACATGTGTATTGAGCTGGTGTCTGTGGCTTACTCAGTGAGGTAAACAGGAACTTGAACAATGGGGTCTAAAAAAAAAAAAAACGAGCAGAATTTCATCAGAAACATTTGAGGCACTAAAAGTAACAAAGTGAAAAGCGTTGACGTCTGGGTGCATGAACCTTCTCTTAAGGTCCACTTGATGTCTCCCGTCTGTTTGGAGACAGCGTGCAGACTGCCATCCAAGGTGGAGATGAACAGAAGGGACTCTGGGAGGGTGACTGATCTGGCCCCTGCAGCCTGAAGAAATACAGAGAGAAAAAAAAACTGAAAGATGGTGAAAACGGACCCTCAAGACAGCTGTCTGACAAGGAGGTCAGTCGTGTCATGTATCCCAAGATTGTACAACGGCTTGCCTGGAGAGTGGGTGCATGTGTGGGTTTATGGCAGTGGGTGTGGCGGGATTGAATCATCCAGACAAGTGTAAAAATTTACAGCTCACTCAGCAGGATATCCTTATTCTCTAAGGGTGTGCTGTGGGGCCTAATGTTTGTTTGAGTCTTTTATGCTAGTATTTAATGAAGGTGGGGGGCAGGTGTGCATCCAAAAGTAGCAAAAACAATTAATCCATTGGGGTAAAATTTTAAATTAAGCTGATTTAAGTTTGAATGTTTTGGTTGGACTTCGACTAAAAGTGATGTAATAACAACTAAATGTTGGAACCGTTTGTGCGCATGCGTGTGGGAGCTCTCATTGACAGTTTTTTTTGGGGGGATCAGCGATGTGAGGCACGGAGACAGCCCGGCACAGGTCGTTCAAGCCAGCTGGACTGACTTTAACGCTTAACAACAAAACCTATTTTGGCAACTTCGCCGGACCTTTAAATAGACACGTGTGCCAAAAGTAGAAACGCCATAAACATGTAAACAAACACAGAAAAAGTCACGCACTTTGACGAAGTTTACCTGAATTTGGTTAGCCTCCCAGGTCAGCAGGAAAAGAGGTATTAGCAGGAGTCCGAGAGGTCCCATGACCCCCAAAACACTTCGTTTCAAGGTCCGGAGGATTAAAGCAGCCGAACTAACAACAAAGGTCGAAAACTTTCCTCATTTTCAGCGCCCGCGGAGAGTTGTCTCAGAGTTAAACGCATTCCCAATGGGAACGACATTGATAGACATTCATAACGTTTTGAAAATATAAATATTTCAGCGGTACCGCTTTAAATCCATGACTACTACTCCTGACACTTTTCCATATTTCCGTGTTGGGACGGAACCGGTGACGTCGTGAGAGAACTGTCAAACCCCCTCTGTGGGCAATTCTCCCCACCCCTCCTAATGAGGAACAGCAGCGCCGACCAATCAGAAGCGAAGTTTCGGCTGAGATGGGCGGAGCTATAGAAAAGGCTGGAACACGTGGAAACAGACAACAGGACATGCGTGAAGTAAACGCAACAAGAGGCTTTTTGTGCGGCAGAAAGTGGTGGATGAATTAATTGTTGCGCCTCTGTTCTGTTCATACAGTGGAGTTTGAAAGTATTTTACATAAAGAAAAAAAAATGTAGTCCCATACAACTTACCCTTAGCAAAAAAGTGGTCTATTTAACTTAAGTGTTCAAGTATAGTTAATCTATGCTAAAAGTGAAGCAGTAAACGTATACCATCTATATATTGTAAACTTAAAATGTTCCGATTTAGACTGAAGAAGTTCTCAGTAAGTATATTTCCTACTAATACTTGGTATGTGGTGTTCAAAGACTGGCCCGCGGGCCAAACGCAGCCTGCCCACATGCAGGCCCCCAGCATTTTCTTAAACCTGGGTGTATCTCTTTATTGTGATTGGCTAAATTACATTATAAGCTATTTTAAATCTGTGGCAACACTTGTGTTCTAAAATGAGCTGGAAAGAGTTGACTGCTATTGAAAGTTAAAAAATCAGAGTTGCCACTTTCAGGGGATGTAGAAATTCAAATCTTTTTCAGTTAAATGCAAAACATCCGTGTTTGCCTAATATGCTGAGAGACTGAATGTTTTCAAGGAGTTCAATTAAGAGGCACTAGGATGAGACATGCTAAATAAAAGTGCAATATTTAAAATGTGAAATATATACAGCATACATACATACAGCTTATACAGCTGTTTTTCTGCACTATCTGGAGAAACAAAATCATGCTATTGAAATAAAATCACCATCAATATCATCATCAATAGCTCGAATGCAGGCCCCCACAAATAATCAAATCTGACCCTTTTTGGAAAATCACCTCCGCTCTATAGAATACTTGCTATACCTTTAACCAAACATACTTAATAAAAGAAACTTCAAGAGTACTCGGCGTTGTCATGGGATGAAGAGTCAATTTGTACTGAAGGGATTTTACTAGCAAGAATTATGGTTAACGTTATGTTTTTTTTTTTTATCCTTTAAATCTTTTGAAGTTTTTACATTTAGAGTTGCGTCCATTTCAATAAAATTCTCAATGTCATACCACATTATTCTTTAGTTCTACAGCTCATCCAGGATAAGCACATTTATTTCTACCAGAGGTCTGCAACTCTTGACACTTGAAAAGCCATTTCTTCCTTACAGACCAGGAGCCACTACGTTTAGAAAAACACACTTCACTAATGTTTTTGTAACTATTAAGCAATTCTTTTTTCCACTGTAACTCTGAATATTTACTATATTCATTTTTCAAGTAAGTAACAATTTTACTTTTAAAGCAGCAAATAAAAGCTATTTTCAAAATAAAATCCACCCTGTGTCAAACGAAATCATCCTGCTGCAGCTGTGCACATAAAAAATGGTGTTTTCTATCATCATGACTGAAGTTCACTTTTAATGTTCTCTCATACCTTTTTTCTAGTGAATAAATATATTGATGTAATTGCACCTGTATATATGAAGAAGTTTACCTCAACAAGAAGGGAAATGAGCTTAACTTGACACTGCTGTGCAGCAGTAGAACATGAGCTTTAAATGTACTCTCATAGCAAAAATGTCTGACAGTAATCTCAACCTTTTACCATCATTTGTAGGATTGATAACTTGATTTAGTGTAATGTTAGCAGTGGGTTTAAAAAAAACATTTGCTTTATTTTACTATTATAAAATCATATCAATATAAAAATACTGTTTATATGAAAATCACAATTATAATAAATTAACCAAAGCTAAATGTAATTTTTTATTTGAAAGATTAGCTTTATTCTTCAAAGAGTCAAAGACGACAGATAGAAGAGCCGTATGTGAATCCAGAGCCTCAGGTTGCAATTGACAATACAATACTTTTCCATTCTCATATCTCCCTTTTTTATTTATTTATTTTGCTGCAACTTTTCACACAACATTTTTTTTCTGGCTCTTTATTTTTTTGCAACAGAACTTCCTTCATTTATACTAGTTTGCACTTAGTCCCAACGCTTCAAAATACAATTCTACTCATAAAACATTATCAAAGTGACTTTGCGTGGAGTTTACCATTTTCACTTGTATTCAAAAATAAATAAAATATTCAGGCAGGCACTTCTGTCAAAGTATACAAATGTTAAATAACAGATAAAACAGCACCACAAGCTAAGACTGTGAAAGGCAAGAGGTGGCTGTGTCCACTTTGGCTTAGTCAAGTTGCTGCTGGAGAAGGCCGTCGGGTTTGGTGTAGCCAAACAACTCAAAGTCTGGTTCATAGAGTTTGTAGAGTTCTTTCCTTGTTTCGATGGGGATCTGTGCAAACCAGTCTCTTTCCCAGCTGGTGGAGGTGAGGTTGCGGGCCCCTGAAGGGAAGCGTAGCAGATGATCCACCTTAAGAAGCTTCAATAGATGCTCTGTGTCTTCTTCCAGAGTTTCCAGATGTCCGATGAAATCGTACTTAATCTGACAAGGATGGCACAAACGGTACACCTGGAACAGAAAGAGAAAAACAGACTCACCAAGGATTATTTGACTGTATTTGATGTTCACTGGGACAGATATACACAAAACACTTGATATAAGACAACAACTGCCTCAGATTTTGTTACCAAAAACAGTTTTTGTTCCATGTTCTGCTCCAATTACATTTGAAACTGTTTTAAAATGGTTCCCAGTGTTGTTTTTAGGAATAAAAATGCCTAAAATTGCCATTTTTGTAGGATATTTCTGCAGAGCAGGATTGTTTCAGTGGAAATTCTCTTCTGAGTTGCGGACAGGACTGTTGGCCCAGACTAAGCCTGCCTCCTTTTCCCATCATTACTTTGTTAACACTCTCTCCTACCAGCTTAAAGCCTCTTACAACCCCAGCCTAACATTACCAGTTCAACAAAAATGCTGAGCAATATTAGAGCTATCCAGCCGTACAGTTTTCAGCCAGATGCCAGCTCAAAAGAGAAAGACATGAATGTATAACATCTATTTATGTACAAGTGGATGCACGGGAATGGAGTAGAGCAAGGAGCTTGTGGCTTGCCGTAGTGGGTCCTCCAGACTCTGTCCAACAGGATTTTTTTGTCTAATCCAGATTCACATTGATTTAAATACACAGAAATTCTATTTTGATCTTAATTTTCTTTATATATGTCCTCCATCGTCAGAAAAATGCTACAAGAACATGTTAAAAAGACCAAAAATAAACGTTTCATTGGAGAGGGTCTTTAATAAATTTATCAGCATAAAATCCACTGAAATCTTCACAGCAAAAGGTGAGATTTATCTCATCTATAACAACATTTTAGGTATTTGTTACTTGTATAAACATTTACCAACTGAACAAAAAGTCTATAATGATTACTATAATGAATTACTTTTTAACTAATAGTTTACATAGCTGCAGGATATTTGACATATTTATTGGTTTTGCTGCTTTTTGAGTTTATACTTTAGGTTATATAACCAGTATCAGGTAACGGGGGTAATAATACCACCATCTTACTTCCCACTTTAATGTTTGGCTGTTAACTTTTACAGTTTGGGGTTTGATTCCTTCTCCTGTTCTCTCCTCTGCATTTTTCCTCTCATACAAACCTCTGTAGCTGCCATAAAAACAGTGAGAATGGTCTTTTCCATCCTTTTTTAAAACACAGGAATGTCTTGGCAGCCCTGTGGTGAGGGGTGAGTTCTGTTTTCTGTTTGGAGAGGGACTTCAGATGAGCTACTCCTCCTCTGACACCATGATTTTACATCAAGCTTGAAAGGTTTCTACCATGGCTGAGAACTTTTCTTCCCGATTACATAAATCTGTGCAGGCGTAGCTCAATGGTTATAAAGCCAGCGAACTGTCCTCAGCATAGAAAACATGTGGAACTTTAAGGGAAGGACAAAAAGGAGGACACATATTTCTATTCAAACTCTAGCTCATCAAAAACCAGTTACAAATAAAACATATATCTTGCCAGAATGTGTGAGCAATACCTGTCTCCAGTGCTCATTAAAGATGCCATCTTTCTCCGTTTCTGGGTCTAGCAGGTAAGTGATAAATTGCTGAAATGTGGGTTTGATTCCTGCAGCGAACGCCGCGGCCGCAGTCTCTGGCAGACTCCCAGACACGTTGCCAAAACGACGCAGCATCACAGAGCCAAACTGCTTGTAGAAGTCCTCGTTGGGCCTAATCACAGACAAATACAAGCCCGAGACCTTAAGCAGAGTTTTGGTTCATTTGCTTTACAGCGATGCATTGCAGACGCCCACCTCCCAAACTTGTTCCTGAAGGCAGAGATAAGGCGCACGAAAGGGTCACGTACAAACAGAAACTTAGTGTAGCGCTGGAGCTTCAGAGCCATCAGATAGCGGGACAGTGAGCCGTAATGATGCCAGAATCTGATGAGAGGAAAAAAAAATCATTGTTAGTGCGACTGTCTGTCTTCTCCTTTGTTAAACCTACGATTAAGTAGTATTTTTTTCTGAAACGCATGAGGAGGGGAGTCAGAGAGGTCTTTTGTGCAACGAAAAGAGGGGAAAAGCAAAGAAAAACCACACGTTCAGCTCCTGAGGGAGAGAGAAAGGCCTGTCTGTACTGTGAGACCAGTCCACCCCTTTCCTTTCCACTCACCCCTCCTAATGCAAACTCAATAAGAAGCTCACAGAGAAATATCTGAGTCAAGAATTAAGCTACAACTGTGTGTGATGAGATGTTTATACATATGTATCAAGAAAAGTTTGTAAATTAAATAAAAAAAAAAGATCACAATTCATTGAACATGTACATTTTTCCTTACTGTCAAAATCATATTCCACCAACAAAAAGGCAGATATCTGCAATTCCTTGCACGTATTTATGTAATAACCCCCCTTAACTGTTTAGTATTGTCTCTAGTATTGTCTATTTGCATTTTGTTCAATAAAGTTTATTTTTTTTTAATCAAGCAGCTTGACTTAAATTAACCAAGTAGCTTAAACGTCCCACTCCAATCATCTAAATTTGCCTCTGAGTTATGGGTGGGACTGAAACCCCGCCCACATTCTCCTCACCCATTCTAAGAGCTCAGAACATGAAGCCTGCAGAATCACATTTTCTAATTCACAAATATGCTCTTTTTCAAATAAGATTTTTTTTTTAATCTTCTAGATCAGGAAGATTTAAAAAAAAAATCTGATCCACCTAATATTAAAAAAGATAAAAAGATCTGATTAAAAGATCAAATTTCTTAATTTCCTGTATGTCCTCCATCATCAGAATGATTATTTCTGTAACAAGAACATGCTAAAACATCAAAAAAGCAATTTTTATCAGAGAGGGTCTTTGATGAGCAAAGCAAATTTTTTTTAATATCATGATATAGTTTTTATTTTTTATATCAAGCGATAACAATTTATATAACGATATAAAACCAAATAACTATATTTGTCAAATGTAAACATTGTGGCTCTTAAGAGAAA
This sequence comes from Oryzias javanicus, assembly GCA_003999625.1. Taxonomy (NCBI): domain Eukaryota; kingdom Metazoa; phylum Chordata; class Actinopteri; order Beloniformes; family Adrianichthyidae; genus Oryzias; species Oryzias javanicus. The sequence goes on from CM012437.1 coordinate 14,932,450, forward strand.
TGTGTAATCATCAGCAAGTTTTTTAGATTTAAATATTTTATTTTATATTGTACTTTAAGCATAACTGATGCACTGAAGGAACACAAGCTACTGGTTTTTTTTAGAAAACTAAGAAAATTCATTCATATATCAAACTAAATAGAAATTCAAGCAAAAGCTTTCAAGTTTCAATTGAGAACATAGATAAAACCAAGCACTAAACTGCTTGATCAATTTAAAAACTAAATCATTAATTTTTTTAAATAAATTCTAATGTTTTCAAGTTTTACAGAAGAAACATTGACAACTTTTATTCGCCACGTGGCATCTAATGCTGTATCTTTTGCCTGTAAAAGAGGCGAGTTTTAATTTTGACCCTTCAAAATAAAAGTCTATTGCGATAAGACTTAACTTTCTACAGAGAAAAAGTTATATCGCAATAACGATAGTTATCGTTTTATCGCCAAGTCCTAATCTTTCACATTTTTTAATGAGCTTTGCCTCCTATTTTCTATCCATCTTCAGAAACAGTTTAATTCCTTTTGCGGGCCTTGGCGTTGCTGGAGCCTATCACAGCTACTGTTGCGCAGGTTAGTGCTGCCACAAACGATTATTGTAATAGTCGACTAATCTCCGATACAAACAACCACACATTCAGACATATTTAGAAACACCAATGAAGCATGTTTTTGGACTGTAAGAGGAAGCTGGAGTCCCCCCAAAAACCCACACATGCCTAAAGAGAACATGCAAACTCCGCACAGAAAAGTCCCAGCTGGGATTTGAATCAGGGCCGTCTTAGTGTGATGTGAGAGCGCTAACCACTACACCACCGTGCAACCCCCTCCTGTTTCATCACTGCAGTTTATTTGGGCTTTGGGGAAATCTTCAGCCTTCATTTTGAACATGGAATTTCCATTTTACTTCCCAGAACATAAAATGGGTTTGTTTGTATTTTTATAAAACATGATATTCTAAATGACTAAATGTATGTGACGAAAGAACATTTCTCACCTCACAGAAAACTAAGCCTAGAGCTCTCATCAAACTAAAGATGTTATTTCTACATTTATTTGGCTTGCTCAAATGTTGTTGTCTAAGATGCCTACAGAAAATTATAGTATTTTTCCTCAAATAAAAAAAAAGTTTTTATAGGAGCCAAACACTTTAGCCCAGGGGTGGGCAAACTTTTTGATTTGTGGGCCAGAAAGGGTTCTAAAATTTGACATAAGGGCCGAACAAGGAGCAGATGGAAGGAGTGATTTGGTAATGAACCTCATAAACTAAAACTATAATATGGAATTTAGAGAAAAAACATGCTTTAATTTGGATTAAAATTCACATATATTCATTTAAAAACAGAGAAACAACACCATTCACGAAAAGAAACCAGAAATACAATGAAAATAAAACAATAATTAGGATTTTCGATTCAGTGTATTTTAATCTGGAGGGCCAGATTAAGTAGCTTTAGGGGCCGCATGTGGCCCCCGGGCCGTAGTTTGCCCACCCCTGCTTTAGCCTGTAAAAAAAACTTGATTTTCATCACACAGAGCAGACTGTAAATCAGTGAGTGAGTGAACTATTGAACTTCACAAAATAAAAAAAGTGAAGATGGAAAAACTGAAATATTTCTTGGTATTTCCACTGCTATTATGGTCCTCAGTGCTTCCTTTTTTATGCCGTCCTTGTTAGGAGACAATGAAACCTATCTTAAAGTGAGTCATGTTGGAAGATTTCTCCCCAATTACCAGCCGTTTAAGACATTCTTTCTTAATCCTTTCTCGTTTGCTCATTATTTGTGTCAGACTGTGTGTGTCGTACTTGGCAAAGGTGAGGTGAAGTGAGGAGTTGTGAACTAGTTCAGCAGGAACTGCCTCCGGGTCGGTGTAAGGTTTTCCTGAGGACGGGGAGATTAGAGCCTGAGACAGAACCACCAGGACTTTCTTCCAGTTTGTGCACGCAACCTGAACAGAGAACAGAGATGAAAAGCCAGCTTTGGCAACATATGTGGATGTAAGCAGAAAAACAGTGAAGTACTGTGATTTATTTTCTCTAATTTCTTGTTATTTTTTATGTGTCATCACACTAGTTTTTAAGCTGCAAAAATCGAATCTTATGAAAGTAAAAAGACACTTATTTCAAGAAAAATTTTCTGGCTTGCATGAAAAATTATCTTTTTGAGAAAGCTTTTCAACAATAAAATAATTTTAGTTTGAGAAAAATTATTTAATGACAGATTTTTTTTTCTTAAAATAAATAATCTTCAGAAATAAGTCCAAAATTCTAATCTCATTATTTTTCTTTTTAAAGAAAACCTGAGGTAAGAATGTTTTACTTATTTCTAAAGGGCTTGTTTATATAGATGAAAGAGCCTTACCTTGGGGACATAGCAGTAGATTATCTGATGAGTGTCATCCACTATTAGGTGGTCCAGTTCCCTGTAAGGAATCTGCTCAATCACTCGAGTCCTTCCAGGAAATTCCACATTGTTTTTTCCTGAGCAGACATCTGTGACCCTCTGCTTCCTCACATCCTGATCCCCGTCTCCAGCCGGCACCGCATTCCCCTCCTTCCTCGCGTCCTCTTCTGGGGAAAGCGTAATCCTAGCAGTGGGAGGAAACGTGACAGGAGAGCCGCTCTGTGCTCCGATGGTGGAGGCAGCAGACGCGGGAGTGTCCGACGGAAGCCTCCGGGAGCCGCAATCAGAGTGAAGCGAGCCATGCTTCAGATCCTGGAACGGATAGAGGTTAAAGCCCCCGACGTCATCCCAGTACGCAATGATCAACAGGAGCATGAACAGAGAGCCGAGGACGAACGCCACTCGTAGGCTGCGCCACGTTCCCATGGTTACTCTGCATCAAGTCACAACCAAAAACGGAAGAAAGAGCTCGTCTCTGGCCCATTGCGACCTTCCATCATAGCAGGAGAAACTTTCTGTTGAGCAGCTGCATCTGAAAGAAAGAGGAAGAGACCTCCGTTGTCTTCCTTTTTTTGTCTGCACACAGAAGAGCATCTGGAGAAAATTCACTGCTAAAAAACAATAAGAGAACATTATTTTAAGCACGTTACACTGTTAGTTTGTTTTATTGTTTTTATAAATGAAAGAAAAGTAACCATTTGTGGCCACAAATTAGTATTTTGTGCACTCAAATTAGCTTCTTGCAGCCCCAATTTAGTATTAAATGCACACAAATTGAGATTTTGTGTGTATTACCAGGAATTCAGATTCTTTATGCTCCAATTACAATTTGTAGGCAAAAATTAGCAATCCATGAGCAAAAATTCGCATTTTGTGTGTAGTATTTTGTGGGAACAGAATAGCATTTTGTGCACGTAAATTAGCATTTTGCATGCACAACTTAGCATTTTGTGTAAAAATTAGCATTTTGTGCACATGCATTAGTATTTTGGGTGCACAGGTGCAATTTGCACAAATGACTGGTTTGTAGGCACAAATAAGCATTTTGCGTGCAAAAATTTGCATATTGAGGGCACAAATCAGCCATTTGTGCTCATGAATTGGGATTTTGTGTGCTTAGCTTAGCATTTTGTGAAATTATATAAGCATTTTGATCACATGAAAGGGTATTTTGTGTGCACAGAATACAATTTTGCACAATTTACTAATTTGCAGGCACAAATTAGCATTTTGTTGCCACAAATGTGTATTTTTTGCTCATGAATTAGCTTTGTGTGTCCTCAAATTAGCATTTTGTGCACATGAATGGGTTTTTTTGTGTGCACAGAATAATATTTTGCACAAATTACTATTTTGTAGGCACAAAGACGCATTTTATGGTCAAAAATTAGCAGACTGAAAAAACAAATCAGCCTTTTTGTGCTCATTACTTGGTTTAAAAGCGCATTTTGTGCACACATGAATGGGTGTTCTGTTTGCACTGAATACAATTTTGCACAACTTACTATTTTGTTGACACAAATTAGCATTTTGTATAAACAAATTTGCATATTGAGGACACAAATCAGCCTTTTGTGCTCATAAATTGGCATTTTGTGTGCACAGAATAATATTTTGCACAAATTACTATTTTGTAAACACAAATAAGCATTTTGTGCACACAAATTAATATTTTATAATGAAAAATTAGTTTTTGTCGCTCAAAATAGTAATAAGTGGAGACAAATTAATAGAAGAAATTACATAGTCACTACTTTGTGCACAACATAGTTACAAGTTTTTTTATTTTTATTATTAATATTATTTTTTTATATCATGTTCAGGGCTCCAGCCTTGTTGTTGTTTTGTCCAATTCAACATAATAACCGCCGCATTAAAGCACGCACGGCTGCGCTTGTGTAGTGCTGAGACACTGAGGGGCCGTGGGAACCCCACCGCTCACACGGAGCTGTGAACAAACGGGGCTTCAGGGGGGAGGGCGTCTCTCACCAAACATTGCTCTCATAAAAGACACTGTAACTGCGATATGAGGTTCAGAAAAAATGACGGGAATCCAACCTGACTCTTAAGGAAAACAAGCGCAGCTCGGGGAGGAATCTGTGCAGGAAAATTGCAGGGTTTATCTCTCGGAGTAGACTGAACCATTTCCAATCTGCCAACTCTTCTTTGCCACGCGCTGTGCGCTCGCTCACACGCGCGCGCGAAAAGCGGCAAACAGCGCTTTGAACTAAATTAAGATCAAAAGAAACAAATATTGACACTATTATCGATGTTTTTTTTTTATTATTGTTATTTTTTGTGTGGGTCAACACATTTTTTTCTATTCTTTTGTGCGGTCGGGGCTCGTCTCCGTCCCCGGACACAAGCCTCCGTTGATTAGTCCGGTTCCCGGAGATACAATGCGCGCTTTGACGGGCCGCTCCGGACACTCACGGTTTTAAATGTGTCACTGTACCGCAGCGCACCGGCCGCCTCCTCTTAACAATAAAAGAATCACAGCGACGCCGGGAGAAGATTTGACATTTTTAGATGAATTGTTATTAATATTACCTCGCAGAGAAGGTCCATGGCGGTTTCACTCGGTGATGGTGAGACCAGGCAGGAGCCGTAATGCTGCAGCAGTCCGCTATCACTGGCTTCAACCTCCTCCTGCGTGAAACGACTGCGGGCTATGCCAAAGTTACTCGGCGTGATGTCGCTATTATGCCTCCAGAGGGCGCTAAGGAGTCCAAGAGGGGGGAGGAGCAATAGGTGATAGAGCAGAGGAAGTTGCCACGTGACAGAGCATTATGTTCAAATGTTATTTATGATATTTTGCATTCATTCTACGGGAGAGTTTAACAGAATAAAGCACGCCAAGGTTTTCATATTTTTTTTTAATAACAATACATATAACCACCTAGTTTTCCAAAAAACAATCTCCCTTATTTACTATATTTTTTTTACTTTTAAGTAATTATCAAACAACAATTATCATTCAGTAATAATCAATTTTAAACTAATTCGAACATAATCATTTTCATATTTACTCAGTGTTGGGTTGTAGTGTTAGGAATATTACATTTTCTAACAAAAAAAAACAGCTTTATTTAAATGTTTTTTTTTGTTTTTTTTTTTTTGTTACTCTTGTACAAAAAAAATACACACAAATCTGAAACATTTTTTAGATTAACAACCTTTTCTTATATTATTTTATATTCGGATAACATTGCACGATTTTTTTTCAGTCGAGGTCATTTCCAGTTTTAAACAGCAGCAAAAAAAAAAAAAAAACAAACAAAAAAAAAAACAATGTTGCAAAATGTAACAGCTTTTTAAACTATCAAAAGAAATACAGTAGGTTTTTGGCAGGTATAATGGATGAGTGAGTCTGTAAATATGCTTTGATATGATTACAGAAAACGGTATCATTTATAATGTTATGAGCCTCAAGCCTAAAAACTAAACCTGGATAACAAAAGAGGTAAGTCTCGAGTTTCTCAAAAAAAAAAAAAAAAAAAAAAAAAACAAATGTCCTAGGTTTAAAGCTGAACATTTTAAAAACAACAAATTCCTTAAAACATTTAAAAGACTGTTATCTAATCCTTGGGACGTGCTTTATTCCCTCATTTAAGTCTGATGGATACTTGAAGGATTTTTTTCTTATCAGTAAAGGCTTCTTATTACTTGCTGGTTGATTTGAAACAACGGATGAAGTTGAAATTAAAACTGAATTATCTAGTTGACTTTTACATTGCCCAGCTTATACACAGAGCAAGTAGAAAATATTAACATGAAACATTCAAAAGCAGTTTTTATAAAATGGGGACTACAAACTACACACATTCTTACACAAAATATAAGCACATAATTATTTTTTTATGTAAAAAATTATCCCATTTTGATCAGCTATTGATTTTTTTCCTTTGTTTCTTGATCAGCAGTGTAAAATGATGATTACTAGACAAATGTAACCATTTATTTTTGATGATAATAGAGTATTACATGTTGCGTAACATTTAATACATCAATGTTTTCTGACAATCAGTTATTAATTTTCTTTACTTAATCAACAATGTGCAGTGAGATTATTACTGGATTAATGTGATAAAATATACAGATGATAATGAGTACATTGGAACAGTTAAGTGTTAATGTTTATAATGTGCAAATGTTTTCTGAGGATAATCAATAAGGACTTTATTTTGTAACTTACAAGGAACCAATCAATCTACTTGAGTTTATTTGATCATTATATTTTATAAGACACGTGCTACTATATGCATTATTGCAAAAAGTATGAGTAATTACATTATCATAATGCCATCTTCAAACATTTTTACTTTTTTTCCTTTATATTCTAATCAATGTATTACATGATATCTGAAATTGGTTTGATATAACTAGGTCTTTTACTTTAAGTATTCAATTAATTAAAAGCTTTTAATAAATCAGTAACATCCAATTGAGGTTCTTTCATTCAAATTACAAAATTGATGTTTTCATCTCTCCTTAAAACATTTGAGAAAACTACTGTTCCTGAATGTTCCAAGCATTAAAACAACAGCAGAATGACATTTTAATAAAGAAAACACTCAAACTCAAAGTTGTGTTTGAAGGTTTATTTAAAGTTATCCTGATCACTGCGCACTCCTCCTCTGTGTGAAAGCCTAGTCTGAAAGGAGGAGGATACAGGCCACTATAATGGCATGACAGCACACTTCTCAACAAGGCGACTTGTTTGGACTCCATCCCTCCACTCTGCACTGGTAGGGCACTTTGTGCTGCCTTGTAACACACCAGCATAAGTATGCTGGTTGAGAGCAAGAAGAAGAAGAAGAAGAAAAAAATGAAATAAAATAGGAGGAATAAATGTCCAAGATAGGGGTCAGAATCAGAAAGTCCATTCAATGAATAGAATTTTTTATTTTTACTAGTGACGCTCCTCTCTCCTGAAGAGAGCTGGCGCGAAAGATGTTAAAAATGCAAAAACAAAAAAAAGTTATTCAGAGTCCTCTCTTGTCTCTCAATGAGGCTGCTGATCTTTAAGCTATGCCGTGTTGATGATGACACTTGAGATCTGAAGTTAAAAATTAGCCCAAGATTCACGGCGTGGTCACTGTCCCTCTCCAATCAACGACGCAGGTCCACGCTCCTCCTTCCACACGAAAACAGATGAACTGCAAGAATCAACAACAGTTCACGTTGAGAGCTTCAAACTTATGGCATAATGAACAACTGGAATGTAGCAAATCTCCATTAAGACTGCAAGTCAAATATCTGGTATGTCCGTAGCTCAATGTGAAAATTGTTAATGAAGAGAAAAATCTTTCAAAAAATCTTTAAGATCCTACTTGTATTACAATAAAAGGATGATTGTAACTCAGAACCATAAATTCTGTCAATTATATATTTATTTTATCATTTTACAGCTACTGGGTTTAAAAAAATTGCAACTTGATCTGCAAAATTAGTAGGAAAAAAAATATCATTTTTTCACGCTTTATTAAAATGATCGATGCCCACAGCTAAAGGCTTTCAAATTTCAGCTCATTTAATTGAATCTGATGCTCTAACGTTTCTGTCCACATGTGTACATGAACTAAAACATCACCAGTCACCTGCGTATGGGACTACAGATCTTCGAGGGCAATGATTTTTTCGTCGCAAAAAAACTCAATGGTTTCCTCCTCCCAGTCGTCCACATTGCTGTCCAGCTCATCCGTGTCCACTCCTGCAGTAAACAGAAAAACATAAACATATGTAATCCATGAAGTTGTTGTCTGCAAACAAGCCCAGACATTGGAGAGAAAAGTCTCACCTCCTCTGAGCTCCAGGCGCATGCTCTTCTGTTCCTGATAGTTTTTGAGGGTTTCCTCTCGGTAGCGCCGGTACTCTTCCAACATGGCTCTGCGCTTGTCCACCAGTTCCTGCAGACAAACACCAACAAGATGCTTTGTATACATGTGAAGCTCACAGGGGCCTGCGTGATCATACAGATTGATGGGGGAGCCAAGAAAAAAACAGTTAATGTATCAAACCTTTGAAGCCTTGGACTGACTCAGACGATCTTTCTGCTCAAAGGTCTTGGAGTATTTCTTCAGATCCTTCTTGATCATCTGCAGAAGAAGGTAAATGCAACATTAGAGTGTTACCTAGTATCCTACAGCTGCTAAAGACGTAAAGTTACCTTAATCTGATCTGCACTGAGCAGAGTGGGAGGTCGGGGTCTCCACAGCAGCTGACAGAAGCGGTCCTTGTTGTTCTTCTGAAGGAGTCGACCCTGGAATGTCCACACCCAGTATGCATTGTCCACCTAGTTGAGCAGAAAACGATGTGTGACATGTGAGAAAAGCCACTTCCCGGTTATACGTGTGGCATGGCGTTGAACCCAGACGCACCTTGTGGCTCCACCAGGAGACGGATGTGACGACGTAGCGACCAGTCGGGTCCCACTCCACATCTGAAGCCATGTAGTGCTCTGCTATGTTCATCATGGTACAGTCTGATGTGTCTACGAAGGCAAGAGCTCCATTCATACTGCACACACAACCAAGAAATGATTAGGACAAACTAAAGCTTCACCGGGGCTTATTCAGACCAGCAACCAGCCTCAGAGCAGCATTGGAATCAGGAGCTTAGCTCTCATACGAGGTGTCAGAAAAAAAATTGGTAAAGGTCATCATTGGCTGATTATATCTTATTTATTTTAGCAAAACCAAAAACTGACCTCCTGAGACCAGCCAGCACCATAAACTGACCCTGAGGACTCCAGAAGATGCTGTTGGCCTGCTGCTTGTCAAACATCTCTGTAAACGACCACAAATAAAAGTTTTGCATTAGATGAAGATTCATAGGCGCCAACTTAAAAGTAAGATGTGCTAACTTAAAAGTAAAATGCACTCACTTATGAGCTCAATTTTGCCGTTGTTTTTGACGTGATAGAAAGAGGCATTGATCCTTGGAGACTCTCCGTGCAGAACAGCAAACTTGCTGCCGTTCGGCTCCCAGGCAAAGGCTATGATGCTTTCTGAAGAAAACAAAGGACCACATGGGATGACTTTATTGTGGATGAATTCCTAACAGCTGACATGTATCAAAAAAGAAACTCTCACCCTTCATCTCCACCACATCCACAGGAACCTGCTTCTCTCTCATTCTGAAGATTTCAAAGTTGGTCACGACACCCTGAAACCCAACAATAAAATCAGACTTTTCATTTCCGCGCAACAAGAAGTTAAGTTAATGGTTTATCAGGTACCTGTGTTCCCTTGGGCGTCCTGTCCACCTTCACGCACAGATAATCCCCGTTTCTCTGCCAATGCAGTTTGCAGTCGACAACGTTGAAGAGGTTACGGACCCGGATCTCCTGACGGGAAGGCATCTGCATCAGAGTCACTCTTGCTGGGATGTCCTTGTCCTCAGGTACCCAGAAAGCTATGATGTTGTCACCAGGAGACCATGAGAAGTCCCTGAAAGACGGGCACATACGGTTATTCAGCTCCAAACGCAAACCCTGTTCATCAACACTTCCCTACAAACTCACTTGATCCCGTTAATCTTCAGACTCTTCTTGTCCAGCAAACCCATTGACTGGAAAAAAGACAAATTGTAGTTTCAAGAACACTGAGAACAATTTACATTAATTTTTTAGCTTTCCTGAGCGTTCCTTACTGGAGTTTCATAGATGCTCAAAGTGTCCTGAGTCATTCTGGCGAAAAACTTCCCGTCGTGGCTCCATCTGTTTGCAACAGAGCAGTTAAGTGTCACTTAAAATATGATAGGAGTTTAAAACGTCTCCTCAAATTCAGACACAATCAGAAGTCAAGCACTGACTTGAATATGGGCCAGTGTGCTGAGCTCTCGCAGTGGAAGCCTCTCTTCTTCTGCCCGGTCAGGATGTCCCAGATGATGATGGCCTGAGGGTCCTCCTTAGTGTCCATCAAGGGACTGAAGGTCACAACGTACCTGGAGATTGAAAGCGAATGTGAAGCTTCAGATTTTTCAATTTAAATCCTCCTCATGAGAGAGACGCTCAGAGCTAGGTTTTTGAGGATGGAACATCCCACTGCTATGATGCTTCACTAAACTTTGGATTACCTCTCACATGGTGAGAAGTCGATGAGGGACACACCCTGGTGGCTGAATCTCTGAATCTGCTTGAACTTCTCACCGCCCCACAATGCAATGCCACGCTGGTGAAAGGTGGCCAAGTAGGTGCCTTTAGGTGACCATCGAACATAGGTCTCTGTCCAGCGCTGCATCCCAAAACACAGACAAAAAGAAATGTCACATTTCTCACGCTCTTTTCAATAAACTTGATTATTGAAAAACCTTTATTTGGCAACTTCCAACTCAAAGGTAATACAAAAAGTAACTTACCGCCCTCTCTTCAGCTAGAATCGGCTCTTTGGCGTCGTTTGAGAAAATGGCAGTCCTCTCTCCAGCCTCGTAGATCACACTGTACTGGTCTCGACAGTCTGGATCCTCGATCCAGTGACGCATATTACCCTTTGATAAAATTAACATTTTTTAATCCTGGCTTCACACTGAAATTTTTAAAGGAATGAAACTCATTGCAATAAAATCTACACTCACAAAGTCTTTGAAAGGCTGCTTTGCTGGAGGCTCCCACTCATCACTGATGTTCATGTACCTGAAGATAAAAAGAGGAATTACTCACCAGAGAACATCACACAATTCGTATAAACTCTGCAATACTGAAAACCTACTTGTCAAAGTCAGTAAAAAGGTTGACCCTGAATGTATGCTGTTTGTCAAGTTTGTATCCATCTGCATTTTTCACTGCCTCCAAGGCCTGGCTGGGTGAGGAATACTCCAAAAAGATGTATCTACAAGAACAAAAAAAAAAAAGATATTCTATTAAGAAACTCCAAATGTCTAACTACATAAAGAATGATGAGCTTTACCCTTTGGTCGTCCCTTCAGTATCAGGGTAAAATTCTGTTGTGATCTTGCCAAACTTGGAGAAGATTTTGTGTATGACGTTCTTGAGTTTCTCCAGCCGCTCTGGCCCCACCTGAGGAACGTTGTCCACCACCACCACAGAGTCTATGCCATCAGTTTCCTGAGGCTTCTCTCGCAGGATTTCTTCAAGGAGCTCTGGAAAGAGTCCAGAATTGAGAGCATTAAAAAGCAACAAAGAAAAAATTATCCCCTTTCAGGTTGGAGCTTTCTCAAATTTAACTTAGCTTCATAAAAACTTTTTTTTTTTTTTTTTTACATATATTGATGGGTATCATATTATTAGGAATGTTTTCCTACAAGCTTAAGTTGACAAAAAATGCCATTTGAAAAATATAATGCGCCTGTTAGTGTTGTCATTTATTTTTGGTTTTTTAAGCAGAGCTGTTTTACATTGGTAAAAAAATTGCCCCTCTTTAACCACTTCTGACATTCCACTACATTTAGAGCTTTCCCGTTCCTCTTCCCTAAGCAATTGTAAAACGTTTTGATCTATTGCCAGAGTGGTTTATTATTATTAGTATAAGTTTAAACTCGTATCTTTGTTGTGTCTAGTTGGTGTATGGAGACAAAGTTCCTAAAGTATAAATGCAAATCATTTTATTCTGACACATGATGCATTTTATTTTGAAAGGAATTTGTATGCGCTGCTGTTTTTAAAATAATAACTATAACATAAGAATGTTATAACTATGATATTTTAACATTTTAAAGCCAAATTCTCTAAACAAATGACTTGATGGCCACAAAATATAAATTAACTATATTTTTCTAAACGAAAATGAACTCTCCTTGAGTTTTAGTGGCCTTTTTAGAATTAAGGTTGCAGATCACTGATCCTAACCCCTTTACTTCTTCTTGAAAACATAGGATCTTTAGATAATCTCTAAATTACTTCTGCAAATATACTAATCACCCAAATTATGACATGTTCGGTTTAACTTAATCCTGCTAACAATTTTAAATATACTGGATTACATGAAAGCTATTGGGCGGTCTAGTAAAAAAAAAAAAACGTAAATGTCAACTAAGAAAATTGTGAATTTATTCTTTAATTGAAACAGTTTATAATGTCATGACAAGAGTCCTGATGTATTTAATCGATGCATACATTTGTCAAAACGACTCGTGGACGTCTTAATACCTGTCGGTTTAGCATCTGGTATGAATGAACAGTAAAGGGCGTTTTTTACAACAAGAAAACCGATTCACCCCGTGTTTCTTTTAGATAACCTTCCAAGTAACTTTTTCGATACTGATAAACCTCAACCACATACTTTCACCAATAGAGTGTGTTAAACTGACACCATCTGTGATATGTCAAAGCTACGGTCTGTCTAGCTTAATTTTAGCTAGCAGTTAGCAACAGGCCAGACAGCCGGCGCTTTTCCTGCTGGCGCTCACCCTCATCCTCGATGTCATCTACGAAGTCCTCCGGGTCGCTGAAGGAAGGCTCCTCCTCCTCATACTCTGGGTCGTCCACCATATCAACCGTATCTCGCATTTAATGGGATTGCGGTTCTGAATTACCTTCACAGAGGCGCAAAATCCCGGTATATGAGAAGCTAACAACGAGCGGCCGGTGAGGCACCATGTGCGAAAATGGACGAAGAGGCGGAAACGTGACGCCGGAAGCAGGTCAGAGGCGCGTATGCAGACCGCCGTAAAATCGTAAAGTTGTAAAACACATGGAGAAGCGGCACCACTGCATTCTGACTTTGATGTAGTTCATCCAGATGAATAAAGATCGAACAGTGGTAGACGCTACTTTTGTTAGCAAGAAAGGGGAGTCATTCTTCGGTAAAACGTTGAAAACTATATTTTGTTATTTGCTATATGTCTTAAATACAGAATTCAAAATCACCATGCTATACAGTTTACTTTTTTTATATATATAATTATTTAATATACAATTATTAGCTTTAGCTAGAGTTTCGCTTTTGGTACATTTTAGCTTCAGAGGCTTGTCGTGAGTTCCAAACTAGTGTTGTTTTGTCACTGCTCCACTTCAGTACCATGGATGGAGAGTGTGTGTCTCTCCTCCCGCGGGTTTGTGACGTGCTGGCGGCCTCGGGTAGCTCTTTGCCCGATGATACAAGCCTGGAAAAACTGCTGGATTGGTTCACAACAATCACCAAATCAGGTTAGTTCTAGGAGCTGTTCCCCAGACATGAGTTCTTCCCAGTCTGGCGCAATTTTATTTGTTTCTGTGAATATGACCCGGGACATATCAGCTTAAATTCAGAGGGTTGTCATAATGTTTATGCATGAACTGCAGGGAATAGTCGAAATAAAAATTAGGAGTAAATCCAACAATTTAATCATCATTTATGAAGAGAAGTAGAAGTCATTGTCCGATTCCAATTATATTTGATTTTTTTAAATTGTTTTTTTATTTTTGTTAAAGCGTTCCCAGTGGTATTTTAAATCATTATTATGCTGTTTTTAGATAGAATCCAAAAATCTATGTTGTTTTCTAGGAGACAGTTTCAGGAGTTCACTAGAAATTTGCCTCCAAGTTGGTGGAAGTAAGCCTTTACTGATATCCCATCATCCCTTTGTTGACACTCTCCCCCTAGCTTACAACCCAAACCTAAGATTGCAATGGTGTGCAATAATTGAACTATCCAGATGTCAGCTCAGATGAGGAAAACAAAGATGTGGACGATTTAGACGAGTCATGATTCATCCCAGTTTGAATAAAGAAGTACTAAATTACGCAGTTATAATCTTTTTTTTTTTACATATATTTATGCCCTCCATTATAAGAAAAAATGATACAAGAACATGTTAAAAACACATTTTTTGTTGGAATGGGTTTTTAAATATTTCCATTATCATACTGTTTTACTCTCTTCACCTGTTGAAGGTGTGTCTCTATTGGAGGTCAGTCCATGTCTGCTTGCTTCATATCAACTGTAGTTTCCAGCAGAGCTGCAGAGTCCTCCATCATCTCCTTTGCTCTCAAACTCACTGGTTTAGTGGCTGCTGCTGAGGATGGCTTCATAGCTCTCCAGGTAAGTCTCATCTGTCCTGCTTCTTTTCATCAATATCATCTAAAGCCATCCACAACACTGATGATGATGATGCTCCCACTCCTACAGGAGACCTCTGTCCTAGACCTTGCCTTTGACCCTCAGCACTGGCGTGAAGAAGGACTTTGGGAGGATCCTTGCGTCCGTATTGGCTGGATTCACGGCTTCAACACAATGCTGCAGCACCGGGAGGCTTTCGGTTTCTTTGTTCGAGCAGGTAACATCATATACGAAATTAGCTTAACTCTTCAAAACATTGAATGACCTATTAAGTGTATATGATAACTGGACCGAGTGAGTGTAATGTCATCCATAGAAAGTGTTTTACTTCCAGCTCCAACCAAATGAAGTCTGGCCCCACCTTGAACATTAAAAAAGTTTGATTGACAGATTCTCCTGAGCCTGCTTTCGGTGAAAGGGGTGTGGACTTTGAACAAGCTTACTCCTGACTGGCAACAATGGTTTTCAAAGTAGTGCTGACTGAGACCTTGGGCCAATCATTGCTTAGTAATGTTGTTTGGCTCCACATGGGGTTGTGCGTATCGCAAAAAATGATGACTGAATTAGGTTCATTTGATTGGAGCTGTAAGTAAGCCTTTTTCTATGGATGACATCACACTCGCTCAGTTCAGTTCTACTATACAGTCAATGGGGCTTGCAGGCACCACATACTTTGATTAGGGCATCTGATTGGCCAGTTTATAACTTGAATAACTTGTACAGAAAAACATAATGAAAAAATAATTTAAAAAAAAGCAAAAAGCAAAGACACATTAAAGAAGGTTGAAGTATAATAATGTTTATCCTGACAAATATGACTAAGTACTGTATTTAGACTAGAGACTAAACTTTTAGTTGCACTTTTGGGAGAAATTTATTTTAAAAAAATATGGTACCAAGAACTGACATTTTATTTTGAAAGGATAATCACAATAATACAACATTAAAAGAATGGATATTTTCACCCTTCACTACCTGAACCATGTTTAGCTTTGTGAAGCGCCTTATACTCTAAAAAATACTGTTAAAGTTATTTATTTCTCAATATAAGTTTATGGGATTTTTGGTTTCTTTAAGTCAGCAGCTTTTTCCTCTTTGGAATGTGAGGGGTCATTTAGTCCAGTTCTAATATACAGTCAATGGTAATGACATAGCGTAATGTGGCAGCAGGCGATGGAGCCATAGTTCTTGTTACTTCTTACCACCTTGTACTTCTGGTAATGTCATAATTTCTCTTTCCCTAGACTCCATCAACCCCCTCCTTCAGCTCCAGACAGACGCAAGTTTATTTGTGGCTTCAGCAGCCAATCAGATGCTCACTCACCTCCTGATGTTCTGTCACCCTCTTTCATCTGGCTTCAATGAAACAGAAGTGGACAATAAGAGTTCAAGCTCCTCCATCACAGGTTTAAAGTGCCCAAATGCCACTGAAACCGACCAGGAAGGTGCTGCTGTTGTCACAGAAATCTTAGAGTTCCTGAAGAGACGGATGCTGCCCAAAGAACCATCACAGTTTCATCAGAGTCAGCAGATCCTGAAGCTGCTAGCCTCAATTCTGAGCCAGGCTGGACCTTCTCTTCAGAACAAACTACTGCTCACTGTCGGGGAATCTTTGGAAGAACTTGTGGCCTCAAACTACAGCCAGCTCACTCGTCCACTTATGGATGTCATTCTAGCTGCTTACAGGTGCAGACCTTTTGTATCACTACTACCTGTCTCACAGAGAAATTTGATTGTGGTTTGTCTGAAGACAAAGTGTGAACCATTTTGGCTAATTTCTAAGTCCTAAGATAAACAAAAATGGTTTATTTAACTTTTCTATCAGAAAAGTGAAAAATTGAGTTAAAAAAAACAACAAATTTACTTTAATTTTTTTAATGTTTTTTTTCTCTGTCCTTCAGCTCCAGTTGCGGCGATGCGAAGGTCCCTGATCAAATCGTTTCTCGTCTTCTGTCAGTCATGCTAAACCAGAGAGCACCATCTGACCTCATCCATGCTGCAGCTGCTTTTCTCTGTAGCGGCCACAAGTAAGCATCTACAGCACTGCATTGCATTCTGCTTTGAGTTGCTGGTTGAACTTTGCCAGTAAATACTGTTATCAGGCTCATAATACTCTACAGGGTGTTGAATTTTTCTGATGTGGTTTTCTGTGCAGCAACCGCATTCACATGGAGCAGTCTGCGTGTATTCTCCTGCTTCCCGTGGACATTATCACCAGTCTTGCTTTATTGGAGGGAAACTTTATAGGTAATACACGTATATTTATCCTTTTTTATGATGAGCATACAGTTTGATTGAATGTTTTTTTTTTTTATTCTTTCAGTGAAGGATCATCGGCTATCAATGATGGAGCAACTTAAAAGTAAAACCTCCTGTATTTCCATGATTTGCATCAGCCTAAAATATATTCCAAGGATCACTCTCATGGTGAGTTTAGCACATAGCATCGTTTTTCAATGGTTTTTTTTTTTTTGAGCCCTATCATATCATCTATTTCTTTCTCAGGATGCCAGCTGTCAGCCCTGTCCTCCTGCTGTAGTGGTGGATGCAGTGTTGTCATTGTTGAGGCTGTGCAGTGGACTTTCTCCTCCCTCGCCGGCTGGCTGTGTTACAATGTTTAGAAATGTGACTGGGAGTGGTAAAGTTCAGAAATGTGCCCTGGAGGCTCTGTCAGCTCTCAGCAGCAGCCCAGGTAAACCTCTCTGACAATCACCAATCATTCTGACAAATATGGTTGTGCAGAGTGCTCCAAATCTGTTTCAAGCTAAAAATTGAGTAGAAGTGATTGTGTTGTAGTCTGCATAGTTTAAAGCTATACTAGTATTTGTTTTATTAAACTTGTACCAAATAAATAAAGTCATAAATGATGTAAATTGGATTTTTCTGTTTTTGAGTGTTTTTCAGAAGTGAAAGTCATGCTGGTTGAAGTTTTCACCCTCCTGATAGAGTACCTGAACCATCCTGACTCGGACCCTACTGTAAGTTTATATCAGCATCCTGTTTTATTTTTGCTTATTAATTCTGTTGTTGAATTTCATCCCTTTTTGAAGCTGTCTTTGAGGTAAGTTAGCGCAGATGAGTAACACATTTGAAGGTAAATGAAAAGGAAATCTGTAATCTACAAATATATTACACTGTTTAACTTTTTAAAATCTACATTTTTTTAATTCAATTTAACAGCAAAGAGCTCCTCAACTGTAGGAACAAATTGCCCTTTTTTTGAGAATGGATTGTCCTTAATGTTTAAATCTTACAAATATGGACCAATTGGAGAAGTTTGAAAAGCTTTTTCTATAAATCTAGTCTTCAACAAGCATATACACTTTTAAAGTTGAAACAAATTGATCTGACCCTTATGTTTAAATTTATTGGTTATTTTGGTTTATGAAAAAATGGAGACTTGATTGGATGGACTACAAAATTCCATAAGATTATTATATATTTGGCAGTGACACAAACACTTTTTAAAAAAAAATTCCCTTTACATCTCCAAACAAGATTTGGAACATTTACATCACCCTATAAGATTCTGTGCTGAGATTTAAGTTGGTAGAACTCACAGAAAGAAAAACTGCTGCTTTTTAACAAAGTCAACTTATTGTTGCAACTCCTCAAAAAACACAGAAACCCGAGACTGCATGTTCATAGAATGTTTTTTTGTCTTAACACACACTTTTTATCTGCAAGCAATATAATGGTCGATAATGTCTTTTAATCAGTGTGCCATGGTATACTAGTGTGTCGTGAGAAAGTATTCAAGTTCACATAATTGGTCTAAAAATCATTTATCTTTGCTAGAACTTAGTTGTATTCACCCAAACAGGACCAGGTTTCACTTAGTAGGTAGAAATAAAGAAAGAACATAAAATACTTTTATTTGATTCTTTTTCAAGACACTTTATACAGATTAATGAGTTTAATATTTTTACATTTTGTTTGGTAATGTGTCTTGTGATTTTTGTCAAGGAAAACGTGGATGTTAGATTTTTTAAAAAAAAGGTTGAAAGACCCACTCCAATGAGAACAGTATTTTAAATTTGTTCTTGTAGGGTTATTCTGATGATACAGGACATAGATAAGGAGTCAATTTCTTATGAGCTCCTGCTGCTCTGCAGAAACTGTGTCTTAGAAATTGACACAGGTCTTTGATTAAAAACAGCACAATCATAATAAAAAAAAACAACTAGGAACGGTTTTTAAATTGGATAAAAAAATGATTGGAGTGGGACTTTAATAACACTGACTACAAGTGCAGAATATATGAATACATCCTCTGTTTGTGTGACATGTTGCCTTTTGGATTAAAGGCAAATAAAAGGGTAAATAGTTTAGGAATAAAAATCAGAATTGTTTCTGTTCATTAAAAAGGCTTGATCTGTTTTTTCTCAGGTGCTGCAAAAGTCATACCAGGCTTTGCTAAAGTGGATTGGTGTTTGCACAAATCTGTCCTCAATAACAAACCAGCTCAAACAAGGTAAAGATTGCCACCATTTTTTCCCAGCAAAAAGAGATCCCCAGAGCTTATATTCCACATGTGGCTCACAGATCTCACTCAGGTGGTGAGGAAGCGTGTCTGCGACATGCGCTGGGAGGTGAGGGACTCCACTGTGGAGTTTCTGGGACACTTGGCTGGGCTGCCCGCCTGCAGCACGGAAAATGGTGGAGTGTGCAACGTCTCCCAGTATCTGCTGGGTGGCTGCAGTTTTACAACTCCTCTCCTCGTGGAGGCGCTACACGACCCTGAGAGTTACGTGAGGGCCAGCGCCGTTTCTGCTCTGGCTCAGGCTATGACGCATAGCTGGCGACAGGGGGCGGTGCCTACAAAGGAGCAGGTGGGCTGATAATAGAATTTTGTGTGACTCTACCTGTTATTAGGAAATACAGAAAATCTTGCATAGTTGCAAAACTTTTTGAGTTTCTTGTTATATTTGAAAAGTTTATTGATAGATCTTTAATCATTGTGTGCCTGCAGGCTGAAATAGTGACCCAGCTGCTGGAAATACTCTCCCAAGACACAGAGGGGTTTGCCAGGAGAGCCGTCCTGCAGTTCTTCATCACCTGGTTCTCCTCACATCCCTCAAGCACCTCCTCCCCTCTCCTCCTGCAGTCCGTGCGCTCCGTTCTCTTGCAGGGCAGTGCCGACCTGGACTGGGAGGTCAAAGTTCACACACTGGATCTGGCTGAGCTGCTAATGGACCAAGCCTTTTTAGGTCAACATGGTTACACAAAGGGATTAGAAAGTCATCCTGCACAGCCGCACCCTTATGCTGTGACGGATAAACAAGCTTACACACTCCACACTCACTCTGGGAACCACACACTGAGCTCAGATTTGGACAGTTTGGTCAAGCAGGGACTCCTGTCCGTGTTGTTGAGTGGTTTGTTTGACTGTGACAGACCTGTCTGTCTGAAGGCATGCCGACTCCTGATCCGACTCAAAGATGTTCTGCTTCTGAGGCCTCAGGAGACAACTGATGCTGAGAAAACAGATCCAGAACTGAACTGTGAGTTGCTGAGTCAGGGCTGGGCGCATGAGATCAGAAATGTACTGGGAACGGAAGATCGGACCAGTGGTACAGATGCTCACACCGTTACCGTCAACGTGTGCGATCTGGTGAAGTGTCTGGACCTAGAAGAGAGGCTGGACGTCCTGACTCGAAGCAGTGATCATTTTTACAACTCCCCCCGCTCTCTGCTGCAGGACATATTGACTGCAAGCTCTGCTCACGCTCAGCAGGACTCACAGCTGAAGGAGGAGGTGATAGCGGACTGCTACTGAGACCTTCACCCACAGAGGTTTTTGGAAACGCACATTTTGAAAAAATTTAACACAATCAACAAGAAATGTTGTGTTTTTTTTTTTTTTGTTTGTTTTTTTTTTTTACTTTTTAAAATTTTGATAAATAAACCTGCAGTTGCATATAATAGTTCAAAATTACGTTATTATACATGAAAACAAGTAGTACTTAAATCAGGAAAAAAGTTAAAAAATATATACTCAAAGCATAAAACCAGACAGAATAATGAAAAACCACTACATAAGGTGGGTAAACATACTTGTTTCACACATCCCTTTGTCTCAGTACTGGATTCCAAAAATAAAGATTTGAAAAATGAAAATGAAATGAAATGGGATGAAAAAAATCCTTGAATGTTAGGTAGGGCCTACTGTTTTAAGGGCTGTCCTACATCACATAAGTCCACAACAGAAAACGACCAACAAAAACTGATATACAGTCAGACAAATAAGTATGCAAACACCTAAGAAAATCAATGTTAATATTTGGCACTGTAGACTTTGCGATTACACAGGTCAAACATTTCCTGTAGTTTTTCCCCAGGTTTGCACACACAGCCGGAGGGATTTTGACCCACTCCTCCATAGATCTTCTCTGGATCAGTCAAGTTTCTGGGCTGTCGCTAAGAAACATAGAGTTTGAGCTCCCTCCAAAGATTTTCTATTGGGTTTAGTCTAGAGACTGACTAGGACACCCCAGAACCTTGATATGCTTCTTACAGAACCACTCCTTGGTTTTTCTGGCTGAGTACTTCAGCTCATTGTTGTGTTGGAAGACCCAACCATGACCCATATTCAATGCTTTAACTGAGGGAAAGGAGATTGTTCCTCAAAATTTCACAATACATGGCCTTGGTCGTCCTCTCCTTAATACAGTCCAGTCATTATATCCCATTGGCAAACCTTGCAGCTCTTTCCAGCCTTGTGGAGGTCCATAATTTGGTCTCTGGTGTCTTTGGACAGCTCTCTGGTCATGTTCTTACTGATTGTAGGGGGTGAGCAGGTGTCTTCATGCAGCTAACGACCTCTAACAGGTTAGTCTAATTTAGGATAATATGAGGATTGCAGATGAACTATTTAAATTTTGACTAACAGGTCTTTGAGGGTCTAGCTCATAGGTGTTCAATAAATTATTTGCTGCAGTAGCATACAAATAAATTATGAAAATGTATACAATGTGGTTTCCATATGGCTCTTTCAGTGGACATTCTGTTGATGTCCACTGAACTTGCAAAATCCCAGTGTTCAAGTATTTATTTGCCTCACTGTCGTCGTCAGTGTTTTCTATAAATACTTGATCTGGATCTTAATAAAATAACATCCTGCTGTACAGGCGGGTCAACAGGTTCTGTAGGTGGTCAACCCTCCCAACAATCTGTAGTTTATCGAGACAAGCTCATAACATCTTCTTTTTCGCCTGTCTACTCTCCTCAGTCCTCTCAGTGTCCCACTTCTTCTGCCACAAAGTACTAAGTTTTCCAGCGTGAGGGTTCAAATGCTTATTTCCCTAAATGAAATGTAAATATATATAAAATCTTTAAAATTGATTAATTGAACTTTGTGATTTTTTTAACCACTCACTGTTAAAATTAGTCTACCATTAAAATGACAGTGTGTCCATTTCTGCTTAGGTGGTCAAAACTTGCAAAATCTGCCAGCGGATCAAATACTCATTTCTTGCACAGTATCCATCACTAAAAATAATACATTTCTAAGTTTTTGCAAATATGAGCTGCAATAAAATGAAAATTAAAAAAACTACAAAAATATTTGCAGTTGCCATCTATCCATCTTCCTGCACTCATCCGGAACCGGGTCGAGGTAGCAGCAGTCTCAGAAAGGTTGCCCAGACTTCCCTATCTCTGGCCACTTCCTCCAGCCCCTCTGGGGGGGACTCTGAGACGTTCCCAGGCCTGCCGGGAGATGTAGTCTCTCCAGTGTGTCTTGCATCTTCTCCTGGGCCTCCAGCCAGGGAGGCATCAACTGGAGGCATCCAGACAAGATGCTTGAGCCAACTGGCTCCTCTGGATATGGAGGAGAAGCGGCTCTACTCCAAGCTTTTTCCAGGTGATGGAGCTTCTCACCCTATCTCTAAGGGATTGCCCGGCCACCCTCCAGAGAAAACCCATTTCAGCCGGTTGTAGTCGGGATCTGATCTTTCTGTCATGACCCAGAGCTCATGACCATAATCACCATATAGACCGAGGAAATGAGAGCTTTACTTTCTAGCTCAGCTCTCTCTTCACCACAACGGACCGGTGCAGCGACCGCATAATGGTGAACGCCGCTCCAATCCACCAGTCGGTCCCACGCTCCAATCTTCCCTCACTCGTGAACAAGAGCCCAACATATTTAAACTCCTCCACCTGAAGCACGAGCTCTCCACCCACTGAAAGTGGGAAAACTACCTTTCTCCGGTCGAGAAGTTGTAGTTTCCATGTTTTTAGTTGCCATAAATAGAAAAAAAATGGGCATTTAAAAAGTGTTTGAAACCAAGCTATTTATAGCATTACATTTAGTGTAAAGTTGGACTTTTTGACCTGGCGTTAAATGGGACCCCAGACGTTCTGTTTGGGGATCTATAGTTTACCAATGAAGTTGTCCTCAGAGTTGAAATATGATCAAAATGAATATATGGTTGACATAATAATTTATAATTAAATACACTTCTCTACATAAATCAGGAGTGGCAAACTAACAAGAACTATGTGGATTGTTTACATGGTTAAAACATGAATATTTGGAATCTTTAAAAAATATTTTTAAAAAATTTTGAGTCATCTTCAGAAACTAACATCCCAATTACAATCCCTGTCACAAAACTGCATAAAATATGTGTAATTTACAGCAGAAACTTTTATTATTTTTAGATTTTTTGGTTATGTACCCAACATCCATAAAGGGTTCAGTTTCAACCCTTACAGATGAAATGTGCTGATGATTTCTGTCTAAATGTGACTCCTCTTAATCCCCAAAATTTGAGTAGATGTTCAGCACATCCACGTGCTCATGCTCCATCATTTGGTCACATGGATGAGCAGAGGGACAAGCGCAGAGGAGCTCTCATTAACTTGAGCACTCTGCGGTCACTCTGACATCACCGCTGGTCTCTTCCACCTTTTTTGTCTCCTTTCATTCATGAGCAGACACTTCTTTTGAGGCACTCCTTGTTTTTTTTTTCTTGGTCCAACATGGAAGCTGTGGCACTTTTCTCCTTCTCTGCATCAGAGGGAGATGAACTCAGTTTTCAGAAAGGAGACATTGTTAAGGTAAGCGTATTGATGGCAGATGTTCTGTAGTTGTCCTGTTCTCTCAGAGTAATTGTGTGGATGTGTTGTAGGTGACAGAAATGGAGGAGGATTCTTATTGGGTCATAGCAGAGATTCAAGGAAAGCGAGGCTTTGTGCCTGTGAACTACATTTCTCTCCTTCCTCATCCGTAATGAAATCCTTTTATCTCTTCTGTTGTATTTTTTGTATTAATTTGGAGCACATCAGTCCCTCAAAGATGATCATTTCTGGGCACTTGTGTGTTGTCACAGGTGGTTTGCAGGAGCAGTATCAAGGCTTGAAGCTGAACAGCGTCTTCGTTGGCAGGTCACTGGAGTCTTCCTGGTTCGAGAGAGCGAATCAGCCCCTGGAGAGTTTTCCTTCTCTGTTAGGTGGGTGAGAGAACTTAACATATCCCATTTACACTCTTTAAACTCCCAATTTTACACCTAAATGTGTTAACGTCTTGTCAAAACTCTGCTTCTCTTTGAGTTGTGTTGTTCACAAACCTTAAGGGCAAAAGCTGTAATTTCATTTTAAAAAGTATGCTGAAAAATACTAGTCTCTTTGTTGTTGTTTGACAAAACTAGCAGCATCCACCTCTCCTTCAATGTCAGTGCCAACTGAGGCTAAAGTCAGGACAATTTTAGTACGCTTTATGAGAACTCATGGCACTAAAAATATCAGAGAACAGAGAGTGTGTGGAGGTGCTATTTAGGCCAACAGAGTGACGTGGGACACATTTAATCATGGGTGCTAAATGAAATGTGTTCAATAATCGGGACATTTCATAACAATCTTTTTGTTGTTACTCAGGTACATTATGCAACTGCAGTCATGAGAGTTCACACCAAATGCGCATTAGTGCCTGATGGCATAACATCTGTCTTGAATCGAATGAGAGACACTTCATTTAACATAATTCAAAGCAATAAGTTAGCAGTGGAGAGTGATAATAACTAATGGCTTAATTGTGGTCTTTGAAATCAGAAATTTAGCATTTTTTCACTCTGAAAGTGCATTATTTGTGCTACTAAGACATTTTGAAGGGGTGTAATGATTCATTTTAACAATGATTGAATTCATATCATAAAACCCACACAATTCATAGATGATATTGGTTCGTTTTGGTTCAATCCAATTCACTGACCTAAAATCGATTCAAGACATTTTTATCTTAAATTTCAACCAGAGTGACTCAGACATAGATATTGAACAGTGCAGGGGAAGTTTTCCAGATTCCAGATATTTCTTTAAAATAGTAGTGTAAATTAAATGTATGTGCAAACAAACAAGAATGAATTGCAAATCCATTCACATTTTAGTTTCATAAAGTTCAGTCTCTTCCGATAAATAGAATAGCAACAAAAAGGTAACCAGATTTGACTGCCATTTCACCCTCAGTAATATCTCTGTTATTTTCACAGACACTTTCAAATCCCTGTTATTGAGTGAAAAATACTGAAAACAGCAGACAGACGGGAGTTTATTATTTCTTTTTTGTTCTACGTCTCTTTGGCGTATTAACGTAGGGATTGTCTTCGAGTGTGTGGAGGAGGGACTTGCTTAATCATCATTACACATCGGTTTGACAAACCCTGGGAGGATTACACGAAAAGCAAGTCTGAAGCTGAAATATCTCTTATTTGCCAAACAGTTTTGTGAACAAAATGAGTCAGCTCCTTCTAAAGAAATAGAAAAGATCACAAAGAAGGGTGCTGATTTATATTCTGACAAGCGTTTTAGCAGGTTCCACTAGTTTAGAGCTGCCGCTGAGCAGACCGGGCTCATTCCAGTAATGCGATTCTGTAAGAGTCTTATGAGCCCAAACTGTTTCATCATGCTTGGAGGAGGTTGCATTACCTCTATCCGGTCTCTCAGTTTTTTCAACACTATCTTTTGATAAAGTCACACTAAATATTCACCTTTGAGTCTCTAACTTTCTGTACTGCATTGATTAAAGCTCCTGAAGAGTGGAGGAGCTTAGCTACCCGTGTTTCTCAAATCCTCATTACTCCCACTTCTACTTTGCAGCTATGGCGACAGGGTGGAACATTTCCGAGTCTTGGAAGGGGGCGGCCAGTACTGCATCTGGGACAAAGCGTTTTGCTCGTTGAACCGCCTGGTAGATTTTTACAGATCGCACAGCATCGCTGTGGAGAAGGTGGTGTGCCTCAGGGAAGCCCCCTCGTCTCTTCACCTCCAGTCACATCCCGCCCGTAACCCTTATCCCAGCCCGCACAGGCACAGCTCCCAGGAATCCATCTGCTCGGCTCACCTCCACCCTCGCCCCTGTCACCCTGAGCGAGACTCCTCTCTGAATCTGCAGAAGCCCTTTCTGGAGGTATGACCTTCTCTTTCTAATTATCTTGTGCATCTGTCGTGCTGTTTGCATTGATGTGTCTGCGTTTGCGTAGATGCCTCGTCTGGCTAACGCCCTCTGCGATTACACGCCCAGTCAGACCGCTCACCTGCACTTCCTGCGCGGGGACGTCATCGAACTGTTGGACTGTTCCAGTTCCCTGAGCTGGAGGGGGCGCTGTCGAGGCCGGGTGGGCATCTTCCCGCCAAAATGCGTGCACCCTCTGTACCATTAACAACACGTCACCACTTTCCAACATGAATAGATCAGGGGTCTGTAACCTGAGGCTCCAGAGCCACATGAGGCCCTTTTACCTCTCCAATGTAGCTCTTTGGCTTTAAAAAAGTGCAAAAATTGTAATAAATAATAGAGTTAGCTTTAGGTTTAGTTATCTATTTTTTAATTTTGTCATTTATTTTTAGATTTTTTTTAGCAAGTTAGATAACCAAGCAAAGTTATAGTAAATGGTTTAATTTACTGTCCACACATTCATAATGTTATAAAACGCCATGTTTGATTAGACTTTTTCCACTTTTAGTTCAAGTCAATCCGTTGCAGCAGGAGGATCTTTTTGTTTTATTTTGAAAGGAACTTGGATGTGCTGCTGACTTGCTATTTTAAAAAATATATATCACTGTTCTCCTTCAATTATAAAAAAAAATGCAGCATTTTATAAATAAAATAAGCTAAATGACCACAAAAATGTAATTAAAATAGTATTTATCTGAGCATAAATAAGACTCAGCAGCTCTCGTTGGGTTCTGGTTATTAAGAAACTGGCCTAAATGGCTCTTTTAGCGTCAAAAGTCGCAGATCCCTTCTCTATCTAATCTGTGAAGTTATTAATTAACACAAAAGTGATTCAGATTTTGATTGCAGGTGAGGTTTTCAGTAACCTACTACAAAAAAAAAACAGTTTTGAGTAAAAACGAGTGTAATCAGTCCACATATTTCCACTTTTCTGACTGGAAAAAACAAGATATAAAAGATCCTATAGCTTCAAAATTTTGGTTTAACTACAGTAACATTCTAGTATTATTTTTTTTGTTTTTGTCACACCTTAGTGTTCCTCTTGTCTGTTCATACATAACAATCTAAAAAAAACATCACATAGTTGCATAACGACACAAAGACAGCACTCATACTTGATTAGTTGTGACTATTTAGCTCTAATTCACTTAGTGTGAGCTAAAATTATGTGAGCTAAACAGATTATTGAACACATGAATGTAGAATAAAAAATTAGATTCTATCACTATTTGATTTAGTTCAGGTTTGGTGTGAACACCTCAGGTTTGAGTCTTCTTTAGGCTTTGTTTTTTACCTATATGTATGGATCCCATTTCTGTTAAAGACCTTTGTCTTTTTTTGTGTATTTAGATAATTTATGACAACAAAAACTGCTGTACCCTTTAAATAAATTTCATCTCTGCAATTCACATCACTGTTTCACATCCTCTGTTGTTTTATCTTTCTGTCTGTAGTGAATGCAATTAAAGAGTACAAAAAACAAATACACAGTTGTTTGTTTGTTTATTGTCAAAGATTACACATTCTGTGGATGTCTTTTTTTTTACTTTAGTCTTCACCTTATTTGAGAATTCACAAAAGAGAATAAATGCAAAGCATGAAAATGTATTAAATTATGTTCAGGAATCAAATTTATTACCGTCAATTTCTCAGTGAAAAGTACTGTTACTCTTTTAGTACGTTGGTTGAGAAAGAAAGTGTTTCTTATTTTATATATACTTTTCTAGAGATAACAGATATTTGGTCTCCTAAAATAAGTTTTGAGCCTGGATTTTTTTTTTTTTTTTAGCATATTCACGTTTAATAAAGTGCAAAGCATAGAAATCACTAATACAGAAAAAAATCCCTGAAATATTCCATAAAAGACCTTTAAAATAAGTAAAAAAGATTAAGAACTCGTTTAAAACAGTAGGTCAAATATCACTTTTACTACAGAACTTTATAAATGTTTCATGCTTACAAACCTGTTGAAATGTATTGAATGCCCTTTTGTTTAAAGAAAAATTTCAGGATAATGCAGAATGATCAAAACAAATTAATTATGTTACATTACTTGTAACAAAAAGCCTTTTGATATTTATGGGGACTAAATAAAATCTGTCTTAATAGTGATCCACCAAAAGAAATAGTAGATTTATTCTATTTTTAAAGAAAAAATAAGATATTAAAACTTTTCCAAAGGAGAATTTTTACTTGGAATATCATTTTTCAGTGAACATTTTAAAAAGGTCAGTGTTTTCACTTAAATGAAAAACATGCCACAAACATGCCCTCCCTCCACATATCTTTGAATTTATTTTCTAATGGAGAGTTGGATCATCTCTGATTAAAAGTCCTGCGTGACGTCTCGTCAGATCCTCCTCCGCTCAAGCAAAGTATGCGTACAGATAAATGTTGATGCTGACCAGCAGGACTGCATTGATGCAGCAGAACCTGGACCAGAACACGCTCTCTCTTAAGCTGGGAACTCTGGGAGCTGGAGTCTGCTGTGAGCAGCGCATTGCTGAGATGCATGAGCTGGCCCCGTGTGCACATGTCATCTGATGTGTTGGCTCAGCGCCTGCATCACAAACACACACACACACACGATAGTCAGTAACAGCAGTGTGTGAAGGCAGATGATGTGACTCAGTGGTTTTATTGCTGGTGAATGACCAGACTCTCACCCTGGGAACTACGGCGGCTGACAGAGGACACTTTCTGTAAGGAAATATCCTGTTGTGGTTCTTCGGTTATTGTCCACCATGTCAAGTTACACACCTGGGAAAAGAGGAGACTCTGTTACAAAACTGATGACAATAACTAACCAACAAAGAAAAAGGATCTGCAGTCACTGAAAGAAATTAACGGAAGAGGAAAAATTCAAAAGTGTTTTTAACGCTTTAAGTGCAGAATTGCAATGAATTATGTTTGTGAGAATTTTTGGATATCAGGATAGTTTGTACATTAACCACCTTTTATGGATAATGCTTTCTCTTAACATTCTCTCCTGCTAAAACTTTTATGTCATGCAGTTCACTCTTGGAGATAATGGTAACACCCTGTGACTTTAGATGTTAATAAAGTTTGTAAGTGACTTGTAACCAGTGGAAGTTGTTTAATTTGGGCCAGTGTCTTACAAAATGACACCCAACGAGATCCTAAAAATTCCACTTCACAGTTTAAAACAATACACTTTATTTATATACTTTTGAGGTCATTAAGCCATTCATTTTTAAAAATGTAACTTTTAAATAATTGAATTATAACAATTTGTCTTTTTCTATAAAACAATTTTACCTTCTTTTTTTTGGCAGCAGCACATCTAAATTCCTTTCAAAATAAACTGCATCCTGTGTACGATCCTCCTGCTGTTTTTCTATGATCTATTTACTATCATTATGCATTTCATGTGTAGGCAACTAAAAATAAAAACGTAATTTTTATTCAGTTTATTACTTTTCTTTCGGGTCAAACGGCCATTTTAGAGGGATAAAAGAGCCACATATGACTCTGGAGCTTCAGGTTGCAGAGCTCTGCCATAACTGTTTTTTGAATGCAGACCAATTTGAAAGGTTGTTTGGTGACCACGAACACATCCATCTGATGTTATCAGCAAATGGGGTTAAAGGAGTGATTTGCTGGAATGTATCCCTCCATTCCAGCTATATTTTCTAAAGAAGAAAGCGCTTGCTAACATGGATCTTGGCTGTGACTCTTTTCTAGAGCTTTGATTTTGTGGGACTGCCCAGCGCAATTATGTCCATTCACTAAATAAGGGATTTTGCTTTTGATTGGAAATGGAAATGGGATTTTTTTAAAAAGCACAGGGGTGCATTAGGAATGAAAAGACAAACAATTCCTCCTTCTGCAGAGTTTTAGAGACAGCCTTTAATTGTGTGCACATTTGCAGCCAGATCCACACATCAACACAGGAAGAGGCCAACTAACCTTGAAACTTTTAGATTTTTCAGAATTGTTTTTTCTCTATTTCTTTGCCAGAAAATTGACCTTGCAACAACAGCACAGTCTCAATACTCTAATAGCTGCCTGGTTGCTTTTATAAACAAGTTTT
This sequence comes from Oryzias javanicus, assembly GCA_003999625.1. Taxonomy (NCBI): domain Eukaryota; kingdom Metazoa; phylum Chordata; class Actinopteri; order Beloniformes; family Adrianichthyidae; genus Oryzias; species Oryzias javanicus. Next base: position 14,962,362 of record CM012437.1, read on the forward strand.
GTCATCTTTTTGATTCATATTGATGCAAATATGCATCAAAGCCAATTCTGCTCCAAAATGACCTTTATTTTACATTTAAAGAAAAACAATAGCAATTTTTTTTTCATTGTAAGCCTCAAGGGTTAAAGTGGCAACAGGGGGGTGGGATTACATAAAAAATTAAAGTCTTTCCCTTCCCCTTTAATTGGTAATCATTACATTTAACAAATCAAATGTGACATGTGTGTATTGTGTGCATGACTGTAAAAATGCAAAAATGTCTATTTATTATTATGAACATTTACGCTGCTAAGAAGATGATGTGATCTTCTGTGGTCTTTGTTTTTTTCCAATTTTCTAATCAACGCATCACCTTCTAACTGAAATGTGTTCAGTTATTTTAAATGCTTCAAATAAATCAATAAAATCAAACTGAAATAAAAAATCTGATATTCTATTCTGCTATTGTCTAATGACCACTGTCATGAATTGGATTTATTCTTCAATGGAACATGTTTCTAATGTGAAATACGTATTAATGCTAAAATAGTCATTGTTGAAACTGAATTCTAAATTCTGGATGTGGATGGTTCAAATTCTGTGGATAATTTTCAATTTTAGGAAATTATTTTGTCTGCTGCCACAGGTCAGTTTATTGTCTACATTTTACAATCTTTTTTATTAGTCTGTCTATTTTTCCTAGAGGAAATTTCACTTAAAGGAAAGTATAGTTTATTTGAGGTGTTTGCAGTTTCTTAACAACTCCTATATATTCTCCTGAAACATGTTCAGACATGGAGCTTCAACTGAAAGGCTCATGTTTGAGTAGTGGGTTCAGATTTCAGCAACAGAGGAGATGAATGGATCAGCAGCTCTGAAAGTCCAAATATGAAAAATGTGTTTCTCTTTCTAGTTGAAATTTTGATTGATTTTTTCTTTTACAGTTTCCTTTTTCTCCTTTGCTTTGACTTTAACAGGTAACAAAGCAGCTGTGTCAACATAAGGCACACTTGCATTCTAGCCTGGATATGTGCTCACCTGTTCGTGGCTGGGCGGCGGCGTCAGCAGAGATATTACAGCGACCACGATTGCGGTGAGTCCACACAGCAGAATGGCGAAATGGAGGTAGTGGATGCCGCGCAGAATCATCGGAGCCGAATCTTCAACGCCGCATCTGAGAGGAGGGAAGGCGAACTCCAACACCATCCTACACACACCTACCACCAAACCCACCATGAGGCCCCAGAATGCACCCTGAGAACACAGAAACACTCACACTGCAAAAACAGAATCTTAAGAAAGTAAAAAGTTTTTCAAGAAAAAGTGAAAGATTTTCAAGAAACTAGTGACTAAAATATTTTTACTAAAATTACAGATTCTTAGTTAGATCATTTTTCTAACTCCATTTGCAGATTTCTTTACTTATTTAAAGACAATTTTTCTAATTTTAACCATTTTTGATTTGACCATTTTTCAATCATACCTACCCTGATCGTTTTATTCCAGAAAAAAGTTTTGAGTTCAGATTCTGAAGCTCTCAATTTCCCACCATTGTGTGTTGCTGTTCCACCTTTTGGGCACGCTGAACTTAAACTTAAACTTGCGCCACAGCATAAATATCTATCCGCTTCCTTTTCTATTATTCAACCTTCTTAAAAAATGTGATCTGTGCAGTTTCCCTTGACACGAGAAAAGCTAAAACAAACTCGTCACACAAACAGTTTGATTTAAACAGTTCCAGTTCCATCACTCACCTAATTGAGTCTACTATAACGTGATGCCAAGGGACCAAATCTGTAAAGAATTGTGTTTAAAATACATATTTTTTTCGCTATGAGTTAATGGTTTAATTGGGAAACACTTACAGACAAGAATTACTCTAAGTATGTATAGTTTCCTAAAAACTCTTCCTGTTTTAGCTCTGAATTCAGTCTATAAACAAAGAAATGTTGCACATAGCTGTCATGTCTAATAGAGCCACTGCACCTCATTTTGAAAATTGTTGAGTATGTAGTGCCAGACGACCCATATTCGACAAAACCTGAACATAATTTGTCTATCAATGCTCTTAAGACTCAACATTATTTCCAGAGTAAAAAATTAAAGGCTCATGACTTTTTTTTCCAACATAGATTTAGTCTAAAGGCTTAAGAGGTGCACTTTGGCTAGCGCTCTCGCCTCTCAGTGGTTCGGATCCTGGCTGGGTTCTGTCTGTGTGAAGGTTGCATGATCTACCCGTGCATGTGTGGATTTTCCAAAAGCGTGTTTGATTGGTTAATTGCTTACTCTAAAGCGCTCCTATGGTGGGAGTGATTGCGTGACAAGCTTTCCAGAGTGTACCCTCTTTCAGCCCACAGTTGCCAGTACAGGCTCTGGTGACTCAGAGCGGGTTAAGAAAATGGATGGGTAGCTTTACAGGTATACTTCTCACAAGTTTGCTCATCATCAAGAATTTACTTTTTTGGCTGATTCTTTTTTGTTTTGTTGACATCCTATTACAGGTTGTACATGTACATGTTTCTTTCTTAAGTTTTTGATGTACTTTCATATATTTTGTTGCCTTTTGTATTTTGCTTTCATTTATTTTTTAATAATTTCCTCAATTTTTTATTTTCTCCTTTTATTTCACTTGTTATTTCCTTGTTATTATAAAACACTGAAGTGCGCTGAAGCCCTTTATAAGGTTCTGTTTAAGTATAGATACTTCATTCATTATTTAATCAAAATGTTTTTAGTTTGGGTTCTTTAAATACTAGTGTTTTGGACTTTTTGCACAACAATTCACAAATTTCTAGGAACATTTCCAAACTGTTTAGTGAAAATTAAAAAAAATGTTTAAACATGATTATGTTTAGTTTGAACATATACTCAAATAAAGTGATTTAAAATAAGTTTTAACCATGCATGCTTCAGGATACATAAAAGAAATGATGGTTTTGTTCTTCTTCTGTGAGAAGAGTTTAATCTAGATTTTTGTTTTTATTGTATTTATCCCAAAGCTGGAAAGAGTGAAACAGCGCAGATATGGGACAGGTTTTTTCTTGGTACTTTTGCTTCTTGTAATATCTACAGACAAGCAGCACTGATGCATTAATAATGTTTCCTACCTTTACAGAGAATCCCTTGCAAACCAAGCATATATTAGCAAAACAGAGAAATATAAATAATTTCAGGCCAAAAATTGAAGTACGGTAGAGTTTTAAACTTAAACTATATTTTCTTTTTCATTTAATGTTTATGTTTAATTTTCCAAGTTATTTTCTGTCAAAAATGTTTGGAACGTTTTAAAGATGGAAAGATAAATCCAAAATGCGCACTGCAGACACACGGTTGCAAAAATGTAAAACCTTTTTCATTTTACCAGGTATTATGCTGTTTTATTTATCTTTGCTAAACACATTTCCAAGCTTTTCTTAAAGTCAACACCGTTGAGAAAGTTTTTGTCTCATTTAGAGCTAGGATCCATAAGTGAGGAGATTATTATTGAAATGTGTCAAAATCCATTTTCTCCATACTTTTGACAATAGCAAAACTGGATAATTAAAATTATTTGAAAATACCAAAAACACATTGGACCCCAGAAAACATTTCAGATAGTTTTCTGTTACACTGTATCACTTTGGGTTAAGACTAAAAAAAAACTCAAAATGTTTAATGGTTTTTGGTTCAATTTTAAGGATCTTATGTTAAAAGTCAATAATAATTTACTAGTAAGACTGGCATTGATTGTCATTGTTTTGGAAACAAAAATGTAGTTTTATGTTCTTAGATTAAGTTCTAGTTTTAGATTTTATGATGATTTATCAGGATGGGCCAACTTGTACTAAGATGGTATTCTCGGTTTGTTTTTGTTTTCAAATGAGTGATTTCTACTTATCACACTACTTTTTTTTATTGCTGTAATTATTGTCAATTACAATTAGGAACATGCAGACTAAAAAGAATATTTGCTTAATATAGCAAACAGAAAACTTAATATTGGGCTGTATAACATTCAATTTGAAGTAATTCCATCTAAAATATTAAGAAAGAAAGAAAACTAAAAGCTTTGTAGCTAAATTGTTGATAGACTTCAATATCTTGCTTGTTGCAATATTTTACTACTTTCTTTTGCTATTATTTAAGCTACCTCTTTGCATGTGACCTCCAGAGGACTAGTTTGTATTTTTATAACCTTTCAAGGTCATTGTAAACACAAAAAACCACATGAACTTGACACTTTCGAACTTTTTTAGCAGGTGCAGAACAACATTGACATTCAGCACTAAGCTATGGGGAAAATCCTGTTATTGCTGAAAGACCTGAGAAAAAAATCTTTATTTAAGCAGCTGAGCAGCATGCCAACGAAGACAGAACACACCCAGACCATGCTCTAGTTAAGAGGAGAGACTTGAGCATATAAACTCGGCAGACTTGTCCACACTTGCAACTGGACAATGTAGCAGAGCAAACACCACTATCTCCAGATGCAGTTTCTCCCAGTGTTCTTATCTTTTATTTTCGATGCCTCAGTGAATCTTTTCTGATAACAGTTTCTCTCACTCACTTCTTGTCTTCACATTGACTTCTTCTCTTCTAAGCGAGAGCAAAGTGCGCTGTCGGTTTCTTTATGGGGGTAGGACAAACAAAGCTCTTTGTGAGGCGCAGGGCCAGGGGAGAAACAACACAAAAAACTCCAGAAGGCGTTCACACGTTTGCAGACACAATGGACTTCACACCGAGCACTGAGAGAGAAAACCTGCCGGGCAAAGATGAATCCCATGTGAGGCTAATAAAACTCTGCAGTGAGCAGAGCACCAAGGAAACCTGGATCATGTTTTGCAGTCTCCTAAATGCAATAAACGCACAATAAAGTCAGTGTTTGTTTGCACCTGGAATATACTGAGATTTTTCGAAAAATATTTCACATTTCTGTAATTTTAGTCAACTTATTACTATTTAGTCATTCCAGCTTCTGAAAATGTCACCTGAAACAACCTATTTTGGGAGAAAAAAACTATAAATAAATCCTTAAAGTCTCACTCTGATCATCTTTTGATCTACTTTAAAAGCATTCCCAGTGTTTTTCTTAATTATGATTATGCCGTTCATACACAAAATTGCAGAACCTTTGTAATCCTTTTTTATTACTCCCTCCCACTATTTTACAGCCTCCCACATCCCCAATCTAATATTACCGGGGCAACAATGGTGAGCAATATTGGAACTATCAAACTGAACAGTTTTGAGACAGATGCCAAGAAAACAAAGACGTATATGGGTCTCTTCGTCTGCAAGTTTATGGAGAGAAAATAGAATCACATCAATTAGTGCATGCGTAACTCTTGATTTGGATGCATCAGAATGGAGCAGAGCAGATTAGGGAATTTATGGCCTGCCATTGTAGATCACACGTCTCATTTGCAAGCTTTTTCAAATTGCATCTTTTAATCTGCTTCTGGTCCATAAGAGTTTGAATAAAGAAATACTCAGAAATGCAACTTTAATCTTATTTTTTTACATGTGTCCTTAATCATGAGAAAAATGCCACAAGAACATGTTAAAAACACAAAACACAATATTAATCAAAGTGGGTCTATAAAAACTTCCAGTTTTGTTTATATGTCATCAACTCGTGGAGGATTATTGTTTCAGCCTTACCTGTTCGTTGGTTCTCTTCCAGAAAACAGCCAGTGCAAAGACAGCAGTAACAGGCGGGGCAAGGTAGCTGGTCACTGACTGGATGTAGACGTAGAGTTGACCGCTGTTGGCCGACTGCAGGATGGGGATCCACACCACGCTGACCACCACCAGGATCACAGTCACAATCCTACATCAGAAAGAACTCAGCATCCTTTCAGTTTTCTCCAAAAACACATAATTAAAGTCTCACTTGATGACAAATGGCCGACTCCACTACCTGCCGACCAATAGCAGCTCCTTCTCAGATGCTCGTGGGCGATGCTTCTTCCAGATGTCCATGGTGAAGAGTGTGGAGCTGCTGTTGAAGATGGAGGTCAAGGAGGACATCAGGGCCGCCATCATGACGGCTATCATTAGGCCCCTTAAGCCTGGAGCACAGAAGCATGGGCAAGAGCTGAGGAAAGTTCATCAAAGGATTCAGGAAACCGGGAAGTGAAAGGAAATGGTTTTCTCACCACTTGGCATAAGTTCAATGACCAACTTCGGAAAGGCGATGTTGGAGCATCCCACCTCAGCTCCACACACACGAACACACTCCTCTGGATCCACGCATCCCACAGAGTCTGAAACAAAAGTATGGACACGAGCTTCAATGCAGACTGACTCTTCGTTTGCTGTGTTTCTTATTTGATTATAATATATATTTTTAATTCTCATTTAAACACCCTGCTTTAACAGCCCATTCCTCAAATGTCTTGGGCGAATGTGGAGTACATAGTCTGTTGCAGGGCCACATACTTACACACACATTCATAGCTAAAGAACTATTTATGAACATCCATTAACCTATGAAGCACATTTTTGGAATGTGGGAAGAAGCTGGATTACCTTGATATAATCAATGCATGCATGATGCATGAAAAGAACATGCAAACTCTACACAGAAATGATGCAGCTGGAATTTAAGAACAATTATTCCACCATCAAGTCCTATTTAAAAAGCATTCTGCTTAATTTTGTCCCACTTTAGGGCAATGGCTATTGAAAAGAAAAACAAGAATCCAGATTTGTTTTTGTTACTTTGCTCTTTTTTTTTTTTTTTTTTTACCAAATAATAAGATAATAATAACAATTGCAATACTGAATCCCAGTAATATTTGCCCAGATATGCTAATTAGCATGTCTTATGAACCACTCATCTTCTAACATACAGATCTTTATGAATTCTTTTTCCTCAGTTTTTTGCTCATAAATGTTCAAGTTTGTTGTGGATCTCCACTAAGCAGCTCTTGATAGAATAAATCTAGAATATGTTGCAGAACATTAAATTGATCAAAAATTTTTGAGGTGTGGAGTTGTTTTAAGATATACCTGTTTTATCCTTCAAGCTTTCACTGCTTGTATTAATTCTATTAGTTTTGAGTGTTAAACTCCAGGAGTTTCAGTCCACCCAAAACAATCTATTTTAAAAGTTATTTAATTCAACATGGTTTCTTCCAACTTGCATGGTTTTCAAAAATCTGTTTACAAAGTGCATCCATTTGCCAATAATGAATGCCTTTACATAATTTTAACATCTTTCATTTAGAATTTGAAAGCTTTTTAGTAGTGTGCTTGGTAGAGTTAGCAGTTTTATAAAGACCCCCTCCAATGAAAATTGTGTTTTTGGTGCTATTAACGTTTGCTTGTGGCATTTTTTTCCATAATGGAGGACATAAGTAAAATAATTTTATATTTAAAAGTGAATTTCTGAGCATTGCGACTTTCCTTGTCTGGCTCAAAACTGTACAATTTGATAGTTCTGATATTGCTTGCCATTTTTGTTGTACTGGTTATGTTAAGTCGGGGATGTGAATGGCTGTAAGCCAGTGGGAGAGAGTATAAACAATGGGATGATGGTAAATCAGTGTAGGCTTACTTCCAAACCAACAGTCTCAGAGAAGAATTTCTGATGAACTCCTTCCACTCTGCATTCGTTGTCCCAATAAACAATGTCTTTTGTGAAAACCAGCTTAATCATAATTAACTCGAAACAATTTTGTCTCAGCACGGTCAACCCTTTGCTTAATAGCCCACAACACAAAAGTCTTAAGCCTTATTACTGAAGGATTCACATGAATCTGTATAGATTTATCAGAAAAATATGTGCTTTTTAAGTGATTGAAAGTGCTCTATTATTTATGTATTTAACATTTCAAAAAGAATAAGACGATCAGCACCTTGAGATGTCACATCTAGTTTTCGAGGGGTTCCTCCATAAAACAGATAACTTAAATAAGGACGGAGTACATTATTATAGAATCAAATGTGTTCTACTGCAATCACAAACACATTTTGCTTAAGGGTGGTGGGGGTTGGGGGTAATAACTTTTTTCTTCTTCAATGAAAAACAAAGTGATTATCATGGAAGTTTTATAAATATTAGGCGTTACATTGAGCTTTCTTGTCCAAAAAACACAATATATCACATTTTCCCTATAAACTGCAAGCTCAACACATTTTGTCCATTTGGTTAATGTTTCATCTAGGTTAGTGAACAGCTATTAACTCAAAAAAATAAATTGGTCATTTATTATAATGATTAATCATCAGAAAATCCAACAAAACAGTAGAGTCCCAAGCCGACCATTTTTTGACATATTTTAAATTCTAATCATGCCATTTCGCCCTAAGAGAAAATTTTAAGAAATTGTGTTGTTTTCTGGGATATAGTTTCTACAGAGCAGCAGTAGTTCATTAGAAATTCCCCTCTGAATTGTGGAAGAACCTGTTCATGTGGAAGTAAGTCTGCTCCCATTTCCCATCTGTGGGCACAATCTCCAGCTAGCTTACAGCCCCTCACACCCCGGTGCAACAATAAAATGGTAGTATGGAAGCTATCCAGTCATATAGTTTTGAGTCAGCTTGACAAACAAGTGGATGCATCAGAATGGAGTGGAGCAGGGAGCTGGCCGGCCCACTGCAGCACCTACGTCACAGCTACAATCTATTTCCATTTTTTGTCTGCTTTGATTCTCAACCATACAAATAAAGAAATACTCAGAAAGGAAATTTTGAGCTATTTTGTCTTTATATATGTTCTCCCTCATCAGAAAAATGCCACAAGAACATGTAAAAAACACAATTTTCATCACTTTGTAAAGTAAAAAAGTTGACCACATAAATGTAAGAGTATTTTTTTATTGGTATAGTCTCATTCGGTCAGCTATAAAGAGAACAGGAGTACTACATAATTATCTGGGCAGATAAAAGGGCAGTAAACTCGCGGTTTCTGTCCTGCTGATCAATCTGGATTAGATAACCCACGCGCGCGCGCGCACATAAATACACAAAAATGTCTTTTGACTGTCCTGCCAAGAGGGAGGGTGGGGTTTGGAGCCTCCCTTTCCTAACCAAGTTCCGGACACTCCGCCTTTTTGGCCCCGGTGATCGAGTTTCCGTTACCGAATTCCAGGAACAAGCATTCGCCGGTGGACGGAGAGGTCCGCCGGACCTCCAGCCTCTTAATCGAGTCAAGAAAAGTCAAACTGGCGAAAATGTGCTGACGCGGGGAAAAGTTTACTGCCGCCACGTCGATGACTGACTTCATGTGTGGACATCTGGGAAGTAATGGTGAGAAGGAGGAAAAGTGAGACGTCAGCGCAACAGTTAGGCTGACTCATGCTGTTTCAACACGGAGAGGAGGTTTGATGGCCGCTGCTTCCATCTCTCGTCCCGCTCAGGACTGACTCACTGGCAGACAGGAGCACACTCATCCACAGATGTTTGCCCGCCTCTCGTCTGCACAGCCCGGGGTCTGGAACCGCTGCCGGGGCGATCCGGCCCCTGTCAGGTAAAAGGCGTGGCTCTGGGCGGGTAAGCTTTGTTCCAGCTACACCTGAGTGAAGGATCCAGTTACTTGAGATTGAGCGACTTTTGAAGAACTCCCGTGAACGCCTCTCATCAAACGGACCCATGTTTACGGGGTCACGAGCTCTTTTCACGCGGACATTGTGTGGACCGTAATGACTCCTAGAGGTTTTGTCAGACCGGACCGGACCTAACTCTTTTTACGGACCAAACTAGGACCATGGCGCTGTCTCAGATCCAGTGTCTGGATGATCACCACGTAAACTGGCGCGTGAGCGAGAGCAAGCCGGAGTTTTTCTACAGCGAGGACCAGCGTCTGGCGCTCGAGGCTCTCATCAGCTCAGGCCGTGATGCGTTCACGGACTACACCAGCAAGCACGGCGTCCGGGAGTTCCTCTCGGAGCTGGAGTTGGAGCGCATTGTTCACACGGCAGAGGCCTACCGGCCGGGGCACGAGCATCACCAAAAGCCGGAGCTCTCGGGACCGGCCGAAGAAGGAGCCGACGACGGGGAGGTCTCGCTGGAGTACTGGCCGGACAGGTCTGAGGCCTCGGTGGTGGAGCTGGACCTGGGGTGGCCAGATGCAATCTCGTACCGGGGGGTCACGCGCGTGACCGTGCACACACAGCCTCCTGCTGACGGGCACACGCACATCAAGGAGGTGGTGCGCAAGAGCATCGCATCAGCCCAGAAGGTAGAGTGAAAACGTAACTACTCTCTCTGAAAACAAACCAAAAAGATGACGTAAGCACGTTTATAGCGTTTTAGCCAATTTCGAAAAAACTTACTAGGAACTTCCCATACATTTAGGCAACATTAGGCATAAATAAATAAATAAATAAATAGCTTTAAAATCTCATTTAGAGAAAAAAAAAAAAAAACGTTAATGTTTTTGGCCTAGGAAAATAGGGGTTCTTTGTGATAAAAGAAAAAAAAAAACCAGTGCACTTTTTTTAAAAAATAAAATGGATAATACAGCAGAGTCTAATTTGGAGCTGAATTTTGTAGTGGATAAAAACATTTTTTTAAAATAAAAAATGTATTCAAAGCAGCCATAATGACTGCAGTATCATATTTTTTGTGTTTCTTTTGTTTTGTAAAGTAATAATAACAGCATAATCTGATTTGGAACTGAATTGTTTTGTTGATTAAAATTAAATATTTAGTTTATGAAATCATGTAATAATTGCCAATAACACCTTTTTGGGGAAAATTATATATAAAAACAGGTATTAGACTAGCATGAAAATGGCAACAACTTATATATATTTTTTTCCCCAAAGAATGAATAATATATCGGTCTCTGAATTGTTTTGTTGATTAAAATGATTGTTTTGTTGATCAAATAGTGTATTATTTGTCATTAAACACCTTTTTTTCATTGGGAAATAATTGCAAAAACAGACATTAGCCTGCCATGAAAATGGATACAGTATCATAAATGCTTTTTTTTTCCCCTGAAAGAAAATTTGACATAATCTTACTTGGAGTGGATTTTTTTTTTTCTTTTCTTTTTTCTTATTATTAAATTTACATTATGTTTATTGAATAGTGTATAAATTGCCAATGAACACCTTTTTGATAGGAACAGCCTAGCATTGACACGCTACAGCTTACCATAAATATCTTTTTGCTTGTTTTGCAGCTTTGGGCTGCTAACCTCCATTCCCACCATAGAATCATAGGAGCTATACTTATATATAAAATAAAAAATAATGAAAAAAACATTCGGTTAGAAAATTAACAGGTATGAAGCATAGCTACACGTGTTCATGACGCAGATATGACTCAACATCATGTGTCACTGATTGAAAATTTTGATCAAATATTGAATGTAAGCCAGTCTTCAAGGTGTTTTCTTTTTTTATTGAACTTGGTCCAGTCTTTTTTATACATTTTTTCCACAGTTCAAATTAGTAAAACTATATATTATTTTTGCTTCTGTTTTATCTCACAAGATTGCTTCACTTTCACACCCCCAGGCTTTTTTAATAAAATAACTTTTGGCTTGACATGCCAGTAAAAAAATGCACTGACGTCACTGACGTGCTACATGCCAGCACTGCACTCATCACCTTTAGCCCTCTTATGCCTAAATGCTGGGACGCGCATTCCTCATGGGACAGCATCGCACGGAAACCAGACATGTGGTTGAACAAAGTAGCATTGTTTTTTTTTTTTATTAGACAGAGTGATTCTGTACAAAAAATGTAGTCATTGATTTTTATTATCTTCTGGAAACTTTTAAACTAGTTCTGTTCCCATTCTAGTCCATTTTAGTCTTAATTGAAGACAAAATCTTTCAATAGCATGTAAAACAGGATGCAGCAGGTTTTATGACCTAATCCTGCCATTTGTAATGCCCTGAATCAGAAAGATTGCAACCACAGACGCTGCAAACATCCTAGTTGCAGTTTAAGGTTGTTGCTCAGAGTTAGTTCTCTTAAGCCTGATGCTTCCTTTGAGGATTTACTGAATTCATTATTGTAGATAAGAGTAGATTAAATAGACACCGCCCTCAGATCAGGAAACACTAACACAGACTGTGGCTTCCTGTGTTGCTTTTTCTCATGTGTGTGCAGGTGATAGCGGTGGTGATGGACGCGTTCACAGACGTGGATATCTTTCGGGACCTGCTGGACGCATCCTACAAACGGCGAATCCCAGTGTACATAATCATCGACCCCGCTGCGGTCCCCTGCTTTCTTTCCATGTGTGGCAGAGCCAATATGCACCGCGGCCACCTAAAGGTAGCTTTGCAGAGGCGTGCACATGCACAGATGATGTTTTGTCAAGCCCGTTGGACACACAGGCGCTTGAGATAACGATACATAAAGCACGGCTAAAAGCAACAAAAAAAAAACCTGATAAGCATGCAGCAGTGTTTGAAGAAGGATGTTAAAAAGCAAAAAAAAAATATATATAATATATAAACATAAATCTATGGATGTGCTCCACAAATATGTGATGTAGGCGGACCTGCCCTGGCCCGAAGGCCTGTAAGTAGCATGCATCAGCTAGCTGTTCCTGGTTGACTTAAAACTGGTCTAGGCACTAACAGAAAATACTTAGTGCGGGGATTTTCTCCACATTTTAGCTCTAGGCGTAATTATCCCATTTCCGTCGTGGCTGCAGGGAATTAAACAAGTCGCAGTCTGAGAAGTTTCCCTTCAGAGTTCCTCTCCACACACTAATGGCCAGAACCTCTCTCATCTCTCAGCTCCTTTCTTATCTTTTCTTTCTGCTTCAGTGGTAAGCATTTATGATGTCCCGTGTTTAGCTGCTTTTGCACAGGACTTCATCTCGGCGTGGAACCACACCCTCATCACAAAGCTTAAGACAGACACCACAGGGTGTGTCCTTGGAACATGCACACACGTCCTTGCTGGAACCTGCACGCTCACCCTACGCCAGCTTAGTGTTAAAGCATCCACTTTTTAGCTACAAGGAAGCTGGTTGTTCTCACTTCCCTCATTCTTCTCTGGCCTTTATTACCCTTTTGTGTCCTAAAAATCCCTCAACCCATAAATGCAGATTCTTGTAGAGGGAAATGACCCTTTGGGTGTTTTTCGTTTTGCAGAACCTGCGCGTGCGCTGCTGCGGAGGTGTGGAGTTCTTTTCTAGATCGGCACAGAAGGTGCGTGGATCTCTGAGCCAGAAGTATCTCCTGGTAGATGGAGATAGAGCCATCTCTGGCTCATACAGGTGAGCACTCACTCTTTTGACAGTTATGTTTTTATTAAATAAAACTTAATTGCTGAAAGAACACTCACTCAGAAGTTCCTCTCTGTTCTCACTTTATTTCTTCTTTGGGTTTTTCGGCTGAAGCAGTCAGGGGTTATGGGCTGTTTTGGTCTGGATAAATAAACCACACACATGCAGCCCAGCGGAAAATGTCTGACAGAGAAAGTTAGCAACCAGCTGATGAACAAAGAGCAGTATTTAGCAGCTCATCCAATCCTCAGTGTCTGGTGGGGAGTGAAGAATGTGTTATATTGTGTCAATAGAGGGTTTATAGACTTGCAGCTCTGCTTTCAGGAAGTTGTGTCAAATTTGATTGTTTCAAATCGCACTGTTAAATCCTTCTTCATTGTCCGCAGTCTACACATACATGTGTAGACTGAGAGTTCAGACCGCACCACACTTATTTAATCCTAACTTAATAGGGCACAAGAACAAAAACATTGCACAATGTATCTGGAATGAGTAATGTCTACAACGTCTGGTGTTTTTCCTTTTAATCAGCGAGTGTTGCTGTTGGACCGACTGCTATCGACTGGAGCTCATTTCTCTAAATTTGGAAAACGGGCACACACAAACAATTCTCTCTTTTTTTAACCTTTAAAGTGACACAACTTCTGCAAGTTCTATTTTTCGCAGTAAATCAGAAGTTGAAGGATGAAACATGTAGAGGAATAAATAATCTGCTTTGTTTGTTGGGTTTAAAGGCCCAATTTTTTGATATTTTGATCTACTGTAAAAGGGTTCCAAGTGGTCTTTTAGTTACGAGTATCCTGTTTTAGCCATAGTATATATTAAAAAACTGTCATGTTTAAGACATAGCAGCAGTAGTTCTTTAGAAATTCCCCCGAGTTGTGGGTTGGGACCGTTGGCAGCCCAGACCCCACTTCCTCTCCTCATTACTGAGAGCTCGGAGAATGGACCCGTCCAGTATTAGGTCATAAATATAATTTTTTCCAAACTTGTCTGTTCCTGATTCACAATAATTTGAATAAAGGAATACTCAGAAATGCATTTATAAGAGGAAGCTTCTTCATATATGTAAAAAAAAAAGCCACAACAACATGTTAAAACCACCAAAAACACACTTTTAATCAAAGTGGGCCTTTTTAAAGCAGGAAAACAAAATGTAAAAACATTGGGAGTCATTGTTGTGGATTGACATTTTCGTATTTGTGTGTATTCCAGTTTCACCTGGTCCTCATCCCGTTTGGACCGGAACCTCATCACGGTGATCACTGGCCAGGCAGTGGAGACCTTTGATGTACAGTTCCGTGACCTTTACCTCATGTCCAGAAGCGTTTCGCTCAATAAGGTTCCCATGGAAGATGAACCCGCCCCTGACCCGGTTCCTCAGGCGGCACCTACTCCTGTTCCTGCTTCTGTTGCAAGAAAACTAATTAACCCCAAGTATGCTCTTGTGGCCTCGGGCACGAGCCCCACTTCCTCTGATCAGAACTCCAGCAACAAAAACTCAAACTCTCAGAATCCCACTGGGCTGAAAGTGATGAAGGGGCGTCTGAAGGACGTTGTGGAAGAACCGCCCTTACATCCTGGCTTAGCCAATCTGGAGAAAGCGTATTTGATCCCGTACCTGCCCACCTGGCCAGAGCCGGATCCTCCAAGTGATGTGATTGGCTTCATCAACATCAGGGACGAAAAGAGGGCCCATAAAGTTCACTTACAGAGATCGGAGCGGTTTGAGGTCAGTCAGGCTATCCGCTTTAGCTCACCACTGGCTCCACAATCACACACTGAAGAATCCACTTCAAGTCAGCCTGTGGCAGCGGCTCAAAAACCTAAGGAGCAGTCTGAAAGTACAACCCCAGAAGCTTCAAGCCCCAAGAGTTTACCCAACCAACCACTTGGTCTGCACACAGCTGAGAACAAAGACAGCACTGATGCTACAGATTCCCCTCAAACATCCCACTCGGCTCCAGTCCAGGAGACCCAACAAACAAATGCACACTCCTCCTCTTCCCTTCCCAAAGTGACTCCTGAAGCACAGACTGCTGCTGACAGCGTTCAACAAATTTCTCAAGCACAAACTGCTGCTCCCCCTGTTCCTAAACGCCGTACCCTCCAGCTAGTCATAGATCCCACCTCTTCTGAGCATCCTGATAACACTCAGGTCACTCTAGTCAAAATGGACCATAAGGAAAGTCTAAAAACAGCCTCAAAGACGCAGACTCCGAGCCGCCTTCGCCTAACCTCCAGAGACAACGACTCCGGCAGCAACGAGGAGGGCAGCCAGGACAGTACCAAAGTCATGTGTGACCGAGCCCTCAATGAGGACCCATCCAGTGCATCCACAGCGTCAGAGGAGGAGCTCTCCGACCGCTCGCAGTCGCAGCAACACGACCCTCTGACCAACGGAGTGCAGCAAGGATCCAGCCGAGGCAACCATCAAGGGGATGGGCTCAACATAATGGCACGCTTCTCTCAAAGCATGCTGGACCTGCGGGAGCCCAGCCAATCAGAGGACACGGCCTCTTTGATTCGTGAGTCCCAGCAGCTGCGGCGGATGGGACACCCCTCCCCACACAGACACATCGGACAGGTAAGAACACAGCTTTTTTTCCCGACATTTATATTCCCGTTAACATATTTGGAACGATCTATTTGTGTCCATGCAGCAGTAGGGGTTATAATGCATTGATTTTGGATAGTTTTATTGGTTTTATAATTCATTAATGGCAGTTTGTTGCGAAAGAAAAGTATAAAAAAAAAAGGAAAGAGAAATTCTCTTTCATATTTGGTCATGAACTCAGTAGATTGGAACATTCCTAACGGTTAGTGAGTTTGGCAGAAGGAAACAAAGAGGTTCTCGGAATTTCGTTAGCATAATTAGATTTACAGGAATCAAAGAGGATCCCGCACACCTCTGCGCGTTGTGCAACATGTGCGTGTTGGTTGCTTTTTGTCCTCACTGGTGGCAAAGCCAAAGCAAGCCGCTGCTTGCTGGAGCGGGATATCTTACATATTGAAAGTGGTATTTTCCGCCCCCTCTGCTCGTTTTTATTTTAAGACGGGACACACCTGGATAGAGCGCTCTGCTGATCATGCCAGGAAGGATGATGAAGATGAAGGGCAGCAATTTGAGATAGGCGGCGAAGATCGATGCTCCTTTTACGTGACTCATGTTCTTGGCAGATAGGGAGCGTTGTACAATGACCTGCACACACAAAACACAAAAACACATTCAAGTGGAAATAAATGAAGTACTAAAGGAGTTCTAACTGAAAATTGGTGAAACACACCACAGTACACGGTGACAGTAATATTAAGAATAAAAAAACTACACTTCAGAAACAAGCTCCCTCAAAACTAGTAAGAAAAAATCTCATAAAATCTGAACATTTTCTTTAAATAAGCAAGAAAAAAATCTCTCAGAGTAAGAAGAGTTCTAGTCATTAAGATTTGTTTTCTTGTAAGATTTTTTTGCTACTGAAAACTTTACTGATATAATTTTTTGTCTTACAAGACAAAAATGAAGCCATTTGTACTTATAAGGGTCTTTGGATTTCTTTAGATCCTGTTTTTGCACATATATGACATTGGTTTGCTGCTGCTTTCATTTTAAAAGGTGTTTTCAATCACATCAGATGATCCTTTACCTCATTGTAGAAGCTAGACTTTACTACATGCTTTACTTTTAAAGATACCAAGAGCACATGTGACGGCGGGTCGTAGTGCAAGACGTTCATTTACTGAATTGAATCACCCTTAAACGTCATTTTTCTGCAGGTCTTCGTTGTTAGAAAAATAAAAACCCGTCAGGCTCTTTGCTCGTGTTGGTGTCTCTGATTAGATTAATTAGTTTAGTTGTTATCAGCTTGAGAAAACTCAAGCCTTTATTGTCGTCTGTAAAATCTACTGCTTTTGTAGGGGTGTGAGTATTGTCGTATTTGTTATCATTTTAAGACCACTATAACCACCCTTGGAGAAATATAATTCTGGGGACTAAAGATTGGCCATAGTGCTGAATAATGTCACATCTAAGTGGCTGGTTAGGTTATGGTTAGTCATCAACTAGTAAAGATGAAGAGTTTAGGGTCTGGGGTACATAGGAAATGAGAAAACCATAGTGCTGCCTTTCCAAGGCAAATACATATTTAGCTCTTTTAATTAAAGGTTTTCATGTTTTAAAAAAGCATATTTGTGACAACAATCACAAATATTGATGCTGAATTGTTATTCATAGATGTGCTGTGTTGTATTCAGACTGCTTTCACCCTTTTACCCTAAAGCACTATCGCTGGGTGATTTTCACCCGTGCAAAAGTATTTATAGAATTTCAATATGTTGCATTTTTCTGAGTGTGGTGGTCCCTGGGTAAAGTCATACATGTCCCAGGAATGGGTGGACCAAAGACCAAGTCTCCAGTATCATTATTTATTTTTTTTAGGATTTTTTTCTTCTCAAATTACTAATTTTTCAGTAATTTTCAGGACCGTTTTTGGGATCTTCCTATTTATTTATTTTCCATTTTGCTGCATAAATCACAGTTAAAAATAATAAACAACTACTCTAATTTATCATGTGTTGTTGAATTTTGAATTATTTTTTGTGAGAAATACTTTACATTGGACATATTATATTGGGTTAAAAATACCCGGCTAAAGTGATGGTGTAACTTTTTATAGCGGAAGTGTCCTAGAGTTAATACCCGAGTTGTCATTGGTGATGCCTAAATACCACACGTTTAAATCTTTACACGATCAGCGTAAATCAGCTGAAAGCGGCCTCTTAAAGCAGCTTTTCACCAATATGCAAACAGACTTAAGCTCAGTGTAGCTTGCACCATGATTGCTCAGCTTCTTTTCTCCTCTCCGTGCAGCTGTTCCAGACCTCCAGATCTCCAGGTCGCGACGCCAGGCTCAAAGGACCTAAAGTAATCATTGCTAAACCTGGAAGTTTTCATCGCCCCAGTCGAGCGGCCGTGCCCGTGATCGGAGGGTACCGCTACTGGCAAGGCCAGACAGGGCAGTCCGACTCAAGCCAACTGCAGGTGGAGGGCCGGTCCGGGCGCTCCCCACGCCGACACAGCCCGGGCTACAAGAAGGCGGAGCGCATATCGCAGGAGCCCAACGCAGAGCCGCCGTCAGGCTTTTTCGGGATGTCTCTCTCAAAACTTGGCAACTTTAGAAACTCGAGAGCTCGAGGAGGTGCAGCTCAGAAGAAAGTTTCTCAGAACAATAAAGCTGTCAGGTAGAACTGCCAGCAAGGAGATCTTTCTAACTTCTGTTTGATTTCCAAACTCTTACATTCAAGAACTATTTATAATCATGGATTGTAGAGTGTGCAAAATTAACCTGATACTGACAGATCAGTTCAGCTTGTGTTTACAAATGTTGACAAACTGGTTGACAAGGAACTGTTTGACAGGATAATCCAAATTATCAGATGTGGTTCTATGTCTGATGAGTTCTGGTTATTCTTTTCTGCCAATTCATAGTCCTTTCAACTTTATGTACAGCAAATGTGTGTAGTTTACCTCAATGGATTTCCTCCTCTTCTTTCTACTGTGACAGGAGCATCTGTCCAGCAGACTCAGACAAACACACCTGAGTTTTATAAGTAGTGTTATATCTAATCAAGTTTTGTTACTGAAGTCAGAGATGAGTTTTCTGATGCAGAGAGGTTCGTACTAGCATTTCCATGCATTCAATTACTAGGCAATAAAAACAAAAATGTTTCAAATGTCAAAACGTTTGACATTAATCATTGTCAATGGACAAAAAGTGAATGTTTTAATAAAATTACAGAATGTCAATGAGCAGGTTGTGTCATTATCTTAACTGTCCTGATCTGGCCTTTTCCCTGTCAGACTGCAACAACTGAGCTGCAATGTTCATGCAGGAACACAGTGAGGAGTAGTTAGGATGATTGTAGGGCATTTCCATCTTAATTTATTCATTAAAACAAGCTGGACAAAAAAATAAAAGACAGTTGAATATTTAGGTTCAACAAATAGGTTCGATTACGATGATATAGATGTACTTAATTTACATTATTTCAGTACATATTTGAGATGTAGTGTTGTTGGTCTGTTTCTCTGATAGTTTGCTGACTTTTCAGTCAATGTTCAACTCACAAGTTGACCACTAGGTGGCGTTTTACGCATTTTATTCGATGTGCTCAACACCACCAAAATGTTTGTGGCTTATTTAGGTACATATGTAAAAACTCAGTTGTTTTGTATTTCAAATGAAAATTGCGCTAAAATGTACGGTGGCCCTGAAGTGCAAATCACATCAACAAATAGCACAACAGGAAAAAATGTAAAAGATAAAAAAGCAAATCAAATAATAACAAAGCAACACTACATTTTAGAAATGAAATAAAATACAGGGGACATGTTTTTGAAAATAAAAGCAATTTTCAGGAATCAAAATGATATTAAACAAAGTAAGAAACCGGAAAGGTATGTATTATAGTACATTACCGATTGGATGATGACTTTTGTTCAAATTTTCAATCTGGACATGATTTGGTATGGCAATATTTTCCAAAAGAATATCTTTCTCAAAGTTAAAAGTTTAAGAAATGTTGTAAAAAGCTAATAAAATTGTTACCACAGTTAAGGCAAAACATCCTTTCGCTGTCCTTCTTTGTAAAAACTCAGACGTCACCGTCCAATCAGTGCTGTCTTATTGCACCTACCTTTCCAGTTTATTTTGTCTCATTTTTAACATTTCATTTTAATTTCTGGAAATTACGTTTTCTGAAATATTTTCTTTATGTTTACTGGAATTTTGTTTTGCTTTTTAGAATGTAATGTGAGTGGCACCTCAGGGCCACTGTTAAAAAATGGAGGCGGGTTATTTAGCTGTCATGTGATTGTCAAACTCTATAGCTACCTACTGAGTCACTTTGAGGCTACTGGACTCCAAAGGTCCATATAGAAGACGTTTAGCTCCTCATCTTAGTAGCATCTTCAGTTCTTTGAGATCCAGTTTCCCTGAAGAAAATAAACCTTTGATTTAAGAAAAAAACTAAATCCAGATCAGCCCAGTACAAACCAATGCTAAAGGTGTTAACGCATCCTATGAATAAATAATAAGTGAACCCTTAATTATCTAGATAAAAAAGGTGATTCAGTTGCAGTGTGAATCAAACAAACTACTACTGAAAAGCGGAAGTTAACTGAAGACAGTAAGTGACACAACTGGAGTAAATAACAATGTCAGACGGAGAAGAAGCTTGAATGCTAAAAATGTGAAACATCAGTAAACTTGGTGCAGTTAGAAGGTGAAGGTGTTTTTTATATGTTAGTCAAAAGATTAGCAGGACTAACTGGTTTTCTATGTACTTTTTGAGGTCTTTTTGCCCCTCCCAATAACTGGAAGATATTTACAGGTTATTTGGTTTGCTTAAGTGTGAAATCAAACCAAATTCAATAAAGAGAGAACATTTTTGGCATTAACTGCCTAATGGAGTTGACTCTGCTGGCGTATTATAGTGAAAAATCACCCTAGGAGAACTGAAAAAAATAGGTATGCAGTTTTTTTTCACTAAAACACAAAAACATGGCTTTTAAAAACTCTTAACAATTCTTGACCCCCACATGACCCCTGCTACAGGCAGAAAATTCCTTCCATGGGAGTGGATAGAGTCTGACCTTTGACTTGCTTCACTTCAGTGGGAGACTCAAATTAAAACAAAACTTGAATCATTATGTTGACCAAGAAATTAAAATGTAATTGGGAACAAAACAAAGCTAAATTTTTTATATAATAGGGTGTTCTGCTTTTGCTGTTTACAATTTTGGCCGTTTTTAGGAAGTCAGAAGTTCCTAATCACTCGTGAAGTTGTCTTTTTTTTTTAAGCCCATTTTGAGGAAGTTTGCTCTCAATGACGTTTGTTTCTTCTTTCTTGCCCTCAGCTGCTTTAAAAATAATCTAAACTTCTTACTTTTAGCACGCTATGGCCTCACAAATGTCACTTAAGTTGCTGAAAACACATTTTGAATAATGAAGATGTACCTGGTCAGTGCACCAATACCAGGTGGCCAATATGGTGAGACCCAGAGTCATGCCAGGCCAGGGCAGGTCTCCGGTGACGGCGTCTCGGAAAAGGTGCATGGCGTCGGCCCGCGGCAGGTGACAGGTACTGTTGGGGATAATCTTCTTTGGAACCGCTATACTGTACACGCGCTCCAGGTTGCCATAGCCACCAATCTTATTGAAAGCTACTCAAATGTAATGGTGTTAAAAAAAAAAAAAAAAAAACAAAGACAAACACAGGTTAGTGCTTCCGTTTGAGCATTTTTTGCATATTTACTTGAATGTTTACTACCTGTAATTGTCAGGATGATTGCACCAACGATCATGATAAATGTTTGCAGAGTGTCTGTGTAGATGACAGCAGCAAGGCCGCCTGATAGAAACAGAGAACATCTTTCTGTTGTTGTTGTTGGGTTTAGTCTGCAGCTCATCAAAGATATTCCACCAATTTACCCAGTAGCCTTTCAAAATAAAACGTGAGTGGTAAATCTAGAATTCAAGACATCTCCAGTGTCAGTCATTTCTCTGTTGGGGTCACAGGGTTGCAACAGTTGAAAAAAGGTAAAGGTGGGGTACACCCTAAACTGGTCACCAGTCTGTTGCAGGGTCACATGTTAAATGCACACCTCAGAGCAATTTAGAGACACCAATCAACCTACAAAACATGTCCTTGGACTGTGGGAGAAAGCCAGAGGGCTTAGAGAAAATCCACGTGTGCGTGTACAAACTTCACACAGAAAAGTCCCGATTGGAATTTGAACCATGGCCTTCTTGCTGTAAAACAACTCAAATCAACTCAGTGTACTAGTGAAAAGTGTCCACGCTGAGACTAGTAGATTGAGGGTTCAAATCCACGATCAAGTCTTAACAATGATTATTAAAATGAGAACCAGTAGGATTGGGGGAGTCTAACCGCCCAATGGTTCCTGAATGCAGCTGAGTCTGCAGCTCACTGTGACTGTCAGACAACAGATCAAGTGTGGAGAACAAATTCACAGGACAGCTTGAAAAATGTGAAAGAGGGAAAGCTTTAAACTTAAAAAGTTTAAAAAAAAACTTTCCCAAAAGCACACAAAACAGGCTAAGGGTCAAAGGTTAAACATAGCACTCTTGTAAATAGCATTTCTTATAGTTTTATCACATCTTTGTTTTTACCTCCCACTCCACTTCAAGTAATCTAGTTTATGCCAAGTTATCTTATGTCTGACATATCTTTGTGTGGATGTAAACCTCTGTTGATTATATTCCGCATTCATTATCCTTGCCTTGATTGCTTGAAATAAATCAAATCAAACCTACACCCCTTTAAGCCTTTACTCTAACAGTGTGGAAACAAACTGGTAAAGCTACAGTCTGAACAGTGACAAAAATGAGAGCTTCATTTGAGTGTTTCCCACCTGCAATAGTATAGAGGGCAGTGACCACCAGCATAAGGACAGTGGACAGGTAGAGGTTCCACCCCAGACACACCTGGACAAACAGCGCTCCTGAATACAGGTCAGTCTGGAGGCAGAACACAGCGTCAACAGAACCTGCAGAGATTTAATCTACGAGCTTTTTCTTGTTTCAGGTTTCTCAGTATGTGCACCACTGATGTACCGATATCTTTGTGAAGACAGACAGCAGGAGAGAAAGGACAGCCAGGTAAGTCCGGATCCTCTCTCCTCCGAAACGGCGCCCCAGGTACTCTGGCATGGTCACAATCTGCACACATTTTGACACCGTCACCTCAAGGGAGCAACACTTGAGGCAGTTCAGCAGAGATTTGTGAGGTCATTTTCCTTTGGATTTGGATGTAATTATAAGGAAGGAGAAAATGCTTTGTGGCTTTCATTTGTTAGCGCGTAGCTGTGAGTGCAGTGTAACACCCTGCTGGGGAATGTGCGAGGCGGGGAATCCTGAGTCTTTTGGCACCTAAATGTACCTGCAGAACCAGACTTAAGAAGACTCACACCCTTTGTGTGTGTTTTAACAAACCCCTGAGGAGATGTAGACAGGTACAAAAATCCAAGCCAGAGCCAGTAGCACGTATGTGGCCTGGAAGAAGAAGAGGAAAAAAAGTTTATTTTTCAGTAGAATTTGTCAAATAAATTGGAAAAGTTTGTAAGTTTCATCACTGGAAAAACTTCTGCTCTCAAATTGAAATAAGATTGTCTTACACTAAAGTGTTCTATTCCTGCCCGTTGTTGCATACTTGACTGCTGTGCCAACTGAAGGATATTTGAGTCACTCTGCAGCCTTCAAAAGGGAAATTTAGACAAGTTTTTTACAGTTACCATATCCAAACACAAAAGAGAGATTAGTTTTAATATAACATGTTTTTCTTTTGTCTTAGCACAAATTTCTAAATGGATTAAAGGGTCAGAGCTGCATCACTTTGGGTTGAATGTGTTCAAGTCCAGTTTTGTTTCAGTTGATATATTACTTGCATTTTAAAAAACAAGAAAAACTTTTTCTAATTTTATAATAGGGGATTGATAAAGAAAACCTTGTAGTTGGCTTTTATTAACTTTGGTAGAATGTAATAAAACCATATATATTAAATCTTTTTTAATTTTTTAATTCCAAGTCATTCCCCTACCCCTACAGTGTCTCCCTACTCTTCTAATTATAGGGGTATTTGAAGCTTTAGTCATGTCTAAATTTTTTTAAGGGTCACGCGTAGGGACCTTTGACTGCATCCCTCCGTGTGGAGAGTTAACCGCAGCACTCATTCTCCCTGTGGGTGTGCTCTGAAGCAAATTACAACACATATTTGAATGTTGTCAACTTTTGTTTTATCATGAGTTTTTAAAGTTATAAAACCCATTGTTTCAGAGCGCTAGAAGCTATGTGCTAACGTGGATGACCAGTGACTATTGATGATGTCATCAAGAGTTAGTAACGTCCGAATTTGAATACATGGGTTGTGTCCGAATTTCTTCCCAACTCACTGTGTGGTGCATTAAATAATGCGTTCACTATCTTGTAGTGCTGTCCGAATCTACAATTCCAAAATTGAGTCCCCTAGAAATTGCCCAGAAGTCTTTGCAAAAAACTAGCATGCATCACTGCTCACTACATAAGTAAACATAGACCACAATGCATTGTACAATTCAACATTTTTTGCAAAAAAATTGTTTAAATGTAACTTTTTAATAACCCATCCTCAGAACACAGTGAGTCATAAACAGACGTAGTAAAATGTTCATATTGATTAGATTTTCAATTGATTGCAATTTTAATTCCCGAGCACTAAATAGTCCTGCACTCTATTGGTTTTCTGTAGTTTAAGGATTAGGGTGGAAATTCAGACATAGCCACTATTTTTCTATAACTTTCCGTTTGAAGGGTTAAATGTAGGGATAGGAGAAGAATTTCCATTTGGCCTTAAATACTGGTATGCAGAAGAGATCCAAAGACTCACTTTCCCCACGAATTGTGGCATTCTTACTAACTATCATAATTGGATGATCTGAAAGCTTTACTCTCTGCTGAATGAGTCTGCATGTGTTTAATACTCACATTCCATTCAAAACCAGCAACAGCGATGCCGCCTGCAGCTCCGGTCCCAGCCAGTCCGATGAACAGACCAGAGCCCTCTGAGCTGGCAAAGAGGGATGATCCAATCTGTGCAAGATAAAAACAAGTATCAATGTGTATTCCAGAACCAGTGTGACACTGAAGATACTCTGATTTTATAGACCCACTCCTATCATCTTTTGATTTGTTCCCAGTGGTCTTTTATTAAAGATTGTGCCATTTTTAGCCAAAATACGCTCAATTTCAAATGCTCCTGCTCCTGATTCACTACGATTTGTATAAAGAAATACTCAGAAATGCAATTTTAATATCAATTGTTTTACACATGCCCCCCATCATAAGGAAAATGTCACCAGAACATGTTAAAAACACAATTGTCATCAGAGTTGGTCTTTAAGTCTGGTGTCAATGAGGGCAAACGTGTCGACAGAATCATTTAAACCATCACGGCGGCACGTCTTCTGTGCGGGCCACTCTTGAGTAAGAATGACATGTCTAGAGCTGTGGTGACATGATTAAGAGTTAAGTAAGACAACCAGTGAGTCATGCGGTTTGGCAGGCGCCCGCACTGTTTACAACTTCAAACCACACATACAGTCAATGGGAAGACCCAAACCATCATTGGAATTGCAATAAGTGAGAAGGAACTGGAAATGTGATGCATAAGTCTGGGTCATGAGGAACAACTCGACATTAATGTAATGAAAAGAATTAACCATAAAATTAGAAAAGAATCAATACATTTCAACACTGACCAGCATCAAATGATCTTGGCGTGTTGCATGACAAAGTAACTGATTAGTTTAGCTTCTGCACAGATTTGTGTTGACTTGAAGGTGTGACGTGTATGACCTTGTTTTTTCAAAAAGATAGAATCTTCTTGGCTCTGACTGACATTAGTGAGTCTTTTTGCCAGAGGAGCACCCAGATAGTAGCCATGGGGGGATGCACCCAGCCATTTGAAATTAAGCTTATCAGTTTGAACAAGCTGCAAAGTCGTCTTGACATAAATGTGCACCTGAATCAATATAAATGACAAACTAAGAAAAAAATCATTTGATATATAAAATAATGAGTACAAATACAGCAAAATAATCCTGCTTTCCAAATTTAAAAAAAAGCAGTGGATCAATAAACTCTGATTCTGATTGGGGTCATCTGTAATGACTCTATATGGCCTTGCAACCGGGACAGAATGATCCACCCTCCTGCCAATCAAATAAAAACACGCCTTCGAAGATGCACAAATTTAAGGTTAAAACTCATACAGTTGTCATGGATAAAAAAACTAAATGAATGCACCTGAAAATGTTTAATAATTAAACAGTGCAGTTTGTTTGGGTGTTAACCCCTTGACGCCTGAATTTATTTTATGCTAAGAAAAAAAAAAAAAGAAAAAAGAAAACTTATATTTTTCCTTTTGAGAAGAGGCTAAATTAAGGTAACATTGGAGCCAAAGTAATTTGACGCATATTTGCATTAACAGTAAGGGACAAAGTAAGGGGTCAAAGCTGAGCTTTTCAACACTGAAGTCAATGGGAAATTGCTGTCTTCTGTCACCAGCCTCCAGTGGCCATTTCAGGAACTGCACCCTGTGCTGACTCAGATCTCTGGAACAGAACCCAGAAGCTCAGTCAACCCATTTACCTCTGGTGTATATAACATTTAGGAAACCAAGTTACTCAAAACAGTGAACCTGATTGATTAGTTCATGCATTGTTGTAACGTTTAACTTTCCAAAAAAGCTCTTGTATTACTTATGATCAATTTTATGAATTAGCACAAGTCTAGAAAATATTCTGTTCTACAAATGATCCCGATCCCATGTATAGTTAAACAACTGTTCATTATTAGTCCAGAAAACAAATCAACTCTTTGGTGTCCATGTTCTCATATTTTTAAGTTGGCTCACAAATCCTCACTTATCGAAAACGTTAAGACTTAACAACATTTCAAATTTAACTCCAGGGAAGTTTTTATGAAGATGTAAGGCATTTGATTTAACATACTTCAAAGTAAAGAAAAAAAAAATTCAGTGTTATTTTAAAAGTTAAATTACATTTTGGAATCCATTAGCCCTAATTCTAACCCATTCCAATGATTGCATAATCGACTGTCTTCTGTTAATGTTTTCCTCCTGTGTTGCAGAATTTTATGAATTATCATGCAGAGAAATCCGAGTTCAGCTAATAATTTCTCTTAAACAGAAAATAAGGCTGTTCCTGAAACCGTTTTATATTGAAACAAACATACCAGAAGCGTGAGAATAACAGCAGAACCCTCTTAACCCTCGGTGGGCCCTGAACTCACAGTGGAGTGAGCCAATCACATCAGCTGTTTACAATGACACTGACCCCCCATTGGTGTATTTTCACTCAAAATTTAACATTAAGGTTTCAAAAAGATTTTAGCTTTAGAATATTGGGTTTCAAATAAACATTAAAGTAATGTTGTCTTCTTGGAATAAATCCTCGGAAGTTAATATATAGTTTAGCAAAATTTGTTTGGTTTTTTAAAACACTTTTCACATTGTTTTGACCTTGTCTTTGTTTTAATTTTGTCTGAACACATTTGATTTCTAGTATGAATCATCAAAACGGTTTGATCTCAATTTTTTTAAATTTTGAAATTAAAAAAATGACAAAAATTGAGTATTTTGTACATTTTCATGTTCGTTATGGAATTATTGTGTCATACAATGCAAAATATCCGTACTTAAAAAGTGGATATCAGGCATGCAGTGCCACAAAAAGAAAACAGTTTTGAAAATAAAGTATTAGAACAAACCATAAAATCAAAAAAAAAAAAAACTCAACTAAGGCCTTGGACAACTAAGATTTAAACAGGAAAATGCTAATTAAAATGACAATAAACCATAATTTTGCAGCAGATGAATAAACAAGACCAACATTTAAGTAATTCTTCTTTAAGGCGATGCCTGGGGAATTGAAAAACTGAAAGCATATATTCAGGACACCTGTTTACTAATTTAAAAACACAACTGAGTGTGTTTGGTTGTTTTAGGAGAGCCGTATTGAGAAAGTCCAGCCTCTGGAATCAGCTGTCTTTGGAATTTTCCTACACTGAACATTCTACACTTTTTAACCAGGAAATACTTCTAATAAAAAACATAGACATTTTTATATTTGCACAAACTTCATACTTGCACGAAATTTTATTTTAGAGATGTGAAAACTTCTTGGAGTGCTTGGACCATACCACAGAATCACAAATGGACTCACCGGCCACCAGGCCATGTCCCGCCCGGCCAAGAAATACCCACTCAGCGTGTTTCTGCTCACCCTGCATGAAGACTGACAGAGAAAACTGTCAGTCAGAACCACGAAAACCCCAGAGGAACACCAAACAAAGCTCTGCTTCTCACCCAGATGCCCACTGCGAGGTTCAGGAGAAAGTACGTGGCTATGACGATAATGTCCGAGAAGCTGAAGGACTGAGTCAGGGCGTAGAAGTTGATAGTGGAATTGGACATCTTCTTTTGTTCCCAACAGACAACTACAGGTACCTTTCTTATCAACTCCTAAATCTGCCAGCAGATATTCATCTGACTTCCAAAAGTCTCAGCTCCACAGTCTGTCCTGACAAATACAGTCGTCCCCTCCTCACTGGACCACAAGCGGGCTGTTTAGTTACCGTCAGGCTTGAGGCAGAGTGCTGCATGCAGAGAGGTGAAGGGGGCAGTTCCGTGTTTGAACTGATGATTAAACACATCACCTTAATGTGGTACCAGCAACGCTGACACACGCTCCCTTCTCCAGGGATTAATGGAGTGTGCGGTATGAGTGAGTGCTGGAATACAACAGATGCTCCTAAGGGCCAGAGTCCACACTCACACAAACACACAGGAGGATGGTCAATCATTTGTGATGACAACTTCATTGTCATTAGTGTCTAAATAGATAAAAAGCCTTTGTTTAAAATAATAACATGAAAAAGTTGGATCGTTTTTGAGTCGTATTCCCATTTCTGTACCACAGGTTTCTTCATCACCTGAACACCAGCAGCACCGAGATGATTTGGAAAATGTTGATGTTCATGTATCTTTGTTTTGTGAATTATGGAAAAGAGCTAATTAATCATTTGCGGCCTCAAATGAGTATTTTGAGGCTACGAAGTAGAATTTTATTAGCATTTTGTGGACAAAAACTAGCAATCCCTTTGCAAAAAGGACTATACTTAAGTGTACAAGACGTATATCAAAAATGAGGCAGTGTACTTGTCAATTTTTTAAAATGTTCCAATTTAATCCAAAGAAGTATTCAGTTAGCATACTTTCAACACTACACGTACGTGGTCTGTATAGTATTCTTCCTATAGCCTACTTACAATTAAGTATATACTTAGCAAAAAGTAGTATACTTGAAGATTAGTTTATTAATGTTTTTTTGTGCACCAATGAGTATTTAAGTACCTACTATTCCTATGGTTAATTATTGCCCACAAAATACTAATTTGTTTGGACAAAATTCTAATTTTGTGCAGAAATATACATTTTTGAAAGGTAGATGGCATATACATTATTAGCGCTTTACTATTTTGGTAGAAGCCACAAAGCACTCTAGAGGTACAGTCCTATATTCAACCACGCACAGACACAATCACACGATGACGTGCACAAAATTCAAGTTTGTGCCCACAAAATGCTTATAAAATACTAATTTATGACACCAAAATACTAATTTGGTGCATTAATTTGTCTTGGCAAAATTGACTTTTCTGTGCAAGAATAATACAAAATTGTGTGTACATAGTGCTAGTTTGTGACCACATAATGCAATGCCATGACTTTAAAAATGCTAATACAATACTAATCTGTGCACAAAGTACTAACTTGTGCATGCAAAATGGGAATTTAGTGCACAAAATACAAATTTATCCAAGCAAAATGCACGTTTCTGTGCAAAAATTAATCAATTTTGCAGTCAAATGCTAATTTGTGTACTTTTATTGTAAATTTATGACTACAAAATGTTTTTTTTTAAAAAAAGCTAATTTGTGAGTGCACTAATTTGTGCCCAAAAAGGGCTAATTTGATGCTATTTTTTTTCTAATGTGATTCCAAGGGTACCGCAGTGAATGATTTGGATTTTAATTGCCTCTCAAATCATAAAATAATATAGTGTAACATTTTGTCATATCTTCAAATAGTATCGTGGAAGACTCAATATAATGTATTTCTAAATACAAACTGAGGAAATTGTTCGGCTTTAAAACTGATATTCCTTTAGGCCTTCATTACTCTTTTTTTCTAAGGTATCCCAGACCCTGAACTCATCTGTGAAGTTTCCTTTGACGTGAAAACATGCAAGCACTGGAGGACCAAAGCATGGACACTAAAAGAGGTTGATTAAATGTTCTTTTGGGCTCCTAGATGTGAAATTAACTTGGTGTCGCACACAAATTGCAGGTGGGTGTTTGTCTACAATAAGGAGCAGATGGCAGCGATGGGAACACTTTGACGTCACACTCATCATCATTAATCTCTCTGATGTATGTGTGCATACAAAGGCACACAAATAAATGTAAAGGTTGCCAGTCCACGACACAGGATGTTGTGAAAGATGCTACAGAAAAAGTGTTTATGAAGCTTCAATGTTTAGCTTCAACATTTATCAACTCAGAAGATAATTTTTCTTTATTTCATGTCTTCATAAATCACTTTCTAAAGCAAAATATGATAATAAACAACACTTTTTGTTGACTTTTGTGTTGAAACTTATGGAAAATCTACATAGTAAACAATCATAAAGTTTCTCACATCTTAAAGCTTATCTTCAAAAGCACTTTTTTAAATTAAAAAATTCTCCACTTTTGTCAGCAGTTATTGTCAGAGGGGTTATTGTGGTGAAAAGTTCTATCTAAAAAACAGCAACATGTGCCAACAAGTAGATTTGTTTTTCAAAATTGAATTACATTAAACTAATTGTAATTATTACTATGATTATTGTTGTGGTTATTTTTTTCCTTAGACAGATTTACCAAGGATAATAAAAGTGGTGCCAATAAGTCACAAACAACACATTCCGATATCTACAAGCTGTGTGCTTCTAATTATTTATTTGTGGAATACTTTTTAAAATGTCAGCATATTTTAGAGTTTTTTTTATATGCAACAACATCCGCAAAAAACTATTTTTAGCAAGATTTTAAAAAGTAAAACTTAAAAAAAAAGTAGACTTAAACATTAAAAGTACAGTAAATAAACATCATAAGAGACTGTCAATGGTGAAGTCAAACTTCATTTACACTTGGTTAAAAGAACGAATATGATTGCCCCACAGCGCCCTCTCCTGGACATCTTTAGAAATTATCAACGCTCAAACGTATCGTTTATAATAGCAGTAAGTCAGATATGTTTTGTCGACAGACTGAGGATCATAATCCTCTAATATTAGTAAAGCCATATTAGTTTTAGCTTAGTTTTTATTATTGTAATATGCAAAGGATTGTGGGAAGCTGGGGTAAACCGTAACATCCAATCAGATCATAAAAATCTCGTTTAACCCGG
Organism: Oryzias javanicus; assembly: GCA_003999625.1. Taxonomy (NCBI): domain Eukaryota; kingdom Metazoa; phylum Chordata; class Actinopteri; order Beloniformes; family Adrianichthyidae; genus Oryzias; species Oryzias javanicus. Next base: position 14,993,613 of record CM012437.1, read on the forward strand.
AAGTAAAACTTGACAACAAAAAAATTGCCGGGAATTTTACTTAGTGGCGGAGTTAAGAATTGAGAAGGAAAGTAAGCTAACTACTCTATAATTTAATTTTGAATTTATCTGGAAGCGGATAAAGGACCAATTAAGTGCCAAAATGGACGAATACGACGAATTGTTCGAGATAGAAGACCACTTTGACGAGCAGTACGCCGACGATTTGGAGGCTTTGGCTATCATGGAGGGTGAGTGTGAAATAAACTATTGACGAGGAAACTGTGGATGTTTTGTTTCATACATCAAGGAGAGAGATTCAGTTTAAGAATAAAATTGTCTAATACTAGTCACATGTAAAGACTGACAAGGAAAACGAGTTTCTGCATCAATATTATCTTTATATTCCGTAGTGGAGGAGAAACAGGAGGAAGGGGCAAGGTAGTGATGACAGAAAATACAATTTTTGACTTACAATTTCTATCTAAGTAAATCTGCAACAGCAGGAGATCTTATTTGACACAGTCTGTATTTTCTTCTGAAAGGAACTTCGCTCTGCCATTGTCAAAAGTAAAAGATAAATTTGTTATATATAGAAAAGCTTAATACTGTGGTCACTAAACATGGGGGATAATTTGAAGCAAATTCATCCTGGTCAATGCTCTGTTGTTAGTTTGCCTAATTTTATTTAAAATGTGAGTGTCTGTTTGTTATGTAAAGTGATATAGTCTCATTTAATCTCCCATAAGAATCTGCCAAGCGTAACAAACAGGATGGTGATGATGGGATCTCAGACATTGAGCATCTGCTTGAAGATAACCCCATAAGTAAGCTAACTCAGTTTGATTTTTTTGTTTAGTTTTTATGACTTTTTACTTTTAACAGATGTTTTTCAATCTTATTCAGCTCCTAAAGTAAAGCGGCAGAAGCAGGATGCCGGGGTGGTTAAGAGACTTTTCGGTACATCGCACAATCAAGAAGCAAAAGTCACGTTGGAGGTTAACGATATCACTCCACCATCTTCTCCTGAGCACTATGAGCCCAGTCACCCCTCCAGGTAGGAGAGAATTTAGCTAATGTTTAGAATAATTATTAAGAAGAATCAGTTTGTCTGTTGAATAAAATGTTGGTTCATATCTGAGTGAAAATGAACAATAAAGATGGAAATTCCTTAAGATACAATCAAATGAGAGTTGTTTTTAAATCTGTGTTGGTTCTAGAGCGACCTCCTCTGCACTGGACATCAGTGGCTTAGCAGAGATCCCAGAGACACCAAGACGAGCTGTCACAATGGCGCAGACCTACCTGCGAGTGCTGAGGCGACCTCCTTTGGAGGGGGATTACATCAGTGTAACAGATTCATCGGGGACCCGGGTCTACCTCAGACAGAAGGAAGAAACAGGAGCTCAGGTGAAATCCAGAGTCACTCTTCTCCAAAGGGATTCTTCTACACTTAATTGGGATGTAAGTGCTTGTGCAGAACTTCAGCTTCGATGTCCCCACAGGTAGTGGACTCCAGACTGGTACCAAACTCCTACGGTGGACTGGGACTGCTGGCGGTGCCGATTGCAGCGCTGAAAGAACAAGAGGCAGAGAAGGTGAGTTTTCAGATATGTCAAAGCTTGATCAGACCCTCTGAATTAAAACATGGATTATTGATTATCCACAAACAGAAATGAATACAAGATAAACAAAATGACAATTAAATGTAGGGGAAGTTGTTTTGCCAGAACCTGAAAAAAGGGGTTGTAAGGGGTTCACTAAAAGCTGAACAGAATGTAACTACCAACACAAAGTCCAACAACTAAAAACTTTACTTGGCTAAACCTTGCACCTCACCCACAGATCAAATCACACCCATTTATGTTTTCTGTTTTTTTTTTTTTTTATTGAACATCATCCTGTGTTCAGTTAAAACCAAGTAATTCCAACAGGTTCACATATTTTCTCCTGGAACTGTATATGTCGTCTGTCGTGAGAAAAATGCCACAAGATCATGTTAAAAAAAACCTTCATCGGAGTGGGTTTTTGAGTTGTTTAAATCAAGTTAGAGGTGTTTACAAGTTAGTGAAGTGACAGTTGCACCTGTCTATCTCAGCTGCCTTCTCTGAAGATTCTGAAGGCTTTGAGCAAATTTGGAAGAACCTGACAACACATGTGAGCTGTTATATGATTAAATAATAATTCTGCTGATAAATATTCCCAAAATAAAACATTAAAGAAAACAATTTTCATATCTCGTGCTCAGCTGTTAAAGTGTCAGATCTTTAAGATTTTTTTTTTCATTATTTCATTTGTTCAAAAAATCAAAAATCTCTAATGTGCTTTATGATTAAGTGATCTGAACATAGAAATATCAAGGAACTTGTTTAAATGAACTAACATTTAAAACCTGTTTTCGAAATGATGTAGCGCCACCTGCAGGTAGTGGAGGAATCACAGCGTGTCACAGAGCTGCTCAACAGGTACTTTTGTGTAAAGACAATTCACTTCAATGCAGTTCTGTTGTGTGTAACTTTTCCTTGTGTCCCACAGAACTGTGAATGATGCGTTTACGGAGTCTGAAAGGGCAGAAAATGAAGAGAATGAGGATCCTGAGGACGGGGAGGGAAAAGCATCCCGACTCTGGGTGGACAGGTTTTCTCCACGCCACTACACGGAGCTGCTTAGTGATGATGTAATGAAACATTTACTGGTGGGAATGAAGCTTCCCTTATTGCCTTTTGATGTCACATTGAGCTTCACTGTTTTGCTGCAGTTTACCAACCGCTGCCTGCTGAAATGGTTGAAGCTTTGGGACACCGTCGTGTTTGGACGGGAGAGAAAGACCCGAACTGCTCGAACAGACAGACAGACAGCCAATCAGAACACATTCAAGCCCAATCAAGGCAACCAGCCCCAAAACCGCTTCAAGAGCAAGATTGAGATCACAGAGGAGCTTCTGGACGCTGAATTGGATCAGTACAGACGGCCTAAATTCAAGGTAAACGCGCCCCACCATTTTCTGTTTGGATGATTTATGTGTTGCTGTATCATTGAGTATTTTCTTTCTCTTCTCCAGGTGGCCTTGTTGTCTGGTCCTCCAGGATTAGGGAAGACCACTCTGGCTCATGTCATTGCAAAGCATGCTGGGTACAATGTGGTGGAAATCAATGCCAGGTTCGATTCAAACAGATGAGAATAAAAAGCAGAAAATTCCAGATTGTCCTGACTGCAGAGGTCGTGTTTGTCTTCCACAGTGACGATCGCAGCGCAGAGGTTTTCCAGAAACGCATCGACACCGCCACGCAGATGAAGTCCGTTTTAGGCGCCAACGAGAGACCAAACTGCCTCATTATTGATGAGATTGATGGAGCGCCCGCGGTGCGTTCAGGACATTTCTACAAATCAGAACTAAGCAGCCTCACCTGCACTCTCTATAAAGAGCTTTTGTCTGGGTGCCTCTCTGCAGGCTGCCATCAACATCCTCCTGGCGCTTCTGAACAGGAAGGATGGACACGGCGCAGAGACTGCCACTGATGCTGCAAAGAAGAAAAAGAAGAGGGAACAGATTCTGCTGCGCCCGATCATCTGCATCTGCAACGACCTGTAGGAGGACACATTCACGTTTCATCAGAGTCTGAACATTCTTGTTCAATAACGACGGACGTTTGCGGCCTGTCTTTCAGTTATACTCCAGCTCTGAGGCCGCTCCGGCAGCAGGCCTTCCTCCTGACGTTCCCGCAAACCCAACCATCCCGCCTCACACAGAGACTGTCAGAGGTCAGGACTCGCAGGTGGACTCGCTGTCACATATTTTCCATGTGTACTAAAACGTGTGTTTTGCAGATTTCCATGCGACAGGGCCTGAAAGCAGACACGGGAGCTCTGATGTGTCTGTGCGAGAAGACAGACAACGACATCCGATCCTGCATCAACACCCTCCAGGTGTGTGTGTGTGTGTGTGTGGTTGGTGGTGAGGACGCAGTGAGAGACAAGAGGACATTTGTGTATTTGTTCTTGGCTGTGCAGTTTCTTTACGGTCGCGGCCATAAGCAGCTGGACTCCAGAACCATCCAGAGCGTCTCTGTGGGCCAGAAGGACCAGAACAAAGGCTTGTTCCATCTGTGGCAGGAGATCTTCCAGCTGCCGCGGACCAAACGGTACGCTTTTTAATTTGCTTTGGAGTTCTCAAAATGTTTTGAGAAACTAAGGTAGTCTAAGATTTGAGTTAAATGTTTAATCGAAAAAGAGGATGATGAAGAATCCAAAAACTGAAGGTTGAACCTTATTAAGGAATGCAAAAGTCTCTGAAAAAGAACTTTCTCTCATGATTTCTGGGACAAAATCATTGGTCACGTTCTTGCAAAATAATACAATCTTAAACTGTTGATACCAATGAAATATATTCTTAGAGATTGCACGCTTGCCTGTTACTATTGTCCAAGATATGTAAAGGGCGACTCCATATTGGAATGGTCTGCAAACAATGGAAGATGCAGTAAAATTACAATAAAAGGCTTAATTTTGGTCTGATTTTGGAGCAAAAAAAAAACTCAGAAATAAGACCCAGGATGTGGTATTAATGTTTTTTTAAAGTGCATCAGATGAATGACATTTAAACTTTTCTATAAATAAATACATTATTATTGGAAACACAATGCATACTTGATGCATGGTTGTGATTGTTTTATATCTACACACAAAGATTTCCACAGACTCTTAGACTCCTCTGTCTGTGTTTATAAACGGGTCGGCAGGTAGCTGTAGTATTGTGACTTAATGACAAATCACATTTCTACAGCTGCTTGTTTCAGAGTGTTTTGAAATTCTAAGATTCACAAGTTGCAGTCTTAAATCGATGATAGAAAATCATTTTATGAACAAAATCAATTGGAGATAAATAAACTGAATCTTTCATGCATTTAGAAGTAAAGTTGTTTTTTTTTTTTAATTTAAGGAAACGTATGGGCGAGGGCTATGAGGAGTTGCCTGGTTCAGGAAGTGGTGCTCAAAGGTTCCAGCACATTCTTCATCTCGCTTCATCCAGCGGAGAGTATGAAAAAGTGTCACAGGTAAAATAACAATCCTTCTTCTTACTCTGAAAGCTGTTTTGATTTACTTTTTTGTAAACTTTTATCCAAATCAGATTAATTTTTCGCTTTTCTTTTAAGCAACTTAGTCTGGTTTGGGATTAGGAGACAAGGACACAGTGACGGTCTAGCCTGGGATTTGAACCACTGATTAAAAGATTTTAGATTCAATTATTCCAGTTAAAATATTTTTTATAAAGGTTTTATCAACAGTTTCTTAAAACCTTGTTTTTAACTTTGGCAATAGAAACTAATAAACTTTTAAGATTTAATCAAAAAGCACACATTAAAAATAAAGCAGATAATAATTTAAATCATAAATCTAAAGTGTTAAGAGCAACTAATAAAAATATACATTAAATATGAACAAATGAGAAAAGATGTTTTATTTTGTGAAGTAAAAAGTGTGCAGGAAGGTTAAAACAAACATGCAGCCCTTCAAAATAAAATTCAAAGAAAATGGTTTCACAAATGACCTGAATCCAAATGGAGCTTGGATAAAAGCTAATAATATGATATTGATTTAATATTTTTTTTAAACTCATTGTTTTACTTTTGTCTTCTTCTGGTTGAAGATGATGAGAAGTTTCAATTTAATATTAAATCAATGCTCTCTATGTAGCAAATATAACTTCATTAAGACGTTTTATTAAACATAGAATAGTTCTTCCTTTTTTCCAAAAATTTTATTGAATAACAACTTTAATACTTATGTTATATTTTCCTTTGTATTGTGTTTCTTTTAAACTCACATCCGTTGCTGCATTCATCCTTAAACATCTGAATCCTGTTCCTTCAGGGCCTCTATGATAATTTCCTGTCCATGCGGGTGAGAGATCCCAACCTGCAGAGCGTCTGCGAGGCTCTGGACTGGCTGCTCTTCTCGGACCGCTTAAACCAAGAGATTCTGCACGGCCAGAACTTCTCATTGATGAAGTACCTGCCCTTCCTCTCCGTCGCTTTTCACTTCCTGTTCGCCCACACCACCGTGCCCCGCATCGGCTATCCGCACAGCCATCACGAGGTACAGACCTCCTCCTGCAAGTAGATCTTGAGATCGAAGCGATGATGAGAAACGGTGCGAGGTCACTGATCGGTTGTGTCCAGGCTTTCTCTCGTCTCCTCAGCAGCAGAAACGCTTTGTCCACCATGCTGCTGGACATCCCAGCAGCCATCAGGACCAGGATCAGCCAGCTCACCCTGACCGTAGATGTTCTCACCCTGCTTCTCGACATCATCTGTCCAAAGCTGCGGCCTGTATGTAAATCACTCTTTGTGTCTCTGCTTCAGTCGTTTTTATCCTATAAGCTCCTATGAGCTCCAAGGATGTCACATAAAAATCAAAACAATACACTTTGATCCATTTAGATTATTTTGAGCACATCCTGGTTTCCCTGCAGGTGAATCCGCAGCTGTTCAGCAGCAGAGAGAAGGAGCAGATGCGTGAGCTGATCGGCACCATGCTGGCCTACAACCTCTCCTACAGCAGGACCGCACACCTGAGGGCCAGTACACCTATCTGCTGGAACCGTGAGTGCACTGCAGACGCACAAACCCCTGCGCGCAGATGCGGAGCAGATGTGTGTGTTTTTGAGGGGTGCTGAAGGTCACCGCTGCTTTTCTGCATGGAGGCTTAGAGCGTAATCCCCTCTACACCTGGTTTCTCCAGGATTGCCGGTCGTGGCGCGGAGAGCGTGTTAGCAAACAAAGCTGCGCGAGTGAGCTGCAGATGGATGGATTACTGGAGCATAATTGGGAGGAAATAAGTATTTTTTTAAAAGCAGAAAATAAAGTGTGGTCGAGGAACGGCGTCAGACACCTCAGACATGGCGGACGGAGAAGAAGGGGGCGGCCATGACGGCTCCTTCCTGCAGGCTCGCTGTGACAAAGTGCTGGTCACCAACGACTGGTGCCTGCCGCTGGTGCTGGCTCTGCTGCTGCTGCTGCTCATCTACACCTTCCTGTACCTGCCGTCTCTAGAGCACAGGAACACCACCTGCAGATAGGAGGAGACGCAGACTTTGTCGCACAGCAGAGACCCTCGCTGGACCGTACCGCTCTGCTCCTCAATCAGATTCCGATCAAGGTCTAAAGAAGAATTCTAGGAGATTTGGAAAGATGACAAAGCCTATTTCTGAGGTTTTCCCAATGCTAGATTTGAGAACATTTCTAAAATATAACTTTAAAAAAAATAAAATTAGATGTAAATATCACTTTTACAGTTGGAAAGTGAATAAATGTCAGGAATAATTACCACTTAAAGTGTGTTTTAGTAAACCTTTGATGGGTCGTGTGTTTTTGTGTTTGAGCTTCTAAGCAGATTAAGGTTTTAGACTGAAAGTTAACTGTCGTTCAGATTATTTCTTCACATTCGCAGACGAGTGGAGGAGGTGGCGAGGTTTCCGGGTTTGCCGCCACGCCGCCAGCTGACCTACCAGGCCAAGCAGACCATCAGCAGGGAGATGGAGCTGGAGAAGATGAGGAGAGCCGAGCAGCTGATGCTGCAGCGAAACCCGGCGGGGGTGAGACGCCGAACGAGCAGATGCCGTGGTTTTCCTCTGTGCTGTTATTGTTCCTTCACCTGAGTGCGCTCATTCGCAGAAGAAAGAAGAAAAGAAGAGCGCTGCGCCGGCGCCCATCAGGAACCATCAGCAGAGGCTGGAGAACATCGTCAAACAGACCACGGTGGAGAGCAGGGTGAGCTGATCTTCCCTCAGGTTTTCCAGAGCCTTCTTTAGTAGTTTTTATTGAATACATATTAAGTGTAAGATTCCTCCAAATGTTCTTTTTATGTTGTTTTTGCAACTCTACTTACTTATTGTGAGTTTGAGCGAAAGTTTTGCCCCTGCCACATACTCAAACACTCACCAAATTATGCACACAACTAGTAACTGGAGGTAACTGTGGTCAAAGGTCATATAAACTCTAAAATTTTATCACATTGGGATTTCAATCTATTGCCTCCTAACTCCTCAAACATCAGTGGGAAGCTACTTGGTAAAGAAAAAAGTGTGTTTCAAAGCACGTTTGTGTGGCAAACTCGCAAAATTGCTGCTTCCCTGATACTCACATATTTACAACGGAACATTGTAAAAATGTAACACGTCAATTCTTTGGCTCAAGCTGGTTGAAACAAATGCCATAGTATGTGAACACATCAGGAATGTGGGTGTGGTTAAAACTCTGTTGGCAAGGAAATACAAAAATTTACTTTTGCCGATTCTTATAAAAATTACATAGACATGTTTGTCACACCCAGGTGACCAAAACATACAATGGTTGCCATGAAGATAAAATTAAATAAAAGGTGCCATTTTGAAAAAAACGTTTGTTTTTTTTGGGGGGCTGTGTAGTATCTTTGAGCCATACAAAGCCGCTTAAATTAGTCTTTTATTTGTATATTTTATAGTTTAAGATGGAGTCACTACAGCAGTCATGTGGCCAAAATCAATATTAATTTTTTATTCTTAATTTCATAAATCTCATAAATAATTAAGTAATTTTCTGAGTGACCCAAAAACAGACAAATTATAACAACAATGGACTTCAAGATTAAAAAAAAGAAAAAAAATCAACAATAAAATAATACTTTTAAAAAATGTAATCGAAAGCATGATGCAAACCTAACTAAACCTAACTAAAGATGGATGGCAATATGGAAAATCTTGAAAGCAACAGCTAAAGACTTTAGCACCCCTCCCTCCTCCTCTTCAGATTATCCTGGAACCAGAAATAATCTCTCTGGGGAGAAATCTGAGCCCTCCAGTGTTCTGTAGGTTTGTAATTGCTCAGGAAAAGAGGTCGGAGCCTCTAGGGGGCAGAAATGAAGATAATAGACCGCCGCTGGGTCACCGTACCCAACGGTGAAAGTAGGCTAAAAAGAGCGGTTCATCGCCAACCGTTTCACTAACTTCCTGACTGAATCCAGCGCTCTGTTTTTGTGTGTCCTGCAGCCCGAGGTGGATTTCTTTGGTCGCGCTGTCGCCCCCAACCTCAGAGACCGCAGCCTTCATCAGACACAGGTGATGTAGTGCAACGTCGGAATGAAGGTTTTTAAAAACCCCTGAGGGGAAAATGACCTGAAACACTTCACATGCCATGGGTCTGTGATTACACTGCAGAAGAACCCCACATCTTTATTGAACTGTCCTTATTGGAACTCCAGAAGGGGAATACTCATTTAGTTTTTGTGGCTTTAATGAAGGAAGACGCTAAAGCAAAGCAAAAAAAACATAATTTCAGAATTGTTAAACTATTTGGGCCATAAAATACATAATTTTGATTCTGATTCTGTCAAGTGGAGTATTATTGTGTTAGATCATGGGAGATTAACAACCACATCATGGGATTTTAATTTAAAAACAACCCTAATTTTTTTTAAAAAGTAGTAATGTTTCAAGTAAGCATAGTAGTGGATCTTTGCATTTCAATTGTTTCTTTTCTTGATTTTTTTTGTTTTATTTTTGTGACTCAGTGCTGCAGCGTGCCAACCTATGGTTCAAACAATATGTAGGCCAGAATGGAAAACTTTATTTAAAACGTGGTTAGTAGTGTCATCAAAAATAACTAGACCTAGTATTATAATGCATAAAGATAAAAAATTTTAAATCTAAAAATAACTGGACTCTATTATTTACATAAACTCCCAGTGACTTTTATTATTAGATAGTAAACTGCTCTTATTTAAATACCTTTATTAGGAATTTTTGTCTTTTCTTTTAAGCAGGTTTCTTTTGTTATTTTTGAGGTCTGAGGAAAGTTTTAACGCTACATTTTATGAACCACTCCGTTTTATAAATTGACTATATCAATCAACTATCATAAATAAGAGAATTTTTAATCAAAGGCAATTAAAAATGTAGCACATCTGTATTTATTACACAATTTTGGCCAGATTTTGTCTAAATTTGTTTTTGTGGATCAGCCCTTGCTGAAAAAAAAGTAAGTGAACCAAAGTAAAACTTGAGTAAAATCATTTAGTCAAGTAGAAACCAGAGAAGGGGAAAAATATTTATTTACAAAATCTAACCTGTATTTCTTGAAGATTCTGTGTTAATCAGATTTTTTTTTTAAGTTCCACCCCAATCATGTGTTTTATTTATTGTAAAAGTGTCTCCAGCGTCTGTTAAGACTTTGCAACAATCAGGAGCTGATGGAAAAATGCAGTTTGAAAAAGAGAGCTTTTGTTGTGTGAGAACTATGCTGGGCGGCCCACAAGCTCTCTGCACCATGCTCCTAGCAATGGGGAGAAGACGGGGTTACTCCGCCCCAGCGATCTGGCTCATTATTCAGAGGCAAATTTCTAAAATTATGTTCTACGAAATTACAGATTTTTTTTTTTTTCAGTTTGACTAAAAATAGCCTAATTATAAATAAAATACCACTGGTAATGCTTTTAAAATAGATTTAAAAAAATGATCAGAGTGTCTCTTTAACTGGCTGACTGGTGCAAACTTTAATGTTTTTATTTAATGTGTAGAAGCCATAAAACATCAGCTATTTCTCCAGGTGAGTTCAATGGAGGCGTGTCATCTCCCTACAGGTGAGAGGTGTGCGGTTCTCTCCATGGGAACAGCTGTGGGCAACAGCGACGTGTGGTTCCGCTTCAATGGGCATGTCCAACGCCGTCAGGAGGAACGTCTACATCCGAGAACTGCTGTAACCCCGCCCCCTGCATGTTCAAATCCATCCACAACTGCTCCGTTAATTTAAAACAGTCTTTATTTGGATTGACAGTGTAAAGAGCCAATAAAAGGGTGTCGTCAAACATTTCTCGAAGCTCTAGAAAGCTACTCAACGCTAAACTCGCACTCACACACATACTTTGGGAAGAGCATCCGGGGTAAATAAATACATAAAAAGGGTTATAGCCGTGATGTGTGAGAGTGCAGCGAGGCTGTGTGAGAGTGCATGGTACTCCTGGTTGCGTGCATCCGTGACCGGCCGTGCGTGATCATCAAAGGATCACACATTTACCCTTCTCCACCCAGGGGTTGGCACGCATCAGTTCAGGGTTCAGGAAGGGATCATCGCAGACGCAGCTCTCGATCCACTTCACCAGCCTGCAGAAACACACACAATGTCAGAGGTGGTGTGAGGACGCAGAGCGTGTCTTTCTAGAGCGCAGGCACTCACTCTGTAACGGTGATGGAGGATTTCTCTCTGTTGATTGCCAGCTGATATTGAAGGCTTTCAACTTCCCTCTTCATCTGTGGGACGTCTAACTCTTCCATGGTGCTGCTCCTCTGCAAACACACAACAAATGACTTTGGTGCAGACTCCATGGAAGCAGTTTCTGTTTGATGTTGAAGAAATAGGGTATGTTCATTTCTTATGGAAGTGTATTGTTTTCAGAAAAAAAGGTTTTCTTTTCAAGTTTGTTTTTCCTGCTAATTTTTTTTTGTATTCAATAAAAAAAATAGATGTTTATCATTCTAAATTTTGTGTTTTTCTGGTTAATCTATTTGTTTAGTTTTTTGGGCTCATCTTTTTTACAACTACCAAACCAAAGATCTACAAACACACTGAGCTCTAACCTCATCTATTTGTGATATCAATAAGATTACAATAAGATTTTGTAATTAAAAGTTGAAAAGCCACAATGGGGCATAAAAGAGATCTGTGTTCTTCATGTCCTCTTCACTTTATCCACAAAAATTACTGAACAAATTGTTTTAAGTATAAACTATTGACCAGTATGAATTGTTTAGTTCTGTTTGTGGTGAGACAGAAATTGTGGTTTTGCCCTTTAGTAGTTTTTCTATTAAAATTAGCATAAAAACAAACATTTAAATGAAAACATGACAAATAATTAGCACAAAAATAGAAAACTACAACAAATTAAAAAATAAACATATATTTAAACGCAAAAAAATAATTGCCATTACTTTGAAAAAACACAAAACATTTTTTTAATTGTTAGCGTAAAAAACACAAAATAGAAAATAGCGTAATGTAAAAAATTTGCACTAAACCTAGAAAAAAATTGCAAAAAATTCAATAAATTAAAAGCATTTCTATAAAATATAATTGGTTAAAAAAAAATAAAGCAAAAAACAATTTGCATTAAAACAAAAAATTTGAATGAAGAACACAAAAAAATAAGTAGCATAAAAAAACAAAAAATGTGTTTAAAAAAACAAAAAATTTGAACGAAAAAATCACAAAACAAAACGTGTCAAAAACTAGCACAGAGGGAAAAAGAAATTGCCTGATAAACATAAAATATGGCACAAATAAATTAGAATTACAACAAGATTCCATATTTTTTTAGACTTTGTTTTTTTTAAATTAAAAATGATTTCAACAACTTGGAGAAAGTATATTTACCCATATTAAACTAAATACTGAAAGTGGCCAACATATTAACCTTTTTAACTCAAATCAGGCAAAAACATTGACTTTCTCCATTTTCAGGCCCCAGCAAACAACAGTGATATCTGGGGCAGTGATCAGTTTCTATACTTTATCAGTGAGATCAGGTCATTACGGTTATGTCTAAATTCCCACCCTAATCCTTCAATACAAAAAAAAAAATCGAATTCTCGGATTTTCAAAAGCAAATCGGACACCAGGCTAACTACTTTCTTTTCTTTTCCAAATGATTTCTAATCAATCTAATCATTATGAAGGATGGACGCCACTACAAAATGTGAAGGAATTCTGACATAACTCATCAGCTCAAACCCATAATCCTTTGCACATTTCCATCAGCAGTGTTTTTGCTCACATCACTCAAACTCTCACTTTTTTTTTTATAGGGTAGTTTGTCACAATTATGCAAACAAAAACTATCTCACCAGTCAACACAACAAACACTTTGAGCACTAAAGTTTTAGAATAACAAAACACACCAGTAAGTGAGTCTGTTCCTTTCTATTAACAATTAACCTTTCATGCCTGAATATATTTCCTGATATTAAAAAAAAAAGTCATTAACGCTTTCAACCAGAAGTGGTTTCATGAAAATTTGCATCAAAGGTGTCGAGAGGTTACATGCAGACGGGAATTTAAAAGTTTAAAAACACGAGATTTCCAGATCACCATCAGTTCTTTCCTCATCAAACAAAATAAAGGTTTTACAAGTTTGTTATAAAAAATAAAAAAAAAAACACACACAAAAAAAAACACACACCCCAAGAACATATTTTTTAAAATTTTATTTTGAGATTTTAAATCATCCCATAGGAGGGAGTATGATGATATGGGATGGATTTTTTTCTGCATTTGAACCTCTCTAAACCCAGCTGGGATTGGCTTTTGCATCATTTACTACCCTGATCTGGTAAATTTAGGAAACACAATTTAGTGCAGGCATGTCCAGAGTCTGGTTCAAATATCCATTGGCCCAAAGACTGTCATAAAATCATCAATAAGTCCCCAGCATTTCTTAAAAAAAATCAATTTCTTGATTTTTATTGGTTAAATTAAGTTTTATGCCATTGCAAACCTATGTCAACACTGTCATGTGACCTTGCCTATTTCTAAAATGTCAACTGGAAATTAAAAAAGAAAACTTGACTGTAAAGCCCAACACACCCAGACAAGTGAAATATGAAAGAACTGCATCTGTCTATATTCCAGGATACCGAGGCTGTTTACAAGGAGTTTAATATAGCAACCCAGTGAATATAGAGAGTGACTATTAGGCTAGACATGCCATCTATGACAAGCTGACTGGGAAATGCAAAAAAAGTAAAAGAAAATTTGATGGTAATTTTTGGCAAAAACACATTTAGATGTATTTTTGTTCTATTTCAAGAGATGAAAAGTAAACCATTGCAAAAACATGTTCATTAAATAATTTATTTGCATTAAATTAGTTCAAAGAACGTCAGGAGAATGATTGGCCGTTCATCTTATCAAATCTGGCCTTCTGCAAAAAGTTTGGACACCCCTGTTTCAGTGTTTTATGTAGTTTTTTGCTTTATGGTGCAACAAACATACATACATATTTATTAGGGGTGTAACGATTCATTTTAACAACAATTTGATTTATAATTTGTTGGTGCTGATTTGATTTAGTCAATACTGGTTCATTTTGACCAATCGGATCAAAAACTTCAACCAGTGTGTGACTCAGAGATAAATAAATACATGATACTGAACAGTGCAGCTGAAGTCTTCCAGATTTCTTGTTTTTCTTACAAGATAATCAAGTGTGTACAAACAAGTAAATAAGAATTATTGGTAAAAATTAACATTTAGTTTCATTAAGTTCTAGCTGGATTTTAGGAATATTAATCGATGATTTGTTACACTTGTATTTTGTGTAGTTGTGGGTTTAGAATTACATTTGATGTGTTTATAATGAGCTGTGCCTGGAGGAAACATATATAGTTAGAAATAATGATGCAAAATGAAGTTTTCCTCCATTATCCCGGGTCTTTTAACATTGTTTACCTATACTGTAAAAGGACACACACACCCCTCCCATCCTCCTCCTCTTCGTCTTTTCATCCCTCTAATGGATCTAAGTAGGTCGGCTGCCGGTGCCTGTCTGAACTCCAGCATCCATCCCCTCCCCGCTGGTCCATTCAGGCCCTTCTTGCCTTCATCCTGAGGCAGGAGCATCCCTCTCTCCGGTCTCCATCCACCGATCCCCCGCTCCGTCTCGCTTTCACAGCGTCCACACACACACAAACACGAGAAAATCAAGAGTTCCGTCGCTCTTACCGTCGGGCCTGTCGAACAGGACCGCTGGTGGGTTTCGTGCGGCGCTGGGAGGATGCAGATCGGGCTCTGACGGAGTCCGGAACCGCTGCGGCTCTTCAGTCAGGAGCGGAGGAGGAGGAGGAGGCTGTGTGAGCGGAGCGGGGGCACTCCCATGCGCTCCTCTGAGCTAGCGACTGGAGGAGGGATGCGCAGGCAGCAGCAGGAGGAGGAGGAGGAGCACCTGCCGTCTGCTTTGACAGTCAAACAGGGCCGGAGCACACAGGGCTTCAGCACGCAAATGAAGAGGCGAGCTGCGGCAGGAAATCACGCAAATCAGGGCGTGATCCGCGAGGAAACTGACACGCGAGCTCTGATGGATTCAAGCGCGAGGCAATAACCAAATTACACTCCAAAATATCACTAGAGGACCTACGGAGTCCTTAAAGGGACATTGCAGAAGAAAAGCTGTTTTTTGTGCGCACCAGCTACTATCTAGTGCGCACAAAACACATTGTTTTAATATAATGTCCCTTCATGGGTTTTTAATATTTATTTATACGCAATTAAAACAAAAAGAGAACTGAAAATAATATATTTAGTCAGATTACTAAATAAAAATACACACTCTCGAAAACACTTGGGTCATAGCTACAACCCAGTTCTGAAGTTAATCAAGTTGGGATATATTTTGGGTTACTTTTTGAAACAATACTTATTTTGGGGGGATTGTGGTGTTTTCATTTGAACCAAATTTGAGTTTTTAATATTTTTAGGTAAATTAACACAGAAAGGAATAGTTCTTTTAACACATATATTATGTTTGGGTCAAAATTGACCAATTTTGATGCTTGAAAATGAATTGATTTGGACAGCCCAACTTTGGTTATTTTTATTTATTGTGTGTAATTAACACTTTAATGTGACAAAACATTTCTCTATCGAAGTTGCAGGGATGAAATTATATTTTTCAGTTACATTCTATTTACTTTATATATATCAAACAGCTGGGACAGGCTGTTTGTACTTCTTGTTCTGCAGTACACTGACTGCTGTGTAAAAAAAAAAATCACGGATTTTTAGATGTGCCAGAATTGCAATAAAGTGCTTTTTTACTTGACTCTAAATTTATGTGATTGGTTTTCTATGCACACTTCGTTGTAGTTTTTAGTAAAATTATCTTTGTAGTTAATGAAAAGTAATATTTTTTAATACCATATGAAGTATAACCCAGAGGCAGAGCTTGGGGGGGACAGCAAAAAGCTTTGCCCCTCAATTGAGCCATCATAATCGACAAATATAAATGAACACAGACTTTGTTAGGCATTGCAAATTTTTAAGGAAACATTTAAAGTTTGGAATATGTTTTTTTTTTTTAAACCTTTTATTGGTAAAGACCTTCCACTGTGCTATTCTCATTTGCCACCCTTCCAAAGTCTTCTGCCCCCTTTTATAAAATGTTCTGCCCCAGGAGCTCATTGACAAGACAAATCTCTGCAGTACTTTTGCATGCCGGTTCTCATTTGTTTATGGAAATCTAAGTGGTGAGCTGTAATTTTACCCTACTGTGAAGAAAAGAAACAAAAAAAAACCCAAAACATTTTTTTATGAATCTTTATTAAGAACTCAAAATCATAAATAAATACAAAGTTTTGATAAGTCCAACAGCTCCCTGGATGTTCAGAGATGGTCTGATATTTATAGAGTCAACATTTCAGGCCTGTGGTTGTCTCGGGCGATCAAAAGAAATCTGCAACACAGTTGTGATCGCCACCCTGAAAATCAAACCACACAACAAACACACAAACTTACCACTTAAGAGAAATACTGCCACATTTATCCCTCAGCAAGGTGAAGATCTTTAGCCACAAATCTACAAAAGAAGAAAGAGCTCAGTCACAATTCAACCTATAGATTCTGCACCCTTAGTGGAGTACTGCAGCAGCCTCAGAATAAAGTTAGAATCAGGAGCTTCAGTTCAGCTCTCATAGAAGGTGTCAGAAAAGTTTGTTTAGTTTGTCATCACTGGCTAAAAATGCTTTTAAGCAGCAACACGCTCAGACTCACCTGCTCTCAGTATGAACCTTCTCTGCAGGACTCATCCATATTGCTGCTCAAGTTCTCATTTTTATCATCCTATTTGGGGGAAAAAAACACTTTTGTAAGAAATTGAAAGAAAATGGAAATAGAAAGTCAATTAACATAAATAATGTAGCCTCAGGTGAAGGTTAGAATCAGGAGCTGGAGTTCAGCTCTCATAGTAGGTGTCAGAAAAGTTTGTTTAGATTGTCGTCATAGGCTGCAACCAGCTAACATGCAAACACAAAGGAGACTCACCTGCAGTACTCTGACATATCTCCTCCTGGGTTATTCTGCCAGCTTTATCTTGCTACAAGAAGAGTCATCTTATCCAGCCAAGCTTGTGAGGCGACAGGTAAAAGTGAAATTCAGTGAAGAAATGTTACTGTTCTCCTCAAACTGAGGGGGAAAAAGTTTAAAAGAAATCTATTAAAGTTCAGATGGATGACAATATCAGAAATTTGATCGTAGAGCTTCCTCACTGGGTTTTGTCTTCCTTTGATAAAGTGTAGTAAAACCCCAAAGCAATAGGGGGCAGCACTCAACCTACAACACATACATTTTATTTCTAAAAGCCTAAGTGCCATTATACAATGGAATTTGGGTATTTCACAACCTAAAACAAGCATTTAAACTCTATAGCAAGCCCCTTTTCTTATATCTTTAATTTCTAAATATTACTTTAATGTTTAATTGAACAAATACAGGTTTATTGCCAAGAATTGTCAAAGTTTGATTTCATATTTTGAGCTCATTTATTACGAGTTCATCAAAAGTATGCAAGTCTCAGGCTATGGTTTCCCCCATTATGTGACAATAATAAAACCTATAAATTAATTTTTTAGCTGTTTATGCTGAAGATTTAAATCTAAAAATAATAAAGCAATAGATTATTAAATCAATTAGAGATGAGGGGGAAGCTGTAAAGCAAAACAGACCACATAAAATTATTTCAATCACATGAATAAATTCAACAAAAAATGTCATTAAAGGCTTTTTCTAAAAATTAGTCAAGGGTGTGATTTAAAGTAGTCTAAATAACTACCAAAACGTAGACTTAATATAATTCGATAATAATAACGATTAATAGACATATCTAATTAGTTTTTTCTAGTTTACATTCGAAAAAACTAATTTGACTTTGTTATAAAAACGGTTTATATAACTAGAGGTTTAGATGGAAAGATCATCTAGAAGAGCATAATGGTAACATTAAAAAGTAGTTACTCACCTGTAAATAAAAGTTTGAGACTTTTTTCTTTTCAGGTTGTGTTGGAAGTAGTTTCGTCTGAAAATGTGCTAACCACGTGTCTGTACGGCAGAACTTGTCCTGAGCTGCATGAGTTCACTCGTGAATTCTATACTTACTTGCTTGACTCTTAATTGATGACTACTCCATGTCATTCTTTAAGACCTTTATACAAAATGATAAAGTAATAAACTATAATCTACAAACATGTACTGATAGCAGAAGTCCAGCTGCACCACTCCTGCTTGCTGCATGGTGAGCAAAGGAAAGGTAACCGGAAATTCCCGAAGTTAAGAATCCGTCACTTCCGGTTGGCGAAATTACCCTGTGAGCATTAAAAATTACGTCAATGGAAAACAAAAGGTGATATATTGCACATTTAATCATAAAATAATAACAATTAAAACTTGATAACTTTCTACGCATGGAAAAATAAAACGCGGAATCGTACGGCATCTTAAGGGCAGTCAAATAAGGACCCTTCCAGAGAATCATGGGAGTTGTCGTTTTATATTGAAAATGTTCTCACTCTTCTGCCGGGTAAAAAGTTTCCGCACTCAGACAGAATCAAAGGCATTACTGTACTGTATATTTTTCTCCCTCACTCAGGTATGAATTTTTGGTTATGTATTTATACAAATATCATTTTTAAAAACTTTCTTGTGGTGGCTTTATACAGAATGTATACAAAACAATCGGCACCCCACTCCTCGCTGTCCCAGCGCATGGCTTAAGTAAGAGATTAGCCGAGTATTGGGAAAAAAAAAAAAAAAAAAATTAGTTATGTTTTCATCATTTTCAAATTTTACTTGACTTGGAAACATCTTGGAATTGAGACAGATTTTAGTCTAAAAGAAATGTCTTTCTTACTTTTTAATTTTTTTACAGCTGAATTCTGAACACAGTGAATTTATCCATGTGATATTAATAAAGTTCAATTCAATAATTAAGTTTGTATGTGGTGTCAATAAGCTAGAAAAACACAAATGTTCATGCTTTTCTAGACAAGATTGTCTAGTGTGAAGTTTTCTGTGATTCTCCTTCACTGCTGTAGGCTTGAGCTTAGCTCCTTATTTCAGCAGCTGCTGAACAACCAAACGCAAAGAGCTTCATAGTCACTGCTGCCAGCTCAGTTTTTCAACCAGAGAGTTCAGGACAGATCCTAAGTCAGTAAAGTCACTTCTGGCCCCCAGACTGTAGACAGTCTTCCAGTAGGGTGGTGGAGGCTGCACATACATCTGAGCCCTTCAAGCAGCTGAAGGAATTTAGGGAACGTAGGGCCACGAGTCAATAGAAGAAATCTGTCAGATGATGTGGAGCAGCTGCTGGGAGCAGAAGACATCAGTGAAGAGGATTTGGCATCAGAGCTGCCAGACGTGATCTCCATCAGCATCCTGTCAGCAGAGGGAAAACTGTGGCTTTCAACAGGATGTCCAGAGTTTTGCTTGTCTGTGAAGGTCACGTCCTCGTCTGGCCACGAGAAGCTCATGATGTTCTGATGGTGAGGAAGGGAAGGTCGGCAGATTTGATCACTGCAAAACACACAACAAAAATGCAATTGTTACCTCCAGCAGTGTTCTTCAAAGACAAAAGTCAAAATCTCTTTAAAAACATTGTCTCTTACTTATAAAGTAAATAAATTTCTCTCTCACTGTGAGAGAGCCGCTCCTCTGTGCACACAGTGGGACAGGCTAAGGATGAAGCTCCAATGTGAAGTTGGTGTTCTTCAGCCAGAACTTGTGCAGATGGACAGCTGGTTAGAAAAAGAAATGTCCTTTCCAGTGGAAAGCAGAAGATTTTTTTAGAAGTTTGCTCACATCAGTCCATGCTTAACAACTCTTGAGCTCCATCCAGCAGACCGTCTGGATCCTTCTCTGAGAGACTGAGGCTGTGCAGACAAGCTCTGATTTGGTCTCCAGAGTGTTCTTATTTACAGAAGATGAGAGAATCTCAGAGTCACCTTCAGAAATGTGAAGAGGAGCTGTTAATCATGACTGCAAACAGTTTCTTTCATTGTAAAAATGTTGATTGAGCTATTTAAATGACTAATTCATTACTTAATAACTTATAATCAAATACATATTTAATACAACAATAATCCATATTTTACAGCATCATCAGCTCAGTGTTTCTCCTCCACAGGTTAGCATGAGGCAGATCACCCTCTCGGCAGAAGTATACACAGCCCTTAGTTTATTCGCCTTCCCCTTCAAATTTTCAGACTCCACTAAAGCTCCAAATGCCCCTACAATTGGAGGGGTAAGGAGAAACCAGAGGGAAACAATTCAAATTTGGCCCAAGCCTTTCACATATCGGAATAGAGCTGTGAATGGAAAAAAAGCCTGGAGCAAGATTCATGAGATTTGCACCACTGTGACCTTTTTGCTGCCTCTTCCAACTGTAGGTGGTGGACATTCCCTTGTAAACAGTAGCACAAGAAAAAGAGGAAAAAAAAACCCTGCTTGCTTGTCCAATGTGAACACCACAGCCTATTAGGACATTTAAGACAGCATTTTTGGCATGTTCTTGAACTTGCATCACATCTTTTTCAATTTTATGAGAATTATCACCATTCTTGTTGATTCTGCCTCTTCTTAGCCATCTGGCTCTTTCAGCTCCCAAGAGGGTTTTAGGTTGTGGTGTTATTTAATTTATGATCAACAACTGTATAAACTTATGCACAAAATGAATGATTGATATAAAATTTTTTTATATACATAAGTGTAAAATATGTAAATGCTTTTATTTTTCCTTCCAGATAAAATGTACAAAATAAATGTTGAAAACAACAAAAAACATTTACTATTCAACTTTTAAGGTTAAACAACACAAAATACTAATTAAAATGTGCAAAACATAAAAAAGAAAGAAAATGTGTAATCATGGTAAATGTTCATCGTTGTAAAGGTGATTTGGTTTGTTTTTTGTCAGTAATGATCTGCCCTGTTTTTGACAAAGCTGTTCTCAGGTGTCTGCACAGGTTGGTTGTCACATAAGACACAATACACATTATACAACAAATATAGGCCTGTAAATTTTAAGTCCCCATAGTGGAAATTGTGTTTGTCATCTTTTTAACTTCTTCTTGTGGATTCTGATTTAGAAAATTAAGATTAGAAGTGCATTTCTAAGTATTTCTTTAATCACATTTAAAAAAGGCATTTGGATAAAGAGGTTTTTTTTGTGATGTATGTAAAACTTATGTCAGGAAGGCTACAAGCCCCCTGCTCTGCTCAGATTTGATGCATCCACTTGTAGACACATAGATTCATGTATTTTTTTCATTTTCTTTGTCTGAACTGGTATCTGGATCAAAACTGTATGGCTGTGTAGCTCCAACACTGGTTGCCATTTTTGTAGCATTATTGTTAGTTCTGGGTTTTGAGGGGCTGTAAGCTAGTAGGAGAGCATGTAGACCACAGTGTGAACAGCTAGATGATGGGACATGGGGGCTGGCTTACTGCCAGCCAACAACTGTGAAGCAAATTTTTAATGAACTTCTGCCGCTTTGCAGAAACTATGTTCTAGAAAACAACAGTTTTAATTTTGGCTAAAATCTGCAAAATCCTAAAAAAAAAAAGCATTACTGGGAACGCTTTTACAACAGACCAATAGATGATCATTGTAAAACTTAAGGTTGCTCTGATAGCTAATATTTAGAGCAATATAATCAGTTCAGCTTTTATTGTTAAATCTTTGAGTTTGGTGGACTTCCTGCAAAGATCTGTGACCTAGAATTCTGAGTTTCTAAATACTATTTTATTAAAGCAGAAGCTTATAGAGGACCTACACTTAAGATAACTTGAAATAGGATAACTTGTGTCTGTATTTGGATTCAATTTTGGATTCCTACTTTGAACCAACCACTTGGACAGCAGCTTGCACATCATACCCTGAAAAGCTCTAAATCTAGCTGAGGCATCACCCCAAACAGCTCCTATAAGGAAGGAGAAAAAGGAAAAGCTACATACCCAGAAAAAATAAAACACATTAAAAGAATATTGCAAGATTTAATTATACATTTATTCTGATCACAGCTGTACAGGAATGCATCATCACAGCATAAACACAACCTAAACCCAACCACGGCACAACAGCCGTCACAGCTCAACCAGAAATGTACAGGCTAAATCCATTCAGCTCCAATCAACATGTAGAATTGTCCTCGTCAACACTGTTATTCACATATAATCATCTGTCTCTCAAATATATCTTTGTTTTCTTCAAAGAGCATAAAAATACAAGTTGACTCTCCACTGGGATGAAGACTGGGGTTCGATCCACAGTTTGTCATAGATGAGGGAAACACTGAGAACTCTAGGAGTGGAGCCAGCGTCGTACAGCTTTAATGGGCTAATACACGGCCTTTCTATGTTTACAGGAGGACACGCACTTTGATTTTTAGAGATCATAAAGGGACTCCTAGCTTAACTTAAAAACTACTTTTGAGGTTCCAGACACAAAAGGGCTTAAAGGAGATAATAAAAACTCCTAAACATTGTAGACTCAATAAAAAAGGACATATGAAAAACATTACAAAGGCACAGAGATTTGTAGAGTTAATGAGACAAAACACAAGAGAAAAAGACAGAGGGTAAGAGGACTGAATGCAGTTTCACTGGGAGACACTAGAGGGAGCTGTAACCTGTTATATAGTTTTATAAACTGTGTACTATAGAAAGCATTGAAGTTCAGGAGTATCTTTTAAAAACACTTCACTGCAGCGGGACAAAGAGATATACTGCATAGGTGTGCTTGCACAAATGTGGGTGGATGTCAGTATTTGTTGTGTGTGCGTCAAGAATCATTTCCACGGCTCATAACCAGAGCCAAACACCAACAAAGCCAAACGGCAGCAGCATTTAAACATGGGAAGTTCATGTCTGTGTGATTACAACTCTGGGTTTTTTTTTTTTCTTTTAGATCAGATCTTTAGAGTCACCACTGTATGAATGAGAGGACACTGAGCAAGGAGTACACACACTCGAAACAACAACAAGATCAGCAACAGCAACAACAGAAACAACGCACGAGTCAGGAAGTTCAGCTAACCACAAAGCTCCAATCATACGGAGACAGAGAGGTTACAATTCATCTGGAGTGAGACAAACCTAGAAAACAGCCTCTTTCTGTGTGGTATTGATTTTTTTTCACCCCAGCATCTCAGTAGATTGCATTTTTTTTCATCTATCTGGCTGCTTATTAGTTTGTCAGATAAATAATGTGCTTATTTTTTTGCAAGCGATACGCTTGGACTGTCTCTGTTAGCGTCTGTCAGAGTCAGCTGGAATAAAAAGATGAGCAAAAGAATTGTGCTTCTGGGTCCACACAGCTGCTGTGAGGCTGGGCGGTGGTGACACGCTGAGCTGCAGAGGTTAGAAGTTGTGTGGGAGCGGCCTCCTCGCAACAGCAGCAGGAGCTGGAGCTAGCTGGAGCTACTGCACCAGACAGAGAGGAACTCAGTCCTCAGTTCTGCACAAGGCTACTTCGGAAGCACTTGCAAAAAAAAAAACAAGGATGCAGACTCCAACGTGTGCTCCAGCGTTGTTTTCTTCTTACACCTACAGATGATGGGGGACGAGGAGTGGGCTTGGTGGAAATATCACACATCAGTCCAGCATCGCATCCAGCTGATCTGCCAAGTCATCAAACATGCTGCCGATGTCGTCCAGAATGGAGGCAGACGCTTTTTTGTCAGAAAGGGAACTATGGAAGGAAATGTAAGATATTAGCATCAAAAAACACAACCAGTTAAAGGGTAAACAAACACTAAGTCAACTGTTGACCTCTATAAATGGGGCTTTAAAACTGCTGTTTGTTGGTCCTTGCTACATTTTTGACAATTTAAATTAAATTTGTTTAATTCCTGAAATTATAGTCTTAAACTGTATGTGTGCCTGAATTTTGAATTTTGTGATTGATTCTGTATGACTCGCCCAGGATTTGAACTTATGACCTTCCATTTGACACTCCACCACAAGGCCACTGAGCTGTTTTTAGTTTATTTTCATGGAGAATGGGCAAAGTCTACAATTTAGTTTAAATCTTGATGCACTTTATTGTTTGGCATAAATTAAACTTCTTGGATTTCCTCTTATTAAGTGTCATTTTGGATAAAGCTTACTTCTGATCCACTTGAAACGCTGATCTGTACAAAAACAGCTTTACACACAAGGGTCTTACGCTTTGAAACCAAGGGGAAACTCTTTGACTTTACAACAACAACAATCCCCAAATAGTTGCAAACACTGCAAAAAGGTTCCAAACATTTATTAAAAAGAAACCCTCACTCGTTTTGCTTGTCCTCCTCTTTGATTTGATGCTCTACAGCTTGCAGAGCTGCAGCCAAGGAAGCACTGGTCTCCTCCAACCGGTGCTCGGCCTCTCCCTCCTGCTCGCTCTCTTCTTGACTTTCTTTAACTTCTCTTGGTCCTTCGACTTTCGACGACTTCCTCTCCACTGTCGCTGGGCTCTCATCCACTGATTTCTTCCTCTCCTCCTCTTGTGCTTGCCTCCTGTGCTCCCTTTCTTTCCTCCTCTCCTCCTCCTCCTCTGCCTCTCGCCCTCCCAGCAGGTCGATAGACAGACCAGCAATGGAGGAACGGGGAGGCTTGACAGGATGCGGCGAAGGAGTGGAAGGACTCTGAGCCGGGGAGGGAGAAGTGGGAATAAGCCCAGGAGAGAGGGAGAGGGCAGAGGGGGTTTCGGGGGCTGGAAGTGGGGCGGCAGTTGAAGGAGAGGGGGGTTTGTGTGCTGGGGTGGGGCTGGCTGCAGCTGGGCTTGTAGCAGCGGGACTCGAACTCACAGAGCCTACCCCTGGTTTCCCTGGTTTAGGCGCTGTTGGAGGCCCACGTGGTTTCGGGGACACAGGGGGAGGAACGCGCTTTGGCTCTGATCAAAGAAGAGAACAAAATGGAAATTTTGGTTTAATATTTTTAGATAATAAACTCAGTTTAGATTAGTATTTTGACTTAGTCATGGTTTTGTACATAGTTTGGCCAGGGGTATGACTTGTACTCAGGGGTAACTCGTATGTGATTTAAAATAAATAAATAAATATTGGCTCATATATTTGTTAACGGTAAGTGGTTGTTTCCACTAACAGCTACTAGAGGGTACTGTGGGTGTGTGTATCAGTATCCTCTACTGACAGCAACACAGAAGAAAAAAACTGTCAAAAAAAAACATGGAGGAGAATCTGATCGTTCTCCTAAACTTTATGATATTTTTCTTATTTACATCGAGATATTATTCTTGTGTTTAGTCTTTTCTTCTTTGGAATGACGGCAAGTCATCAAACTAGGTTATAGAGATATGGAAGTACCACTGAAAGCTCTTGTAGAAGAAAGTAACAATTGCTTCATAAAGAAGCAACTAACGGGACTTTGTCATGTGAATTGTATTTGGTGTGAAAGCAGCATCATGCATCTTGACACATTTGTTCAGAAACTTCTATTCTGTGTTTTTCTTCTTTACTGTGCCTTTTTTGGCTCCTGTGACTAGTACTGCATAATGAGAGGAAGCTGTTATTCATGTGCGTCTCACCTGGACTCTGTGCCACCTCAGGAGTGTCAGGTCCCGGTATGGGAACTCTGCGAGTTGGAGTTGGCGGATCAGCCTGAGTCTTCTTCTGGTTGACTGCAGAAGGTTTGGGTGAGACTGGGGGCTTCAGAGACTTCCTGGCCTCCATCCATTCGCAGCTCTCTTTGCTTGCCTCCGTCCTCTCGGTAGCCTCGGACACAGGCCTCCGCCTCAGCACCACACCTCCATTCTGCTGAGGCTCGGTGGCTTGTTTCCTCCCACTGTCTGGAGAATTTAACAAATTGTTGCTCTGGGCGATCCGCTCTGCTTGCTCAGATGTGCGTGGTTTTCTGCGTATTGTGTCCGAGCCAGTTGTCATGGTAACAACAGTGGTTACAGTGGATGTAGGCTCTTCGACCTCGGTTGGAGCAGGACGAGGTTTCTTTTTGAGCGTAGCAGTGCCATCTGCGTTCTCTGTGATCGAAGTGGCTACGATGGAGCGGGGTCGGGGCTCTGGACGATGCTGGACTGGTTGCTGGGGCAACTGCTCAGCCTGATCACTGGGTAGATTCTCCAGTCCACTGATGGTCCTGCGCCGACTCACAACGCTATCATCCTCTGATCCAAGACCTCCTGCGCGCGCCTGTCGACGAAGTTGTGGTGGACTAACCTGAAGTCCACATGCATGTTAAAAAAACAATAAAAAAACAGTAAAAATTGTAAATTGAGTCACACACCTGTAAGTAGCTGCTGCCACTCCCCACATTCTTTTGCACAATGGATGTTTCCAGCATTGCTGCGAGGCTGCGAACACTCCCAGATGCGCCCTCTGACCTCTCCAAGCCGGTGGAGCCCTGACTTCTTAAAGCGGCTCCCAAGCTGCCGCCATCACTCGCCCGCCGCTCTCGATAGGTTGGAAGCCCTAGCAGCCCTTCCACATGCCCGTCCCCCTCACCGTCGCCCCCAGTAATGGAAGAACAGGACCGCTTAGGTGGAGTTGGGGGCCGACCTTTGCGACGGGGGCGGAGTGTGACGGATGACTGGCTGCGGTTGACAGTGACATCGTTGGAGGCGGCAGCGTGCGTTGAGCTGCTGCGGCACACAGTGGCATATTTAGAGTCAGACTCCGAGCCAATGAGACTGTGAGTCCTCCGTCGCTCCTCCTCCTCGCAAGGCAGCCGCAGCAGTGGTACAGACGCATCCACTGCAGGCAAATGGGTGGAAGGTCGCGGCCGAGCCCTTGGAGAAGCCTGCTGGGTACGGACATGTGGAGGGGTCTGCGGCGGGGTCTGCGTCGGGGTGTGGGGCGGGGTTTGTGAGTGCATTACACCTGGGCGAGGTTTGGCCAGGGGGCTCGGGGCACCCTCCCTCTGTCTCCTTGCCTCCTTACGAGGCTCAGAGGAGGTGCTGCTGCCGCCTGGGCTGGATGGAGACGAAGATGGACTTTGAGGAGGATCTGAGCCGCTTTCCCCTCTTTGCAAACCTTTCAGCCTTTTTACGCCCAACATCATCTTCTTTTGATGTCCTGAGATGAGAGAGTGGTGTCAATGAAAGGGGTTTTTATTTTTTTGAGGAGTTTTTTTATGCAAGATTTTCATTGCTTTCTGTCCATCTATACATTTAGCTACTATACACTCTCTGCCACATTATACACTCTCTCCCATTTCTCCACCTAAAAGCATCAATGAACCTTACCGAGCTTTGTGATGCCGATCTCTTGCAGATCTTCAAGGCTGATGTCTGAGACAAAGTCAATATTTTCATAGCCATTCTGCACAAGAACTTGGTAGTACTGACTGAGACCAAGGTGAGACAGCCATTCTGCCAGGTTTGCCTGGAAAATAATCATAATCATGAAAAAGTCTTTTCTCAATCGGAACCTTCCTAACCTTATCCTCACTTGTAGAACATTACAAGCCAGTATACATTTTTAGCTAAAAATCTTTGTAATTAGCAGTATTCAATCAAATTTCCAAACAACCAGAACTGAACTTACTACAAAAAACGGGCCTCCTCTCTGTTGTAGAATCCCTTTTTTTGAGAATAGTCCTGCAGCTTTACTATTCTCAGTTTTAATTCTGCTGATTTTTTAGCACTTTCAACTCATTATGACCTAGGTATCTCTGCCTAAATTCTGGACAAGCTTCAATCCGGATTAACTTTTTAAAGTATCCTTACACAGGGAGAAATTTGAAGCTTATTACCTTTAAGTTGGTGTTCCACAGGGTTCTGTTTTCAGCTCCCTTCTCTTCTCTGCCTACTGTATATTCCATTTGAAAGCTCCAATATTAACTCAGTTTTTCTTGGTATTTCTATGCTGATGATGCACAACTTTTTTGGTCTTTTTCTCTAAATAACATGACTGTGCCATCTCTGCCTGATTCACACACAATCCTGCTTGGTGAAAGAAAAACATTATCAGCTCAGTCTCTCATAGACAGAAATCCTTGTCTTCTCTGTTGATGCTTTTCTATAGCAAAATTTCAAAGCTACCATGGAATCTTCTACAATCGCACCCTCTAATTCTGCATTAAATTTTTTTGTTACAGAAAAACACATTTCCTGCACTATTTAGCACACTTAAAAGCCAAATGCTTTTTCAAAAACAACAGTGCACCTGATAATCTGGAGCACCTTGTGTATGGATTTATTCTGGTGGTGTTTATTGATGTTGAATCGATTTTGAGAAGTACACAGTGATCTGTCAAAATCTCATTCTGTATTTTGTACAACATCCAGAACCGGAAGTCCTTGACCAGAACCAAAAGTTCTCCCGTGTTGCTTAAAAAATTACTTTATTTTACCTATTTATTTTAATACTTCTATTTTATATGGCTTAAATGTACATATTTAACTGTCTTAAAGGTATTGTGTAACAAGTAGGGGAGACTAGGGTTGATTGTCACAATGACGTAATGTTTACAACATGGTAACAACAGCGAGTACAGTAGAATATAGATTTTTTTTGGAAAAATATACTGCTGGTACTTTACATTCGCTCGCTTAATTTCTGGTTTGGATCGTTAATTGCCCCAATTTCACAAAAACGGTGCCGGCTAGGCTCCGGAAAACATTTGAAGCAAACAAAATGGATACGGAGCGCCGCAGAGGCCAGACCAGACTGGATGCAGTGTGAGTGCCTCTCCCACTTTTCAGGTTACATAAATACTCTGGCATTTTCACTGAAGCCGGTCTGGATGCAGTGTTAGCCCAGGATAAGGATTATTGTAAACTGCAAAATTTCTGCTTCTAGCCAATGATCTCAGGTGCTATCTTGTCTATAGCCAGGTCCCTCTTGTTATTTACGTGCTGTAAACAGCGTTGGGAGTTACAATTATTGGAAAATACTCTAACGTGGCTAATGTGTAGCGTGTTACAAACACGTTTTAGAGTAACTGTAAACGCAATTGGTAAAGTCTGACTGAGTGATGGATTTATCTCTGACTTTTTAGTTTGCTGTACCTTAAATATGACATACAACAGACCATTCATTGATGGTGCATTTTATAATCTGGTGTGCCCTACAGTGCGAAAAATATGGTAATCTAATTGCTGTGCTTTTTGAGTTTCCAGAGACAGCCTCACCGGTTTGTGGTCTGGCAGCCAGTCTGTGGAGGGCATCTTGCTGATCTCTGATGTTAACTTCTTCCGATGTCCAGGCTTCATGACTCCAATCGCCGTCAGGTCCTTAAACACAAAATCCAATTAGTCACATCGTGACTTCACACAACCAGAGAATGTGTTTTTGACAACAGTTTGGTTTTAGTTTGACGTTTCCAGATGAAACAAGCCTTTAGGAAACATTGTGTTTAGGACAATCTCTGATGAGTGTTTTTTGGCCTTTAGCCGTGTCTGTGTCTGCTTCAGTGAACACACACAGTGTAACTCAGAGCTTCAGAACACAGCTATGCATGAATATAGGTGTGCAAATGAAGCAGAGCCCCAAAAAGATTTAAGACTCACGATGGTGACAGATGGGGGGGATGAGGGGGTCGTGACCTTACCTCGGGGGTCATGCAGCTAATGGTGTCTAGATCATATCCCGCAGTGAGGAAGTGGGTGGTGTAGAACTGCAGCTGAAACTCACCCAGCCACGCCACCACCGCCTGTTTCTAGAACACAGAACACGAAACACAGAACACTACGACCTCCAACCAGAAGAGTCTGCAGGCCTCTTCTAAAGGAGGGCAAAGCATGGCAGTCTGCTCCAAAAGGCAGAAAATAGACCTTTGCAAAAAAAAAAAAAAAAAAAAAAAAACAGCACTAAAACGTAACACCACTGGAGTGTGAAAAGAAGGGAGTGCTAGGAGGCAAGCTGCTCTGAAGCGCTAGGCAGAGAACTGTTCTGCAAAACTTGATAATTCATGTCATCCATATTCAAGAACTAAATTTGTGCTGCTTGTATAACCCTTCTAAAATATGTGCAGAAATCCCTGTGGAGTTTTAAATGCATTTAAAACAATTTCAGATTCCACTGCTTGCTTTTTTTTTAAAACACAAAAAACGTTTCTACTGAAAAAATGAATACATGTCAGCCTTCATGATTGATCAGCTCTATCTTCTGTACTGAATCTTTGATGCTTTATTTCTGTGAGGTCCAGTACAAAGATGGAAATAAAGCTCTACATTTCTACAAGAAGAACCAAGCTTGATTAAATCTTTTTTTTCCCCTGAAAAATAAAAAGGTTGTTCTGCACAGAAGATATTTTATATAAAAGGAGAAACTGGCTGACTGTATGTCATCTGACGGTGGAGGTTTAAGTTTCTCCACATGAGTGCATGCTGATGTGGTTTTTCAGTTTCTGGCATCATTTGATTTCAAGCAATTTGTGTTGGCAGTTCATGTGAAAGTGCATGACAAAGAAAAGCATGTAATCATCCATTAACCTGTATCATATAAAAGAGCGGCAGAAGTCTCTGAGGTAAGATCCTAAAATTACGTCGATGACTGACTTGCAAGTAGACCGTTTAGAATTTCACTTAAAAAATCAATTTAGCCTTTAAATAATGAAAATGCATGAATTATAATAGCCACTTCTGCTCTTTCAGTTGTCACCTAGCAACCATGGGTTGTTTGGTGTAAAAAAGAAAAGAAAAAGACCTGCTTTGTGTTTACCTTCACAGAACAGTTCTGCAACAACACATGCGTTTGCAAGGGGGGAAGAGGGATGCAAACAAGAGGCAAGTGCTTGTCTCCATGGAGACACGCCAGCATCTTCACTGGTTCAGATGCAACATAAAGAACTAACTCCCTCTTTTCAACACACTGTTTATATGAAGGAGAGGCAAAAGAGCAAAAAAAACAATCTGACAAAAAACTCACTTTCCCATCATCCTCTTCTGCCTTCCGCTCAAATGACCGCTGCTCGTGAACTTTGCTGCTAGACGAGCCTTGAAGTTAAAGGGAAAAAAATGCAGTTAGTTTACTATAAAGCATCATTTATAATTCATTTTGGTTCACACGGGCAGGCCTTTGAGCCAGTTCTTACTGATAATCTCGTTTGTCTTTATCATCATTAATAATGCAGCCATTTATTAGCTGTAGCATGAAACCATGGATCCCAGAACCTTAACTAACAAAGGAATTTTGCTGAGGCCATAAAGATCACCCCCCCCCCCCCCCTTTCAACAGGCATTGGTCTGCACTCCCGTAACACCTCTCAACCCAGGATAACGAGATCCTGCGACAATCAGAGGAGACCTCTGTGGCCTCAAAACTCCCACCTCCAAGAAGTGATTGATAAACATCTTTTTACGAGGTTTAGCAGACTTTCTGGAACCACAAGAGACAAATGATATACATGTAGCCACAGAACAGGACCTGGTGATAAGGTTGTTTGATGTAGACCAAACAGCACCATTTGTTGACAATCGACATTTCACAGGTCTGAGGATCACCAACCCACCAGATCAATTTACAGCCTTGCAGCCAACCCCCAGCTTCACTCACACCAGATGTGGGTTGAGAAAATCCTCCTTTGTTCTGGTCATGGAATGTTTTTATAACTTGTTACCTTAACCGTTGTTTTTTTTTTTCTTAGTGAATTTAACTAAAGTTGTTCAATCTTTCCACAGGAAGAGTTTCAAGAAAAAAAGAAACAAATCATTTCGCTTTGATTCTCGCTTCATCTTGTGTGGAATTTCAGTGTGATTGCATTATCTTTTAAATGTGGATGCTTATTTATTTTGTTTTCTTTCCAGAAAAAGGGGTTTCTACTTATGAGACGAGTTGATTAAAAAAGGAATTAAATGTTCTTTATTTCTTTAATGTTGGTAAGAGATGTTGGCTTATAAGGGCTTTTTCTCTGATACACACGCACACGCCCACAAACCCCCATAATTAGGACCCCCACCCCAGATTAGGAATTAACAAGCCTATTGGAGTATGTTAATTAGATGAGGGCGTAAGACCGGCCCAACTCGTTTCTGATTGGTCAGTTTCAGGGCCTTTGTCCCTCGCACGTTCAAACTGAAAGTCAGTTCAGGGATGGAGTTCTGAGGTCAAGGAGGAAAGACCTCTCAGAAAACAAGGAGATAGCTTCAAGCAAAAGATTTTTGGAGGGAAAACTGAACAGAGAGAGCTCAGAACAAAAGAATTAACTTCTAAGATTTTAATAACTTCGAGATGAAAACTTCTGTGAGATTTTTCCATCTTTAAGATTAAACAAACCGAACCGTCACCTTTTTACGTTTTATGCAATTTTAACTTTTCATTTTCTTTCTAATTTTATAAGTGACAAAATAATTATTAAGTTTTTGTAGCCCGGCCAGCTTTGAAAACTTTTAATTTAGTCGCTAATTTTTGGAACCAAGCGTGACTTGACCACTTGAGACAAAAACCCTGGACAATAACCTGAATCTTCCTTTGGGGACAGATTCTAACTTCGACACCTGGCTGACTTCTCGGAGAGAAGAGCAGCCTCTCAAAGCTGAAACTAAAGAGAGGCCTTCCTGTGCTCTTTGGAACCAGAACCCACAGACCGCATGGTGAGAAGACTTGCTCCAGCGTTTTACTGTTTGTGGTCAGAGAGACATTTTCTTTGATTTAGAATTCAACTAAGTAACTATTGTTTCAACCACTAGAAGGACATTTATCTCGATTTTATTAAAACATTAATTTTGCATTAGATCAGACACATCAGACATTGCAGTCATACACCTTCAGCCCATTCACATAATTTTAATTTGTTTTAAATTTCATTTTATTGCTCTCTTCACGTATGCATTTTGAACAGTATTAGAAAAGTTCTTTCTTTCTTCTTTTCATCTCTGCAAAGTATAATCAATGCTGTGCTTTCACACTCAATAATCCTTCTTGTTAATCCACTTTTATGCAATAAATGAATGTGTATAAGAAGTCGTTGTTCTGTCTCATAATTTCCATGGTTCACAAAACGTCCCTTCAAAGGTAAAGACACTCACGTTTCCTTTTGGATAAGTAGACTGATAAATTTGAGTATTACTTTATTAATTAGAAATAATAACTAATAATTAAAGTGATAATTTCCTCCTTGCAGGAGGTGGTGCCCCCTACAGGTGAATCTGAAAATTGCAGATTAATAAACTTTATAACTTTGACCAGATCTGAAGGCGAATATCACATATTCAACCCTTCATATGTTGTTAATTATTAGCCATTCATGCTACAGGTTAATTTATGGCGCATCCGTGCGAGGCCTCTGAAAACGTTTTGTGAACTTGGAAATATTGAGATAAACAGGTTAATTAGAAAGGTTTGTGCATCTAAAACGTAACTGCGGTTCTGAATGAAATTCCTGAGTACTCTGAGCTGTTGACTTTTCCTTATTTAAGACTGAGAACTTGTTTGTGTGGCTTTGGAAGCCTGTGACGCTGTGCGATCAGCGTAACAGATGATTTGTGAAACAGAACTTTTCTGCACGGAGCAGAACCGTGATAATTTGCATGCATTTGCGCATTTATGCTTATGCGTTTTAATAAGTTGAAAGGCCTTTGGAAAGATTACAGAAGTTCAGCGTGTTCCTGTCTTGTGTAATTCTTTCCACGGAAAGTTCTGGCTGTGTACCTGCGTGTTCCAGGACACAGGCCCGACTTCCGTCGTCCCAGCGGCTGAGGATTCCGGCCGGACCTCACCCCATAGATTTATCTATGAGTGGACGTTTATAAGACGTAAACGTCTTATGAAAGTGCAGGAAAGCACTCTTGTCAGCCGTAGCGGGTTACTAAAATTAACAAGGATTTTAGGATATAACTGCGCGTTTGGGCTGTGTGATAAGCTCTCTGAAGGAGAATCGTCAGTCTGTTGGCAGACCTGACCCCCTTTTCTTGTGCTGATAGCACAAGGCACACGCAGACGCGGTCTGCAGACTCTTTATCAGTGTAAAAAGACACCTTAGAGATAGCAAGTTGTTACACCAAACTAGCTTAAATCCAAAAGTTGCAATCACTCCGTTTTTCCAGCTTTAGGGTTTGCTGTGAGTAAC
This sequence comes from Oryzias javanicus, assembly GCA_003999625.1. Lineage (NCBI taxonomy): Eukaryota > Metazoa > Chordata > Actinopteri > Beloniformes > Adrianichthyidae > Oryzias > Oryzias javanicus. The sequence goes on from CM012437.1 coordinate 15,027,626, forward strand.
TGCTTTGTCTTCAGGACGTTTAGCTGCCTCTGCTAAAAACTGCCTGCTTTAGGTGTGTTCGCGACGAGCGCTGAGTAAAACTGAGGAGAAGGAAGGAGGAACTTCCGGGTCACCCAAGGGGTGTGGCTAAAGCTGTGACGCAGTCAGGGTCATAGGAGGTGGACCTCTGAGCCAGAGGTGTTACCCTCTTCTAATAATAATCAGAAGTTGTGTGTTGAACCAAGTTACAGGTTGGGATTAATATCCATAGACGTACTGGCCTAGAGGAGGTGTGTGTACTTGGACTGCATTGAACCAAAGCAGGTTGACTGTGGAAGCATAGATATAGAGACCTATATTTAATCCACTCAGAGACTTGAAAGTTTGTGCAATCTAGGTAGACAGCAGTAGGTGGAAGGTCTGCTAAGTCAGTGGTTCATTGACTCCCCTTGTGGCTTGAAATAGGTATCACACTTGTCATCTCCCCCTACTGGCAGTGAGGTGTAAATGCTAAAAGCTAAAAAGGCTAAGCTAACGCTAATGCTAAAAGCTAATGATATAGTGATTTGAAAGCTAAAAAGCTAAAGTTTCGGTACTTGCTAATTGAGGCTAAACAAAGCTGTCTAAACCCTCCAGCTTCATTCCTCATCAGCGGAGCAACAGATTTAGAAATGACTGACGCAGTTTCTTCTGAGGCCTCTAGCCATAGGGACCTTTTTGATGATCTCGAAGCTGCCTTGACAGAAATCACTGAAAATCACATTCCAGGTTTTGAAGATCACGTTCAGAACTTAACCGCATCTGAACTGGAGACTAAGCTCTCTGAGGTAGTGGCAGAAATTACCCATGATCCACCGAAGGATAAGGAGTTGACCAAAACACTTGGTAGCCTAGCCATACTGCTCACAGCTCGACTCAAAACCGCTCATAGTTTGTTAAACCATGCGCTAGGGAAACTCGACACGCGCTCGCAGAAACTTTCTCAAACCCAGGAGGAGAATAAACTTTTGCAGCATCAGCGCGAGGTTGCTCAAAGACAAACAGATGATTTGGAGCGTCAGGTCACTGCACTGACGACTCAAAATGAAGAACTAAAAACTGAAAATGATCAAATTAAAAGAGAAATAAAAGACTGCGAATCCCAGGCCCCAGCCTGGCAGCATGAACTGGTAGCAAAACAGCTGCAACTCATGGAGGTTAAAGAAGCTTACGAAGCTTCTCAAATAGGACTACATGCAGCTGAAGACGACATAATTACATTGCAACAAGAAAATGCTAATCTAACCAGACAGTTAGATGACCAAAAAGGACAGGTTGAGCTAATGCAAGAGCAACTAGCTTACACCACCACCAACGAGAGGCCTCCGATGAACAATATGAACACTTGATGGTGGAACCTAAGTCTGCAACAGCAGACATCAAGCCATCTTTTGAATCTGACACCTGTCAGCCGATTCATCCAACTTTCAAAGACGAAAGGGGGGGTGCACAGGCTAAAAGGATAGTTCTGGCGGATTACTCTTTTTTAGCCCTGCACCTGCCTCCTTTTCTGCACAGACTCCAAGGTTTACACAGGCGAATCGATTCCATGACTTTAGGGCAGATGAATCGCGTCATCATGGTCCTTCTGATCGAGATTTAGACAAAATTTCTCGAAATCTTACCAGATTCGAACCAACCCCTGGTGGCTCTAATGATCCTCGAGCATACCTGGATGACATTGAGTTCTATCTCAGGAAATATCCAGAGGCCACCATTCCAGATAAGATTTATCTTATCAAACGCACTTCGAGCCGTGAGGTAATCCGTTTCATCGAAAGGCAGCCAGAGTTTACCAGACGCGAATGGTATTTTTTGCGACAGGCCATCGAGAGGGAATTCTCTGATTGCCCTACACAGTCAGGTTTAACGGTTGCAATGTCGGTAAAACAAGGTAGACAGGAGTCTCCACAGCAATATTATTACCGATTGTTACGAGCATACTTTGGTACGCGTAATGAACCAGGAATGGAGGAGGACTTGAACTTCAAATTCTTTTCCTTCAGAACCTCCATCCTGGAACCAGCCATCATTTGGGAGTTTTTGCGAACCCCCACACAGAACGATCAGTCACCTTCGTGAATTTGCTGCTTTGGTTTTCCAGAAGCAGCAGCAGACAAATAGACAGGTGCCACAGCCGATTGGCTCGAGAGACTCGACGGAGATTTACTGAAAGAGATAACAAATGATAGCGACAGGTCAAGGGGGGGGCCCTCGAGAAGAACATTAGAACAGAACCTCTCTCTCCAGCCTTTCTCAACCTCATCCTCTGTGAGGTTGCAGGCACTCCTGCCTAACCTGAACAGCTACTCGTATTCTCTTTCTTCTTCTCTTCCTCTCTGTGTTGTTTTCTTCATTATAGAACACTTAGATCTAGACACTAGACTATTACACTACGCTAGTAACTAAGAGTAAGTGAATATATAGACTTATTTTAAGATTTGAGTCACGCCTCTGACCACAGCAGTAAAGTTGCAGGTACACCCACACCTGCCTGAGGACCCGGCTGAACGTCCAACGCTCCCAGAAGAGTCGCCCAGCACCCTGGTGGCTCTCGTGAGGATTACTCGGATGTTTGACCCCCTTTCACTGACTTACTCTGACCCCACTGTTTTCAGCGGATTACTCTGGCGTTCCAGCGGCTTCCAGAAGGTTCATCGGGGAATCCCATGTTTCTCTGTATCTTGTTGTTTCAACTAATTCCACAGGAACAAGTCGAAACAAAAGGGGGGATATGTAGCATGAAACCATGGATCCCAGAACCTTAACTAACAAAGGAATTTTGCTGAGGCCATAAAGATCACCTCCCCCCCCCCCCCTTTCAACAGGCATTGGTCTGCACTCCCGTAACACCTCTCAACCCAGGATAACGAGATCCTGCGACAATCAGAGGAGACCTCTGTGGCCTCAAAACTCCCACCTCCAAGAGAGTGATTGAATAAACATCTTTTTACGAGGTTTAGCAGACTTTCTGGAACCACAAGAGACAAATGATATACATGTAGCCACAGAACAGGACCTTTTGGTGATAAGGTTGCTTTTGATGTAGACCAAACAGCACCATTTGTTGACAATCGACATTTCACAGGTCTGAGGATCACCCAACCCACCAGATCAAATTTACAGCCTTGCAGCCAACCCCCAGCTTCACTCACACCAGATGTGGTTGAGAAGAATCCTCCTTTGTTCTGGTCATGGAATGTTTTTAAACTTGTTACCTTAACCTTGTTTTTTTTTCTTAGTGAATTTAACTAAAGTTGTTCAATCTTTCCACAGGAAGAGTTTCAAAAGAAAAAGAAAACAAATCATTTCCTTTGATTCTCGCTTCATCTTGTGTGGAATTTCAGTGTGATTGCATTATCTTTTAAATGTGGATGCTTATTATTATTTTGTTTTCTTTCCAGAAAAAGGGGTTTCTACTTATGAGACGAGTTGATTAAAAAAAGGAATTAAATGTTTCTGTATTTCTTTAATGTTGGTAAGAGATGTTGCTTATAAGGGCTTTTTCTCTGATACACACGCACACGCCACAAACACCCCATAATTAGGACCCCACCCCCAGATAGGAATTAACAAGCCTATTGGAGTATGTTAATTAGATGAGGGCGTAAGACCGGCCCAACTCGTTTCTGATTGGTCAGTTTCAGGGCCTTTGTCCCTCGCACGTTCAAACTGAAAGTCAGTTCAGGGATGGAGTTCTGAGGTCAAGGAGGAAAGACCTCTCAGAAAACAAGGAGATAGCTTCAAGCAAAAGATTTTTGGAGGGAAAACTGAACAGAGAGAGCTCAGAACAAAAGAATTAACTTCTAAGATTTAATAACTTCGAGATGAAAACTTCTGTGAGATTTTCCATCTTTAAGATTAAACAAACCGAACCGTCAACCTTTTTACGTTTTATGCAATTTAACTTTTCATTTTTCTTTCTAATTTTTATAAGTGACAAAAAATTATTAAGTTTTGTAGCCCGGCCAGCTTTGAAAAACTTTTAATTTAGTCGCTAATTTTTGGAACCAAGCGTGACTTGACCACTTGAGACTAAAAACCTGGACAATAACCTGAATCTTCCTTGGGGACAGATTCTAACTTCGACACCTGGCTGACTTCTCGGGAGAAGAGCAGCCTCTCAAAGCTGAAACTAAGAGAGGCCTTCCTGTGCTCTTTGGAACCAGAACCCACAGACCGCATGGTGAGAAGACTTGCTCCAGCGTTTACTGTTTGTGGTCAGAGAGACATTTTCTTTGATTTAGAATTCAACTAAGTAACTATTGTTTCAACCACTAGAAGGACATTTATCTCGATTTTATTAAAACATTAATTTTGCATTAGATCAGACACATCAGACATTGCAGTCATACACCTTCAGCCCATTCACATAATTTTAATTTGTTTTAAATTTCATTTTATTGCTCTCTTCACGTATGCATTTTGAACAGTATTAGAAAAGTTCTTTCTTTCTTCTTTTCATCTCTGCAAAGTATAATCAATGCTGTGCTTTCACACTCAATAATCCTTCTTGTTAATCCACTTTTATGCAATAAATGAATGTGTATAAGAAGTCGTTGTTCTGTCTCATAATTTCCATGGTTCACAAAACGTCCCTTCAAAGGTAAAGACACTCACGTTTCCTTTTGGATAAGTAGACTGATAAATTTGAGTATTACTTTATTAATTAGAAATAATAACTAATAATTAAAGTGATAATTTCCTCCTTGCAGGAGGTGGTGCCCCCTACAGGTGAATCTGAAAATTGCAGATTAATAAACTTTATAACTTTGACCAGATCTGAAGGCGAATATCACATATTCAACCCTTCATATGGTTGTTAATTATTAGCCATTCATGCTACATAGCACATTTTCCCATTAACTAGGTTTCTCATTTACTCATGAAATGGCACGTTGGTGGTGGCAAAGCTGTCACTTTGAGTTCTGTGAGGCACAGCGGAGTGATCTGTGAATGTGGAAATGCTGTTTGTGTTTTTTTTTAATACCGCCTTAAAAGATAATGACTGAATAATGACTGATTACTGATGAATTAAGATAATAATTTGAAAACCTTTAATCTCTCACGCAAAAGATCTTTTTTTTAGTTATCTAAACAAAGCATTTTTATTATTTACAATCTTAACAAAACTAAGAAATAAAAAATTTAGCTTACACCACCTTCGACACATCAGGTTAAAGAGGCCATTTCCAATAAAAAGTCTATGCAAATGTGCATGTTCAAAGTCCTTGAATTCAAGCATAATTAAGGACGTTTTCCCAAAGTTTTCAGGCTCCACGTCCAAAATCTTTTTACCATTGAACAGACGTTGCAAGTAAATCAGGTCGAAACTTTGTCTAATCAGCGACTTGGATTTGGCAGTGACATATGGATGGCATCCTTTTTAATCCTAGGAAGTGCCAATCGTTGTAAATGGATCTTGGAGGAAAAAATAAAAATTGTGGTTTGTGTTTGGCTGAAATTATATGACACCAAGTCTTGCATGTATCAGAATAAGAGCTGTGAAATAAAGCCTGGAGGTTCGACATTTTGCACCAAGCCTCTTCCAACTGTAGGTAGCGGGCATGTGCTAGTAAACAATAGAAAAAAAAAGAAGCTCCTTCCTGCTTGTCTAGTGTGAACCCGCTTTTTAGAAGCTATGCTGTATCCTGGTGCATCCATAGCTTCAAGAGTGACAATTCTAACTCAAAAGCTGCAAAAAGCTGCAAAAATTGGCCTTGTTGATGGAATGTGTTTGTCATATTTCTCTTGTTACACCAAAAACTGAGGATAGTTTGTGTGATTTCATAGACTAAATTAAAGAAGCAAACTGATTTACGGTTAATGCCCCAAATTTCAAAAGAAATCCTGAATACTGCATTAGATTTTCTGTTTTCAGTCCAATGATCAGTCGGATAATCCTCCTGCCTGCCTCTTTGTTTGAACGCAGGCGCCTCAGCGTTTCCTCTCCTCATTCATGGTGACACATGACGCCCAGGATCTAACGCACTTCATTCTCTGTCTTTTTGCAGTGCAAGCAAACATTTGGTGCTGCATTTAAAGCTTAAAGCTCAGCAGTTCAAGGATGAAAACAAAAGGATTTCACACAAAAAGATCTGCGTCTGTGTTTTAAATTTGCTTGTTACAGCAGCTTTCATTAATAAAAAAGACCTTGAGGAAGTAGAAAGGAAAGACCGTGAGAAGAAATGCTGCTGGAGTCTAATATGTACAGACACGTGGAGTTTAGACAACCAGAATGAATCAAAGCAAAGTGAAGAGGGAAAAATAGTTCAAACAAGCCTCAAGAGAGTCAGGAAGTCATTGTGTGTGAAAGAACAGTTGTAGCACAAACAGTAAAGGCTTCAACCAAACAGCTTTACACAAGAGTTTGCACCTCAAAAGCAGGAAGTTAAAGAATTTACTTTCACTTTTGGATTTAAGATTGACAGCTAGCTCTCCTGAGAATCTGTTATAATAGCACGCATTAGAATAAGAAAAACGTATAGACAATTGCAATTGATAAATCCAGACAGATTTTCTTAATTACTAATTTCTCCCCAACTGGGCTCCGCTTTTTTTGAATGCAGCATTCACATAATAGATTAGATGTCTTCTATGCATCGTTCTTACTCGCTGACTGCTCCACAGACTGTGACTGCTCCAAGAGATGCTCCTTGGCTTTCATTGACTGGGACAGCACCGTGGCCAGGAGCTAAAAGACACGCAAATAATCAGATGCATGAGGGAACATTTCAATTTCAGGTCTTCACAAAATAACACAAACTAAATAACAACTCTCCACAGTTTCAATCTCCTGCAATCTGCAATTGACCTATCTGATGTAAAAAAAACAATTTCCTGTCTCCCTTGTGTTTTCATGCTTTCCCTCTATCTTATATCCCCTTATGATCACTGTACAGATTATGGGTGATATATCTGTGCCAGTATCAGTAAATATTTGCATAACTTGAGTTTATCGGTATTGGACCAATACTAGAAACCAATACTAGATACCAATTTTGTTCTGTTTTCAGATACACTTTATTTTTGACATGGATACTTGTTCCTAATAGAACTTGTTTTTATAGTCATAGCCAGTAATTGTTCTGACTGTTTTCATGTAAATTTGAACATCTAACAGTCAGTAAATGTTTTCAAAGTTTTAAAGTAATACTTGTTCCTATGAGATCACTTTCTGTATCTTTAAAAAAAGTTGTGCATTTCTTATAAAAAGAAAATCTAAACTTGGTGTTATTGTAGACACTCAAATATTGGTATCGGCAAATATTGCGATATTGGTTATTGGTATCACCAAACAAAACTTGTATTGGCCTATGCCGAATACAGATGGTACAGGTGAAAAATTAATGGCGAGCAATATTGGTGCTATCCAGCCGTACAGTTATGAGCCAGATGCCAACTTGAATGAGGAAAATGAAGATGTTAATGGATCTATATGTCTGCAAGTTGATGAGCAAGGAGGTTGTGGCTAGACGAAGAAGCTTTCATGTCACAACTACAAGCTTTTTCAAACTGTGTTTTTTGTCTGCTCCTGATTCACTATTTGAATTAATAAACACTCAGAAATGCACTGTTAAGCTTAATTTTTTTAAATATATGTTTTCTATCACCAGAAAAATGCAAGAAGAACATGTTGGAAACACCAAAAACAACATTTTCATTGGCGTGTAAAGCTTGTTTTGTTTCTGAAAAGTGATGTTTTAGGTACTTTATTTGAATAAAAACTTCTTTTTTATAGATTAGATCAAATTTCAAAGAAGTTTTGGGTTGCAGAGCAGATGTGCAGGATGAAGTCAATTTCTCACCACAAACACTTCTTCTAAAAAAAAGTTGCTCAAACCAAAGTGCCAGTCAGGCTCTGATCTCTAAGTGTTTATAGTTTTATGTTCAGTTTTTAAAAATATAATCCATTATCGTAATTACTCCACTATCTAAGTGAGTGGAGTTATTGAAAAAACAGCCCACAAACCACAAATGTGTTTGATTTCACTTTCCGTTTTACTTCTTATCAAAGCAAAAACAGAGTGGTTTGTTATTGTGTAATGAGCCATGATTTTAGTACATCTGGCCTACTGATGGAAAAAAAGGTGATGTTAATCTCTCCAACGGAACACCAAACTAAACAGGAAGCAGTCTTGTGGTGAACTTTGTAGAGTTTCTTTCCTGTAAATGTTTTGCCGTTTCCCAGAAATGAGCTTCTTGTTAACTAAAGGTGTAGCGGTAATGTAAGCGATGTCGCACCTTGACTCCTTCTGCCTGTGCGTGCAGACCCGGGGCGTTAAGGCCGTGAGTGTTGAGCCCTGTAGTGGGAGCCGGGTGAGGACTCGGCGCGGGTGTGGTTAAAACATGCGTGTTTCCAGAGCTCTGTAAGCTACTGGAGGATCGGACACTGCCGAGACTCCCCACGCTGCCGCTGCGCTCTCCTCCTGCAAAGGTGAGCGCATGATAAACAAGTAGCAGCACAGAAGAAAATGCTGATTTTTTTTCATGTTAGACTCCAACTTGGCTTTTTCACCTGCCAGCGGCTTGCGCAGCACCCAGATGTCCTCACTGGTGCTGCTATGGTGTCCCAAAGTGGGAGAACCCTGAGGACTCAGCTCTGCAGTCCTAGAACCTGTCTCATACACACACATTCACAGACACACACACACGTATACATATATTACTGCTACTATTACTGTCAGAGAATTCAAGAGAAAAGGCCTCATTACCACAAATGCAGTCACTAATTAACTACACAAACATTTGTGTGTGATAACGTGTGCAGTTTTATTTTTAAGAGGTTAAATGAACACTGTCATGCAGGCAAATGCACAAACTGCACTCACTCACATACACATCCGTATGTATGTTTACTCATAACCCTTTAAAATGTGACTTAATAAATCTGTGTCCAAAGGTAAATTGCTGACATTAGAAAATAATAATATCACCTCTCAGTGACGTACTCTAAAAAATATGTATACATATTGAAAAACAAATTCCATTTCACATTTATTTTGTGTTCAGGTCAAAACTGACCCATTTTCAAGTGTAAAAACAGGTAATTTTTAACCTGAACACAATTTAAGGGTTAAGAAAAGTTACAACTTAGACTTTTAAAATATTTTCTTCTGTTTTTCTTTTTTTCTGGAGGTATGATTCTGGCTTTGGTTGCAAGAGGTCCTAATGAAGGAGGTCAAAGGGCAGTGATGCCCAATTAAGTTTAGTGGCACAATCAGCAATTATTTATATTTTATGATTGATTTTATATTTGTTGGACAATTACCAGTGTGAAGCCCTTTGAGACAAATGTGTTGTGTATTTGGGCTATACAAATAGAATTAATTAAAAATTAAAATTGAAAATCCCGGACGAGCCCCCAGTTTATGCTATGTCTTATTCCTCTAGATCTCCCTTGACAGAAAAAGGGCATAACATTAAAAACCAATATTTTACTTCTGATTAAATACTCAACCACCTTGCTCAATTGAATAGTCCTATGTGACTTTTAAATTGCAGTACAGTTATTGTTGATGTGCTGCAATGTGTTTTAATCAAGATGTTTGCTCTACCTTTGGTCTGTCTAAATTTAAAAAAATATGTGTTGTTTTCTATAACATAGTTTCGGCAGAGCAGCAGTAGTTCATTAGAAATTCACCTCTGAGTTGTGGCCGGGACTATTGGTGCAGAGTAAGCCTGCACCATCATCCAACTGTATACGAGCTCTCCTGCTAACTTACAGCCTCTTACATTCCTAACTTTGCATTACTTATGCCACAAAAATGGCCAGTAATACCAGAGCTATCCATATGTACAGTTTGAGTCTGATGCCACCTTGGACGAGGAAAACTAAGAAGTACATAGATTGTTTTACAAGTCGATGCATCAGAATGGAGTGGAGCAGGGAGCTTCTGGCCTTTCTATATCTTCTACAAACCAACTACAAACTTTTTAAACCTAAATTTTACGTCTCAGAAATGCAATTTTGAGCTTAATTTTCTCTATATATGTCTATCCTCTATCATAAAAAATGACACAAGAACATGTTAAAAACACCCAAAACACAAGTTTAATCTGAGTAAATATTTATAGACTAATTTAGCTACTCCACAGGAAATCAATACTACTTAAATGTGGAAAACGTTCAAATTAAAAGCATGCATTTTTTTAAGGATGTTTGAGTAAATTGCAGAAGTGTTTGTTTTTTTTAAACAGGCTAGCTAAAAGTACTTTGAGAGTAAGAGTTTCTCAGTTAATCTTTCCTAATCCACTCTAAGTGATCTCCTGACTGAACGGGTGCACTCTGTTTGACTTTCTTAGCGACTGATTTTTTTCTGATTCAAATCATCAGAGATTTTACTTGCGTTGCTTTCAAAATGTCCTTTTAATCAAGCACATGTTATTTTGGCAATTCTAAAAAATAACATCGTTAGCAGCAACAATGACATTTGCATTAATTTAGCATTAAAACATTGCAATCTCATGTTTTTCTAAAGGTGATCATTAAATGTTGTCTGAAATACATATGAATATAAACATGCCAGTCCATTTGAACTCTCTATGTAAATCTTATTTTTACATAATGGCCATGTTATAAAAATACCGCCTGTGGCTGAGTATTAACCCTAAAAGGACAGTTCACTCAGATTGAAAATAAATGTCTTAAATTAACAAAATAAGTTAAGTTTTTCTCACAGTCTTTAAAAAAAAATCAGATTTATTTTTATGGTTTGTATTATTTATCTGGGTGAACTGAACCTTTACTGGTGCATTCAGCACAATGCTGACAGATTGGCTGCTTTGTCAAAAACCATAAAAAAGGATGCTTATCTGTGATTTACAGTATGTACCTGTCTGACTCTGCTGCTCCTGAGAAGTGGAGAGAGGAGGAGAAGAGGACAGAGGAGGAGTAGACAGAGCAGGAGGAGAGATGGGCAGAGGGACATACCCAAATGAGGAGAAGCGAGGGAGGGACTGTGCGTTGAGATGGAGGGGAGGAGGAGGATGAGGCAGATGCAATGGGAGGACTTTGGTGGGGGGGTATGAGTTCCCGTTAACCGAGGCAATGGGACAGGGGTTTGGCCTGCGGAGCAGGAGGGTGTGGCACTGGTGGGATGGGGAGTGACCTGGACACCAGCCAGTGGGAGGGAGGGTGCAAAACAACAACAACAACACAACAAAAACGGATCAGTCAACCAGAAACAAAACATGTCTAATCAGAAGAATACAAAATCAAATCAAATCATGAAAACAACACATCCATATATCCTCAAGGAATATATCTGGAAAAATCAAAATATGTTATCACTTTAAAAATGAAGCAAACAACTTAAACATAAATAGAACAATCTAATAAAGCATGCTGTTTCAAATATGAGGGGTTGTTAAAAAGTAAGGCAAGTAACAGAAGGATCAGAACTCTAAAGGAGTGGGGGAGCAGAGGAACAGCCAGCAGAGGACAGTTTTTGATCAGTGAAGATGATGGACAGGAAAATGATTCGTTTACAGCTGCTGCTAACTACAACTACTGGCTAACCGTAGCGACGGAGCAGCTGCTAAACTCACGCATGCAGTGGCACACACATCCACCCGCCCATACACAAACCCACAGCTGTGATGTGGGTGGTCACCTGCCCTTTTGATGACTTCCACCATATTAGAGGGGAAGTAGCCCACACGGTCATTTCCTGTGCGGTTGTCATGAATGCAGCCTTTCCAACGGCCGTCAGAGTGCTGCTCCAAGACCTACATAACACAAACGAACACATGATGTACACAGATATTTGGACACAAATCAATCATGTACATGACAACAATGATTGTAACACACAATTGTTTGACTTTCCTTTATTTGCAGGGAAAGAAAAGTTACTATTTACCTATTTACGTCACCTTGTCCAGCTTCCATAAAAAGAAAAAATCAATTTGGAAAACGGATGTAATTTCCAGAAAACAAAACAAAATGTTCAAAAAAATGAACACAATGAAACCAAAAACGGTCTGTCTTATGGGACATTGCTGATTAGATAATGATATCCAATGTCGCTTTATGTCAAAGAATTTCTGTTGAAATGATGGATTAATGTCCCATAAAACCTACCTTTTCTGTTTTCTCGTTGTGTTTTGATTTTCTAACATTTTGCTTAGTTTTCTGAAAATTACTGTTGCGCTCCGAAATGTTTTTTTCATTTTTTACATTTTGGTTTCTGGAATTTTGTTTTGTTTTCTGAATTAAAATGCAGTTTTTTTAAGATCTGTTTTGCTTTTCGATCTTTAAAATTTTTATGCATTTGTTGGTGTGATTTGCACTTCAGGGTCACCGTAGTTATTTCCTAATTCCCTTACTTTTCCATAAGACTCTGACTATCTGATGTAATTTGGACACATCCTCATTCCCTGTTTCTTTTTTTTAAATGTGACTTCACACATATATTTAGGTGACTGTACCGTGATGATGTCTCCAGCTTTGATGTTGAGGCTGGTAAGGTCATAGTTGTTGCAGTAATCTTTAAGGGCTCGCACCTGCATTGCAGCTGATGCATCTGTGGAACAAGAGAGCAGACCAGAAGATGGAGAGGAACACAGCAGCCGTGAGAGGTCTGCACGTCAGCTGGAAGAGTCTTGATTTTGGTGCAGATGAGAATACAAACAGACCGATATATAGCTAAAACAATTAACACTGTGCTTTTGTCAGACAGATAATGTTCAAATTAGCTTTTTAGCTCCACAAATAGGAATTCTACTTATGATGTAGTAACCTAATTATTAACCTAGTTACTGTTAACTTCTGTCCTAAATATAGCTATTCCTATTTTCTAACATTCAGCATTGTTTTACAACAAAAATACATTTTAAGCAGCATGTGTGACAAATAAAACAGACTTCTCAAGATCTTCCTTCAGCTCCAGCAGACTATTAGTCAAGAGAGGTACATTCAGCTTATTAGAACAAAACCAAAAAAGTTTAGTGCAAAAGTACTTTTCAAAAACTACTAATGTCTGACATAAAATAATTTTCAGAAAAGACAAGTTAGAATTTAAATTGACATTAAGGATAAATCCTATGCACCCCCTAAAAAAGTGATGTTTTTTTTTAATGAAACATTACTGTTACACATGCTTTACTCTTGTTGCAAGAAAACTTTTGCTTCCTCTGCTCGTGGCTCAATTAGATTCTAAAACTTGTTTTTTTTTTTTTTCAAGCAGGAGTGATTTTAACATGTGAACTTGTGCACCCCCCATCCTGACCTCTCAGTAGCTGTTTGATCTCCCGGCTGGCTTGTGTGGTGGTAAACTGGTTAACAATGTCCAGAGCAGTTTGACTCAGAGTGTTCCTCACTCCAGCACTGATGCCACTCTGGAAAGAGGTAGAGGACAAACTTGATTAAGAATCCATTCTTAAAGTCCCACTCTAAATATATTTTTATCTATTGTAAAATTGTTCCCGGTGGTTTTTTACATATGATTACTGTGATTTAAAAAGCCTGTGTCGTTTTTAAGAAATACTTTCTGCAGAGTTGCAGGAGTTCATTGGATGTTCACCTCTGGGTTTTGGGCGGGACCTTTGGTGCAGAAGTAAGCCAGAGCTAATTTCCCATTTGTTTACACTCTCTCCCCCTAGCTTACAACTGTACAGTTTTGTACAGGATTTAGAATAGTGGTGGAGAAGGGAGACTTGGGCCTGCCTGTAGCTGCATCAGAAACCTAAGTGTTTTCAAACTGCAGGTTTTTATCTGCTCCAGATCCATAACTATTTGAATAACGAAATGCTCAGAAACGCAGTTTTATTATTAAATTATTTTATAGATGTCCTCCATCATGAGAAAAATGCAACCAAAAATATGTTACAAATATATTGAGTGGATCTTTAAGAGGTGATATACAACGGTAAATGCAGAGATATGGATCAACTGAAACAGCTAAACATGACAGACAAATACTATAATGATAATTATTATAGGCACCTCCTTACATCACTAAATGGGTTGAAATATACATTTTGTGGTGTAAACCAATTTTAAAGATGAAACTGCAATAACAAAACATAAAATTGAAAGACTTACATCCAGCAGCAGGCGCACTACCTCTGTCTTCCCACAGAGGGCAGCCTGGTGCAGAGCGGTGCCACACTCTGACTGTCTGTTGATATCTATGCCAGCCTGAATGAGCAACCTGCAACACCACAGGATAATGAGATTAACCTCAATTAAAACTCATTCATGGCATAATTTAATCAAAGTAAGAGGCACAAATTAGCTGAAGACAGAATGTATACAAAAAAGAAGACTGACAATGACAAGAATGCAAGCTGAAGTCCAATACAAATTGAATTTTGTCATCCACTTTGAAGTTTAAAATGTAATGACACTGCAACGTCTGTACAAAAGCGGTTGACAGCTTTTTTTTCTCCACAGGCTGTAGGGGTGTTTCTGCTTCTGAGTGATAGCAGCTTTGAGCCGACCAGACAGAAAGCACAGCAGAGCAAAGAGAAACAAAGTAAATAAACTTCAGAGAATGCAGGGTCAACTTCAAGCCGTGAAGATACTATCTAGACAGGATTTCAACAGGAACCACGACAACCCGTCCGTGGGTTGCTGATTTTCATCTTAAGGAAAACAACTTGCGCAAAACAAGTGTTGAAGAGCTGTTATTTGTCTCAAAAACAAGGCAGAAATGTCATTATATCAAGAGTTAAGCAGAGTGAATAATTTGCAGGGGCAAAAGACAAGCTGTGTCGTTGGTGGGAAATGTACAAATGAATATTTACAGACATACAAGTAGATTCATTAAAAAGAACAACAAAAAATATCTAAACAAATTGCTAATTGTTTCACGGAGTTGCAATAATAAAAGAATAAAAGAGCTTTTAAAAAGCTGCTCCTTTTCCAGTTCAGACTTTTGAACTTCTGAGTATGTAGATTATAACTTTCAGTATAATGGCTTTCAAAGAAAGAAAGTCAAAGAAAGACTAGTGAGTGCAGGACAAGTCTGGGGGAGGTAGAAAGGAGAAAATGTTCAGACCTTATAACATCTATGTGTCCGTTTTTGGCGGCGAGGTGAAGAGGCGACACGCCGTTGGGGTCGGAGGGTTTGGGTTCCAGCATGGCTGCACACATGTTGCTGCTGAGGAGGAGCTGGACGACCTAAAAAACACAAAGAGATCCACATAGTTTTGGACTTTGCATGCATCTTAGACGGAGCAAAACCAAAGTGTTCGACTCCTAGCAAGAACCTAGAGGAGGCAGCACGCCACAACTACTTTTCCTTTTTACCACATTGTTATAACAAAATTATATTGGTAGATTAAAAGTCAAACTGTGCTTTTTCTCTCAGCAGTGTGTGTTTTGAAGGACCAGCAGAGGTGCCTTGAGGCTCGTTTTGAGTTCAACCCTTTGCATTTGTATTTATCAGAGTATACATTTTTTTGCATAATTTTGCCAGGGGTGGGACTTATACATTGGAGTGATTTATAAGGGATTAAAAAAAAATGGCTCAGAAGTTTGTTACTTTCTCACTAAGAACCAGTTGCCCTCTAGTGGTTGTTTTCCACCAAAAACCACTAGAGGGCCCTTTAGGTATGTACATCAGTGCAGAAGAAGAAGCGATGTCCAAAACAAACATGGAGGAGAATCTGATTGTTCTCCTCTTGAATGGAACTGGAACATCTAGTTCAAGGAAATGCAACTTCAGGCCTCGAGGTGCCAGAGTGTCTTCATGATTTTCAGACATCCGAGCCCCACCCATGTCGGAATACCTGGTTCAGGTGTGTCCAGCAAATTAGAACGTGCAAGAGCAGGGTATGTAGGAAAACATGCAGGAATGCTTCCTATCCCTGATCTAGTTTATGAACACACTTTTGGACAAGAATTGAGCATCAAATTTGACGCATATCAAAAGAGGCAGTGATGAGGGAGTCATGTTCAGTGTGAGTGCAGCATTACACCGGGCTTGGCGGATTTGTTCAGAAGTGATGCACTTTCCCAAAAGTGGGAATTACCGTATGCTCCAGAGGGACTTTTTTTCTTTTTACTACTGCATCTTTTTTTTTTTTTTTTGCCTTCAGCAACTTTTACTCCGGTGCGACTTTGAAAAATTTGAAGCCTTTTAAATAGAGAATAATTTCCATAAATATCTTCCAAAAGTGGCCGGTCTCTAATAGACGCCGGTCTCCAGGTGATTGTTACTTTAAACGTCCGTGTCTAATATTGACCCGGCTCCTTTGAGACAGATGCAGATGCTGGCTGTCTGTGGTATTTGTGCATTCGACAGCGTTTGCATTTTGTGGGGTGGCATATGCCAAAGAACATTCTGGTGAGGAATCTGCACCATATTTGGGATGGATCCTGAACACATCCGAGAATGGCGCAATCAGATGGAGGATATTGAGAATACAGCGGCAAAAGAACAAAATAAATTTCTGCAGCCAGTGCTAATCAGAGCATAATACAATGTTCTCGTCATTTCAGTAAATGTGATGTTGTCTGTATTTTGTGACGGAATTTCACCTCAAAATGAACACAATAGCCATCATCATTCTGTTTGTAGTGGCATAAAAGCTGGTCTCTTATAAACGCCGGATTGGCTAGCAAATTTTTTGATTAAAGGCTGCGCTACTATTGGAAGATCTACGGTGTGTTACTCAAAAGGCTTTTTTGAGGAAGCACAGACACAAGTTTCTTTGCATAGCAACAATCTCAGAAGACTAAGAATAAACAACACAAAGCAAACAAAAATAAGTATTTGTGGAGCTTTTAAATCACAAACATGAATATGCTTAAATGTTAGAGCATCATTAGTGTATGAAGGGTCAGGTATACAAAGCCTTTAGTTCTACATTGACATCACTTTGTCTTATTTCGCCTGCATAAGATTTCTGCAGATGCCCTAAACGCTGTCCTGACATGGTGGGATCTCTGATTGTTATCTAGATATAACTGAAAAGATTTGTGGGAAGCAAGCCAAATCCATTGACACCCCACCCCCATAACCCACATGGCCCAAATAATCCACAGGATTTGTTCTGATGTCAAACACCAAAACCCCCTCTAGATGACACAAAAACATCTTTGTTTTTTTTATGTGAGGTAAATAATAAACATTATGTATGTTGTGTTTGTTTCTTAAGAGGTGTACTCACTCCAACTCGCCCGAATTCACAAGCGAGGTCCAGTGGGGTTTTCCCAGCAGAGTCTGAGATGCAAGGGTTGGATTGGTGTTGCAACAACATCTCTGACTGTGAAACACGCACAAACGCACAAGCGGAGTCACATTTTATGCATCCATCATCAAACTTTATCGCACTCACTTCATGTAATCACACACACACACACACACAGTGTTACCCCATCGTAGTGTCCATGCTGAGCTGACAGGTGGAGAGGGATCTGTCCTTCATCTGACGGCCCGTTGACTGATGAGCCTGCCTTCAGCAGCATTTTCATTGGCTCAGTCTTTCCCTGCCATGCAGCGTAATGCAGAGGGCGCATTCCTGTATACACAGAAAACAGATTCAAACTATTAAAGTCCCACTCTGATCATCTTTTGATGTACTTTGGAATGTTTGATTATGATTATGTCGTTTTTAGCCAAAATAAAAAAAAACCTGTGTCATTTTCAAGGTGATAATCTCTGCAGAGCGACAGTAGTTCATGTAAATACACCTCTGAGTTGTGGGTGGAGCTGTGTGCACGGAGTAAGCCCACCCCCTTTCCTAACTTGGCTTTGTTTACACTCTCTCCCCTGCTAGCTTACATCCCTTCACCTAACTTAACATTACCAGAGGAACAAAAATGGCGAGTAATATCTGAGCTATCCAGCCATACAGTTTCAGATTCCAGCTCAGATGAGGAAAACAAAGACGTAGATGAATCCTTTTGTCTTCAAGTGGATATATACCCGAATGGAGCGGAGCAGAGAGCTTGTGGCTTGCTGTTGTAGCTTCTAGGTCACATCTACAAGATTTTTCCAAAAGTATTTTTGAAATCTCCTCCTTTTTCACAATTATTAATAAAGAAGTATTCAGATTTGCAAATTTAAACTAAACTTCTTTATATATGTATTCCATCATGAGAAAACTCCAACAAGAATATGTTAAAAACACCAAAAGCAGAATTTTCACCAGAGTGGGTCTTATTTATGTTAAAAAAAAAAACATAAATATTTAACACCCAACAGAACATTTTTTAAGCAGTCTACTTGGAACCAAAAAGTTATGTTATGTTGTGCATACAGCTTTATTTATTATCTTGCAAACTGAACCGTCCAGGACTTCCTAATCCTCGTCTTCCACTCTGCCTGTTTTCTCCTATCCAGTTTGATTGGATAGCCTCACTTCAATCCTCCTGGAAAAAGAAATCCAGCAGTACTTGACTCTCTTTACCCCCTTGTGACCTCCAGAAGTGTTGTGCGCCAGCGTCTTACTCTGGCATTAGAGACAAACAGCCCTCCAAACAAAGGGCAAGGAATCCCAATCACTGCCCTGACATGAACTCAGCAGACTGTGCAGAAAAAATGTAGGACATTTCCCATTTCAAAGGACCTGGAGGAAACACAACACTGCAAAGAGGTCAAACAATAAAACAAAGAAAAGTTGTGTCCAGCTCCTGCAGCCAGAAGACATCACACTCCACTTTACAGCCACAGCTGCACTAGAAGCAGTGGTCGTGTTTCACAAGGCATCGACCCAAAACCCCAGAAGTCTCTATAGCATGATGAGCCTCTCTGTAAAGCTGAGTAAAGCCCTTCAGCCTCAGATGGTCTGTGAGAAATCTGATTCAAAGAGTTGTGATGGAAAAAAGAGACACCAGCTGTAGGAGTTACACACACTAAATGACTAAAACATTCACATATGAAGACAAATCACACGTAGAATGGTAGAATGGGCAATAAGACTCTGTTCTTCTGAGCAAGTGGGCTTCAAAAGGTTGATCTAGAAGATGCTCATGTGACCTCTAACTGCTGATGGAGAATGAAGATGTTTTATACTATTTCAGAGGTGTGACATAAAGGTAAATATAAACAAGGCAGTGATGATCTGAATAGTAAATGAGACTTCATCTCCAGAGAAAAGATCTCACAACAAGATTATATATAAGAGACAGGAAATGGCTCAAATGCCCCACCTCTATTAAGAGTCGGTTTCTCAATTTGGACATAGATGGTTAGGTACCAAACCATCTCCCCTGTCTGTCCTTTATCTTCCTCAGATAGTGACCTGCGTCCTTCAGGTGCAGCAGTTCTGGCCTGATGTTGTGGATCTTAACCAGTTTTTGTCTCAGTGTATTTAATGGGGCTGTTGTGTTTGTTGAAGATCCTTTTGACTTTCTCAGACACACCTGACCCATCTGACAGAACAATGTTCATCTGATGCTCTTTTCGTAAAGTTCTTATTTGGTGCTTTTACCAGATATTTTTAAAGATCCACTCCACTTTTAACATGTTCTTGTAGCATTTTTTTTAAATAATTGAAGACGTATATAAACTAAAAAATGGATTTCTGTGTATTACTTTATTCAAATTGTTGTGAATTGATAGTAGACGAAAAAATATTGTTGGATAAAGCTTGTTGTTGTAACATAGGCTACAATTGGCAGGCCTCGATCTCCCTGCTCCACTCCATTCTGATCTATCCACTTGTAGGCAACTGGGTCCATGTAAGTCCCCATTTTCCTCGTCTGAGCTGGTAACTGGCTCTAAAATCTGCAGCTGGATAGCTCTGATAGTGCTCGCCATTTTCGTTGCAGGTAATGTTAGCTTGAGGATGTGAGGGGCTGTAAGCTAGTGGGAGCGCGTGTAAACATATGGGTGACGAGAAGTGGGGGCGGGTAACCAAGAGGCGAATTTCTCACCAACTGCAGCTGCTCTGTAGAAAATACAGATTATCTTAGAAGCTTAATTATAACTAAAAGACCACTGGGAAGGTTTTTACAAAAAGATGATCAGAGTGAAACTTTAAAGTACCCCTAAAAAAAACCCAAAACATTCCCAGTAGTGTTTTAATTATGATTATGAAGTTTTAAACCAAAATTCCACAACTTAAATGTCTTAAAAAGTCATTTTTCATGTTGATCTACGCCTGTGTTTCCAAAATCTCCTCTGAGGGGGCGTGGCTTATGGTGCTGCGCTGGGCTGCTCCACCCCTGATCCCCCCTGTTTGATTATGATAGCTCAATGAGTGTCAATCTTCCCTGCTGCCACATTAAAAAGTCAAGCAGTACCAGTAATGTCCAGCAGTATCGTTTTGAGCTGGATGTCAGCTCGGACGAGGAAGTGAAGAGCTTCGTGGACCGAAACTTACTACGAAAGCCGGATTTTTTTCTCCTTCCAGTTCACCAAAGACACCAAAAAGCTGATTATTGATGTTTATTGACATTGCTGTGACCAGTATATTCAGTCCATTGGTTTCTCAGAGCAGAGGCCTTGGGAAAATAATGAAAGTTAACATCAAAATGTGCTTTCATTGATTTACAATCCTTTACAACTGCGGTCAAATGCGCTGCTGTTCGCGTTTCCGTGGTCACATCAAAAAGCCTTGTGGAGTTTCAGAAGCCCTGCTACCTGCTATTGTATGAAACACACACAAAACAATCCAGTGACGGCTGATTTGACCACAGAAATGTGAATGGTGGCTCATTTGATTGCAGTCGAGCAGATACCAGGCAGGCAGATGCCATCTTCTCTTCTCCAGCACATAAACTAGACACGCTAGTCGGGCCAGATGAGGAGGTTTGCGCATGTGCAGACGCTCTCGGGACATAAGAACTCTTCATTAATTCAAACAAGAGCGTTTCTGTGACAGTTTGATTGACAGCAATTTAAAAGGAGAAATACTCAGAAATGCAAAAACAAAAGGATTCTTATTACATTTGTTCTCTCTCATAAGAAAAATTACACACAAACATGTTAAAACTCAAAAAAGTGATTTTCATCGAAGGGAGACTTTATGGAGTCATGTTAGTGTAGCTCTTTGTAGATACGGTTTCTCCTCACTGCTGTAATGTTCTAATTATTCATAGCTTATAATCAAGTGGGTGGTGGGACTCAAACATGAGAAGCTGGTTGGCTAGAGTAGGTTTCCTGAATACCTCAATGTTTCTGCTTTTTCTTTGATTTTTACAGAGCAGACTAAGGAAAAAATTGCATTTTACCAATTGAACCTGATATATCAGTCCATTACAATGAAGTGGCGATGTGTCATCCAGATATGTGTACTAATATGTCTACTCCTTTCATAGACACTATGGGAAGACTGGTAAACCCGTGGGACAGCAGTGTTTTTGTCTGTAGAACTTCCAATGATGTTCACACAGAGCCCAGCTGATCAAAAATGTGTTCTGTGATAACATGACCTGGATGAATCTTCACTGACAAATATATTGGATAAATACCCTGTTCAGTGTTCCTTTGGGATTTTGTTTTTTATCTGTTTTATATTGTAACTGTGGTAGCTCAACAGTTTAAATATAAATCATACTTAGAGATGAAATGTCTTTTCATGCTTTGTGGTTTTTAACTGTTTTCTCAGCTGACCTAATTTTGAATTGTCCCCTGTCTGTATTTCTGCGTCTTCTGGGAGTTTTTTTGGATTCTGGCCTAGGACCTGCCCACAGATCCCCCCTCTCAGATCTACCCCTCCTGCCGCCTCTCTCCTGGAATTGGATATTGGATTATCCTCTCTCCTGCTCGCTCCTAGTCCCACGTCAAAACCACCCCTCAGTATCCTCAGAACTATGCCAAAGCTTCTCATCTTCCTCCTTTTAACCACCTCATCTCCAGTAATCACTCACCAGACTATCCAATTTCAATTGATCCTATCATCGTTTCTCCGGTGTCACGTTCCTGCTCAGCTCCAGTACGCTCACCACATCGAAATAGTCTAAAAATTGTTATTACTAATTTTGGGGTTCAAAAAAGAGCCTTATATTAAAGGGAATTTATCATCTTAAACTTTGAAGGCAAAACAAACCATCCATGCCATGAGTACATTGTGAGTACAACAGATTGTGGTTTTTTAAGAAACACTGCTATAATCCAGTCCAGA
The DNA here is from genome assembly GCA_003999625.1 of Oryzias javanicus. NCBI lineage: Eukaryota > Metazoa > Chordata > Actinopteri > Beloniformes > Adrianichthyidae > Oryzias > Oryzias javanicus. The sequence continues at coordinate 15,049,667 of CM012437.1, forward strand.
AATTAAATTGGTGTCAACAGGTCTTCCGTGTTGAAAATGACTCTCCGGTCATTGCAGTTGCTCAGCAAACAGATGCTTCCCCATTTTGTCTTTATAATGTTCTTTGTATCCAATCCAAACCTACGAGATATCAAGGTCAGTAAGCATGAGCTAACATTTTTGATCAGTGGAAGTTTTTTTTTTTTTTTGCAAAACAATGTTGGCTTGATTCCACTGTTTGAAAAAAAATGAATCCAAGAAAACTTTTTCCAAAAATATCCCCTTCCCTAGAAATAAATATTCCCTCAGCTGGCATTTTCATTATCAACATTGCAATTTAGCTGATTGCTAATCCACGTTAGGATTTTAAATGTTTATAGATGTAAGTAGCCCCTCTTTAATCGCTAAATATAGTATCTTTAAGTGGTGAAAACTGCTTTGAGCAAGAGATGGGCCCACATCTTAAACGTCTCTATGAGTTTTGAATGCACAGCTTTGACATTTCTGCAAAACTGACGTAGAACCACGTGGTAAAAATGCCCACCAGGTGTGCGCCTCTATTTAGAAACACACAGGGCATGACTGACTGGGAGTGCAGAGACCAGGCCTGCATCCTGCAGGGATTATAACTCCCATCTGCCCTGAGATTTTCAGCGTTTTTCTTCCACTAAAGTCTGCCAATGTGGGGTGGAGATATATCCGCTGCTCTGCTTCCACTTGGCTTTCAGTCCTGCAGATATGAAGCTTTCATCCCTTATTTCTCTGTTGTTTACCGAGCAAACAAATCTGTCACTCTCTGTCACACACTTACACACACACGCAAAAGCAGTATTACATTTCCGACAAGCTCGCTGCTTATTACATAAGCCGGTATTATTTGTCACACAGGGAAAGCCGGAAATGTGTATTTGTTTTTGGTTTTTTTTTGTTTTGTTTTATTTATTTATTTTTTGAGGTGAGTGGAGTCTCAGTTGAGTTGACACAGTCAGTTTTTAGGGCAACATTGTCTGTTCTCATCTTTTTTTTTTTTTTTTACCTTTATGGTCTTTAATGTCCACTGCAGCCTGGGCCTCCAACAGCAGAGAGATCAGCTCCTTGTTGCCACTTAAGCCGCATGGTGCAACGGTGACAGCCTTCAAACACAAACAGGACATGTGTTGGAAAAATTATAAAGACATATATATTCAAACAGTCACAGAGTGATTTTAACTTTGCTGAATTAATCTTCAACATACAGCTGCTCCGCCCCTCAGCTCTACGTGAGAGATGGGGGGGGTTGACCTACTTCCATTAATAAGCAATCTTACTACCCCCGGAGTAGAAAGCACACACATCCATGTGTGTGTGAGTGTGTGTAGCTAATGCATCCCTTGTGAAAATGAGAGCCAATCCCTGGAGTCAAATCAACAGCCCATCAGTCATTACTCAAAAACTTTAGTCCAATTATCTCATCCCAACATAAGAGGTTCTGTTTTCTGTTCGGTCCACTGCCCTCCACAAATCTAACCAATCAGAACCAGCGATGACGGCCGAACTCTAGAACTGATGTGGGGAAATTTCTGAACTAATCAAGGCCATCAACTGCTTCGTGTACCGATTAATTAAGGTCTTCATGTGTTGGTTCATTTCTAAAGCAGATTAGAGATTACAATGTGCAGCATAGTGTATCTGCTCGGAGGTTCTGTCCCTTTCGCACAACGCTGTCAGTTATGTTTAAAAGGACGTTTATCTTGTAGAAGTTCCCTTGTTAGCCATGGGAGAAAATGCACACACCACAGCGTCCTCAGCTCTACCCTGACCTTTAGATAAACCGTTCAGACACAAATTAAAACAGAGTTCAATGATTTTTCTTAACGATTCGGTCTCAGTTTCTTTGAAATGCTGTAATCTGAAACCAAGTGTTTAATAAGCCTGAGACCACAACAGAGCTGATAAGAACCAGGAGATGAAGCACACACAGAGAGGAATCAATACATATGAGGAAGGTACAGAGAGCTGAACATACAGTGCTTTAACGCTAGAGGTACAGAGGAGTTTGCAGAAAGCTATAGCTTAATGCTTGAAGGCTTACATGTGGGTGAGAAAAAGTGACAGTCCAATCAAAAAACAGTTCCACTCCAATCAAGATATTTATATCTATTGTAAAAGAATTCTTAGTGGTCTTTATTTATGGTTATGTCCTTTTTAGCTGAAACCACAAATCAAAAAACTTGGCACTCAGTTGTGGATGGGACAGTTGGCTTAGAAGTAAGCCTCAGCTGACATCCCATCATCTCTTTGTTTACCATTTCTCCTGATAGCTTACAGCAACTCACAACCCCAAGCTAACATTGAGGTGCAACAAAAGTGGTGAGCAATATCCAGCTGTACAGTTTTGAGTCAAATACCAGCTCCGATGAGGAAAACAAAGACATACATGGATCTAGTCGTTGACAAATGGATGCAGCGAGTTTGTGGCCTGCCTAGTGGGATTTCAATGTCACAAACTGAGATATTTTCCAACTCCATTTTTTAATTTGCTCCTAAATCATCACAAATTGAATAAAGAAATACACAGAAAGACAATTTTAATCTTAATTTTCTAAATATATGTCCTCATAAGATAAAATGCTACAAGAAAGTGTCAAAAACACCAGAAACACAATATTCATTGAAGAGGGTCTTTGACAGCATTATGCTCAATTCTTTTATTTTAAAATAAGATATATGTTCTAAAAATGTAACAAGACTTCAATGCTTCAAACTAGATTAAAAAAAACATATTTTTAAGATTATATACTAATTAACACCCATTTTCTTTTGAAATACACTAAATTAGTTTTGCACCAATTTCCTCGTTTAGTCACAATTGCTTGGTGTAAACACGAATCAATACTGAAGTGTTTCATATTACCACTCCCTTCATAATAAAATAAAAAAATAAACCATCCGTTTATTTATAGTTTTTCTTTTTATTTCTTTATACAATATTTTCTACATTCTAGTTAAGACTAGCACAAGTTCCTACAGTTGGAAGAGGATTGCTGTGAAATGCAAATCTCACAAATCATGCTCCAATCTTTGTCTTTTAAAGCTTTATTTTGATGTATAAAAGACTTGGTGTCATATAATTTCCGACTGGGCACAAACCATAATCATTAATTTTTTCTGATCAATTTTTGTACAGTTGGCATTGGCACCTCCATGACTTGAAAGGACGCCATCCATACTTCACTTCCAAATCGGAGTCCCTAAATTGGTCAAAGTTCAACTGATTTAACTTTCAACCCAAGTTCAATAGCAGTCCGTTTTGTACATAGAACCCACTTACGGACTTGTGTAGTGAAGCGTGGATGGAAGAGTTTTAAATGCAGAACCCCAAAATGCTCACATAGGCTACATAGACTTTTCATTAGAAGTGGTGCTTAAATGCGTGTTTCTGAGGGTAGCGCAGTTTATCACTAATCAAAAAGTCTTCCCAAAAACTAGAAACAAAAAAGCTATATTTGTGCATGAGTCCATAAAACTTCAGCCTAATTTATTACTAAGTATAATAAATTGATAACAATATATGAAAACCTTTTAAAAAACATCCTTGTTTTTCACAGATTCACTTTAATAGAACGCCTTTTCAGATAAGGCATAAGCAGATTATTTTCTTTACTTCACCTCATGTCTTTAAATATCTTCACCCACACAATGAATCATACAAAGAGTCTTTGGAGGAGACTTCACACGTCTGCGTCTGGAAGGCCATTTATAGATATAAGTTAATATTATTATTGATTTTTGAACCATTTAAAGGTTAAGGGCACACAGGACAGACAGAGAGGGTAATGGTGATGGAGGAGTGTTGATGAAGAGACTGTAGGAGGACTGGGTGGGAGTTCCTTACCCGTCTGCATCCTGGATGTTTACGTTGATCCGCTTTGCTGCTCCGAGGAGCTCTGATAGAGAAACAGGGGGAAAGAAAAGAGATTTGAGGCTCATTCAGAAACAATCATGGAAAGCCCTTCGTCTTCAACCAGCTAGTCAACAAGATCATAATGTGATCGGACAAGTAATAATCAAGTAAACATAACCTTTCAAGCTCTCCTGTTTTCCCAATGTGTTCTTTTAAACAAAGAAGTTAAGGAATTCTGAATTTCCTAATAACCTATTTAGTACGTTTATCATCCAATGAATCTTTGGGAATAAGACTAGCTTTCATAATCACCAAAATACAATTTTTATAGTTAGTATGAGAGTTATATTAAAGCTCATAAAAAGATTTATCAATTTAATGTCTCCCCTTTAACATAGATTTTTCTCACTTAAAATTGTACAGATCATCATGAAAACCCATAGTAATAAAAGCTTTCTAGAATTGCAACAAGAAGGTTAAACCTATATAATTTTTTTACACATATATTTGCTCATAAGTTATAGTTCCTATACTGAGTATCCATGTAGAAACCTGATCTACTGATGATTAACCAAATTTCTAAGACTAATTGTGTCAAAACATGATAAAAACCAGAGGTGGCACTACTGACTGTATATGAGAACTGGACCGATCATGTGATATCATGTGGTATCTTTCCCAATAACTTGACACCAAACAAATGAAGTCAATTCAGTCGCAATTTTTTTTTTTGTGATACAAACATCATCATGTTGGAGGCAGATGACATTGATAAAGAGTAATTGGTTTAAATTGGTCTGAGTCAGCGTTTGCATGACATCAACTCTCAACAAGCTTGTTAGCTTGTTAAAAGGCCACACCGCTTCCATTAAAAGCGGGCTCTAGAGAATCTGTCAATCAAAAGTTTTAAATATTTAACGTGGGGGGCCAGCAAACCCCATTTATTGAGGCTTTTGTTTGACCAGTTTATACACTGCAAAAAAATAAAAAATATGAAAAAAAACAAAGATTAGCAAGAAATTTAGCAAAGCAAGAATGGTTATTTTGGCAGATATAATGACTAAGTAATAGCCTTTTTACTACTCAATAGAAGTTTAATGGTGCATTCACACAATCCTGGGGTCTTTCAGTCCAGTTTTCTTATACAGTCAAGTAGATTGACTGTATTATGGTGCATTAACACCGGACGCGGCATGCACTGAAAATTCCCATCTGCCTTCAGATCTCTCTTTTGCCGCACGTCAAATTTACTGCTTAAGACTATTAGACTATTAGATTTGATAGGTGGGACCAAGTCATTAATTCGCAAACCACAAGTAAGTCTCACGTCTTTGTCCTTAAGTCCTGTGTAAAGTTCCATGTCACAACCAACAACTCTCAAGTCACAAGTCAGATCAACTCCTAATGTTGAAGTTCTCAGTCCTTTCAACTCCCTTCAACAACAGTAAAAAGTCTTTTTGTGTCTAAAGTCTCAAGTCCAAGTGAAGTCAAGAGTTACTGCTGTCATAGTCCCAGTTGAGCAGCAGGTATTACTGAATTTAGCAAGCATGTTGGATATTTTTTATTTTATAATTTGAAATAATGACGTATTGAAAATATAACAAACAACTAAAATGATTTTATATCATTTTTTGGAAGGGGGGTGTCAGGTTTAAAACCCATAAGACAGTCAGAAAAGCAGATGTTAAATAACATTATGTGTTGCACATGTGAGATGTTGCCTCAGGACGATCGTGTGCATTCATGTAATTTGATTGATTATATGAACTCACACATGTGAGAGACAACAGTGATCTCTGAAGGGCGATGAAGGCAGGAAACCAGCACACACTCTCTGAGAAGGACAGAACAAACAGCTTGCCTGTCCTTCTGCATCCACTTTTTTTTCCTTATTTTGGTCAGACTCTCATAATCCACAGGCCATAATCTGTGGCTGTTCTGTAATCTGCGGAAAAGCTTCTCCCTCTCCCTGCAGCTCTATCCGCACTTCATCCCTTCATCCTGCTCTCACACTCTAATTTTCCCTGTAATTTGCTAAAGAGTGTGTGCTGATTGGTGCTTTGGCTGTTTCTGTTTACCCTCCGAAACCGTCATCACTTTCCTGCACGTGTGTGTGTGTGTGTACAAAAATAAATTGGGGACCCGGTTTCGTGCACGTTAAGGTTCCATCATCTTGGATTAAAAAATATGGGTAAACCCTCCCCCCGCATGTGATGAAAACATGTGTACGGATATCTGTGTCACCAACGGACTGTCACAGAGTCACACTCATCTATCCGCTCAGTGTGTGATGTGTGAGTAAAACAACCCACGTAACCATATTTATGTCCAAATGTTTTGTTTTTAAGCCTACAGGAAGGTGGTGAGAGCTTGTCGAAATGTGTTTCATTTCTCAACACGGATAAGAAATCATCTACTTCATTAAGGAACCGTGAGACATATAGTAGTACCACTGGCATCTCCTCTGTTCCTGTTCAAAATAAATATATGTCAATATCAGTGTATGAGTTATAACTTAAGTAGCCTTTTTTATCATAATTTTCTTGTTCCAGGGGTAAATTTGCATCTCGGATTATTATTTTTGAGCATGGTTTATCATAAAACCATTTCTCAAGTCCAAAGGATATTTTTTTTCAAGCAGTAGTGGATGCAGTTTATTATTTCCAAGACAAGAACGAGATTGTGGCTTTTCTGATTAAAATATTGCTCATAAATTCAAAAGCTACTTCAGTGACAAAAACTTTGCAAACAAGACTCAGCATTAAGCTGGATTTACAAAAAAGCTGCTTTGAACATTAGAAAGTGTTTAAACTAGCCAGGAGACTAGAAAAATAAAGATCTCCATCATCAATTCGCTGTGTTTTGATTTAGAATTAAAACTTAATTCAGTTCAATTGAATTTTATTTACATAGCCCAATATCACAAAGAAAATCTGCTTCATTGGGCTTCATGCCAGTAATTTTACAGATGCATAAAATTTGTCATAGAATATGAACAATAGCTAAAAACTAAGACTAAATAAAGCTGGTTATCCCTGCCCTTAGACCCCCTCCCGGTAAGGAAAAACTCCAAAAAAAAACCTTAAGTTGTCATAAATATTTAATTTGACTGGAAGTAATCATCTAACTCATATATACAATAAATCATTAGCGTTTCAATCCTCTTTGCCCTGTGGGACAGCCGAGGTGAAGCGGTAGGGCTGTCGGCCCCTAGTTGAAAGACTGCAGGTTTGATTTCCACCTTGCCAGTCCATGTGCCAAAGTGTCCTTGGGCAAGACACTGAACCCCACCTTGCCCCTGGTGGAAGATTGGCGCCAGTGTTTTGCAGCATCAGTGTGTGAATGTATGTGTGAATAGGACTGTGAATGGGTTCAGTTCCCACCTTGCCCACCCAAGTATCAAAATATCCTTGGGCCAGATGCAGAACCCCACATTATTCCTGGTGGTTACAAGCTGGAACCATTGTGAAGAAGTGGAGCTGCAGTCAATGTGTGCAAGTGGAACTTTGACTGTAAAGCACTTACACCTTCAAGGAAGGCAGTAAAGTGCTATATAAGTATATGCCACTTAGCCATCTGTGTTTTAGTGCATTGAAAGGACAATGTTTTTTCTCTTAAGCAGTAAGCCAATGAAGAAAACTAAAATGTGGTGAGAAGTTTGGCTTGTTAACCAATTTGAAGAGGCATCTTCCTAATTCTGGCCGGACGTCAACTTAAACTGCTTGTGTTCCAGACACATGCCTTTTTGCTGAAAGAAAACAAACCACGCAGGAGGAAGAAATTTTGGACAGTGCTGTTATTTATTTGATAATTGAATAACATGATTCCTCTAAACAGCTGATCAGAAGCCAGTTTAACTCACCACCATTATTGTGTGTGTGTGTTTCAAGTTCTGACTTGTGCTGCAATGATGGTGATTTCTATTAAGATTAAGAGGTCAGAAGCATCCTGGTGTAGAAGTTCTGGGAAAAAAAAATATGAAGATGCCTGTTCAGACATGAATACATAGTTTATAATTGTGTTTGGAAAGTAAAGCATGCCAGAAAAGGGGCTTCATATTAGATTTGACAATTTAATTACTGAGTTTTGTGATCCGAACGAACAGCATTCTGTGTGGAGATGGAAAATCACAGACTAACTCCTAACAAGAGACACTGCATATATTAAAATAACATCAACATCTTTCTACTGCAGTTCTCAAAAATATGTTGAACCACTAGACTGTTCTAGCTAAAAGTCAAAGCCAAAATGGAGCCAGGCTAAATGTAATTTTGTTACTGTTACAGTTTCCTCTGGTTTCAAAATATGATTTCTTCTTCAGGTTTGTCCACGGCTCTTGAAAAGCAAAAAAAAAAAAAAAAAAAAAACTGTTGGAGATTGAAGTTGGGCTAGATCTGGACCAGTTTATTTTCACACCTTTGGCAAATAGAAGTCCACTTGGAAGCTGATTGAGTAGATTTCAATCTGCTTGTTTCGTCTGGACTGAAGTTTGAACTTGGTCTAAACCAAATAGAGCAGGTGTGAACCCACCTTATTCTCACAAGAAGCTATGGAGTTGGAGTGCTGAAACCAGGTTTAGTACTATGTTTCATATCTTAAAATATTATTACTGCGTGGCAGCATAGCAACACTAGCATAGTAGTAAGAAGCTAAACAGTATTCTAACATAAAAAATAGTCCCCCTTTTTTACCTCTAAGTATGTGTGAATCTGATGTATTTTTGCTAGTAATTTAACTGTGAATTCAACAACAAAACTGACTTTAACCTCACTCAAAACACATAGAAACAGTGGAATGGACAACGTTTACTAAAACCCCCCCAAAATCAGTCTATGGTGTGATGAAACACAGCAGCTGTGAAGCCCCTGCTGCTCTAAAAAGTCCTTTTCTACCAGTTGTGACAAGTGTAAGACATGATAAATGGTACTAACAAATCATGATCTCCATAAGAAAATTTCAACACAAGCATCTAAATTATTTGCTCATTTATTTAAATTCTTTTTCTTTAGTTTGATCTGATACTGTAAATCATTCACATTACTCTCAAACTGAAACACTGTTTGAAGAGATAACATTTCTTTTTCAGTTAGATTCCGTAGACCATAGTGGACACCTCAAAGTAAATTAAAGGTCACGCTTTGCAAGTCCCGGCCTTGTCAGATCTATATTCATTGGTTCAGTCGGTCAGTTTCAAGTCTCGGCCTGAAGTTCAATTCAAATCTCAATTATTGTTGTAAAGTTTTAAGTCAATTATTGTTTTAAAAGTTCGAGTCAATTTTTTTTTTTCTTTAGTTTTTTTTATTTCTAAATCTCAAATCTTAGCATAAAGGTTGATTCGAATCTCTTTTTTGAGACAAGTCTAAAGTCTTCATCTGATTTCAGTCCAAGTCATCAAGGTTCTAAATTAATCAGTGATTTGGTATTTATGTTGGTGCTGATTACTTAATACCAAAAGGTCAAATGTAATCTACGCCTGAATTGAAGATTATTGCAAGATGCATTTCTATTAACTATAACATTGTGCAAACTGTATTGGCAATAATAAATTTGCTTAATAGAGACACTATAATTTTGGAAAAACTTGCATTAATCAAAAAAAAAAAAAAAAGAAGAAAACTTCAATGGAAAGACAAATTTAATGTAATCAGCAACCAATATTTACCAAAATCGCTTCATTGCTACAGAGCAACCACTTGCCATTCCCTGGACTGAATAAGACGCCGGCATCTCCTTTGATGGATGATGATTAAAAATAGTGTTGTGACAGAATTTTGAATGCATCTTCTCGTGTTTTTTGCAACAGAATAAAGGGTCCAGCCGCTTACTGGTTAGAACATTTATTATTTTAATACCACTGAAGAGGCTTCTCACATACATCTGTGTATAGGTTATTCACACATATAAAGGCTTTCAGTGATCTAACTGGGCCGCACTTGCCCGCCAGTGCTCCAACGTCATCCAAATTCTGCCTTGTTGTGAATAAACTTAAACCAATATTTGTTCTGATTTATCACCATGGTTTTGAATGACTTTTAGTAAGGTGATTTGTGTTTATTTGCTTTATTAGGATTTAACAGAAGCAGGGCAATTGTCATATTTTTTTTCGAAATTCCTGGAATTTTGATAAATTTTTGCGCATATGTGCAATGGAAATGCAACTACAGTCTACACAACAGCTTAGTTCATCTGACAGGCTGCTGGTTCAATCATATTACCAAGATATATCCAAAAGCTTTGGTTTTCATTGGTGGAATATCTATCTCAATTAGTAAATAGAGATTTTTCTGATTACTGAGCTTCACAACTTCTTTGTGTCAATGCTAAAGTGAAAGTAGGTTGAGCAACGGAGGAGGTTTTGTTCACACCCTTCATGTTTTTCTGGTATATTATTGAAGATGCTTTTGTACTTGGAAGTTTATTACATTTAATAAACCTTTATTGCTCACAGGAACCTCATCAAACTTTGTTGGCACTAATCTACACATATTTGAAGTTGCGAGAAGGAAAACATGTTAATAAACAATTGTATAATTTTTGTAGGTGTTGCTGGGATAAAAAAATTACGTCTCGAATTAAAAATAAATATAATTGTAAGATCTATTATTCAAATGGTGTAATGTGTTGGGGAGTTTACAGATTCAGTAAACACCATAATCTGATTATTGTTGTACAAGAAAATGTAAAACCAAATCTGAATTCAAAACTGATACAAAATGTTTTTAAGACAAAACCATAAGCATGACTTGACAGTAAATAAAAAAACTTTCCAAATGGAAAGGGATGCAAACAAAAATTTATGCAGATGTTCTGGTATTTAGTTTGAGTTGGATAAAGTAAAACACTTAACAGCTACTTTTCATAATCTTTTTTTTAAATAAAATTTTAAAACACTAAACAGAGCAGAATTATCTTGTCATTCTCATCATAGGAGTGTTCCAATTTTCTGTTAATTCAGTAAAACAGACTCCTTTTCATGAAACTTTGCTTTAAGTTTAAACACATTTTCAAGAAAATTTGTTAGAAAACTATTCTTGGGTGACAACTGATTCTCCAAAGTTTTACTGCCATTAGAAATGTATCAAAAACTAGACGTGCCTTCTGCCCAGAATACAAACATGAAATGAGAACACTACAAATCTTAGAACGATAAAAAAAACAAAGAATATGTAGAGAGGATGATGAACCAATGTTATTATCTCTCAATTGGATGAAAATTCATGAATTTAACCGAGGAAGAATTTTGATAATTAGCAAACAATTAAATTAGATCAAATGTGTATCCCAATCTGCCTTACAATCAAACTGTCGATGGATGGATGGATGGATGGATGGATGGATGGATGGATGGATGGATGGATGGATGGATGGATGGATGGATGGATGGATGGACAGCCACTGTTGACCAAAGATGGGCACACCCCAGAAGGTTCGCCTGTCCATCACCATAGATATTTGTATCTTCTATATATTTATATTTTTATATATATTATATCTGCTGCACAGTAAAAATGAAGGCTAAAAGAGGATGGAGGAATTTTCAAGAACTTGCTCTACCCAATTCCTCATTACCAAGATATAATTAAGCAGTTACTTGACAAACAGTACTAGGTTTTTTTACTTTTACTTTCAAAAAAGCATAAATGTGGATGCAAAAATAGAAATTTGGCAGTGCAGGACAAACATCCTGAGAAAGAATTAATCCAAATAAAGATAAAAAGACAGGACGATTGATGATCAATGATCAGTCAGCTGTGAAGTTTATAGTGCCGAGCTGCCAGAGGGATCAGATATCCAACATAAGCTAGCAGGCTTTTCCTTTATCTGCTGCTCACAAAGTGGAGATTTGAATCGCTCCCCCTAAAAGTTCCTGCTTCTCTGGGATACGTCCACTTCTTAAGCTAAAATTCACAGGGATTTTTTTTCTCTGAATGAGCTATGTTGCATCTTTGAAACAAATGAGTATGTGTGTGGTGCAAATGAATTTCAATCTTTCCAATCAAAAGTTGTCAGTCATTTCAGTCTGAGTCAATAGCAACAATGTCTGACAGTCAATAGCCTTTCTGGCTCCTGACCACAGGATGCACCAACTGTCTGTTAATGACCACTAATGTGTGCTTTTCTCTTGTTTGAGTAATGGCAGTTGGAAAATCGCACTGCCTCTGTGTTTTACAGCGTTATTGATTATTTACTAAAACTACCCAAACAATTAAAATGTGCCCTAATTTTTACAGCAGGGTTTTAAAGTTACAAAAAAGGCTTAAATGAAATAAAAAATAAATTATAAAGGAAGTTTAGGGGGTGCTGGACACTGACGCGGATTTTAGATCATCTGAAGACAAAAGAACCATTTTTTTAATTTATTAAAGACATTAAGATGATAAAAGTTTAAATTTGTCTTTTCTCTTTGCATAGATTTGTAAAAGACAGTCAATTTACAGAGAACACCCAGGCTGCTTAAATTATAAATGGAAAAAAAAGTGTCAATTGTCAGCATATTATGGTGTGAAGGTGATGTTTTTACACAGTTTAATGATAAAAACAGGAAAAAACATGGCGGTTTAAGAAACAACACATAACTGGGAACCTGTGGCCTTTAAGCTAATTCCTCGCTTCAGTTTAAGCCAGCACTTTTTCTGCTTTAGTGTGGATGCTGGTGTCTTTCTCAAAGTTTTCAACAAAAATCAAACACAAAAAAATCCCCAACACAAGCCAAGAACCAAAGGAGTTTTCACACTAAGAAAGCTTTATAAGGGACTCTGTTTAATTTGATGGAGAAAGCCAATGATTCTCCGCCCTTAATGTTGTGTTGCTTTCACATTGCACCAAGAGTGAATCAAAGCTCAAAAAATCAGACAGTTATATCAGCTGTTCATTTGAAGGCAGAATTTCTCGAAAGAAGAACCATGTCTTAGTAATTCTGTCAATCCATTTTTTGTTTTATCTTGTAATATGCAATATGTCCATCACTTTCTCTATGTGACTCTATGCAGATGATGGTCTCTAGTATGTAGTGGTGTAGGTGTGGCTTACGGCTTTGAGTCAATTAAATTAGTTTAAGGTTCCAATCCCATGTCAATGACGACAGTCAATGATGCTGTTTAAATGAACAACAAATGTCCATTAATAGTTTAATATTTTAAAAAGTCAGATTTATCAGGTGGCTTTGTTTACCTAGAAATGGCAGTTAACTAGTAATATAAAATCGGAAGAAAACATAGTGATTTCTTCCTGAATCACTTTTTTTTCTCCCGTTTTCATCTGCTTTACTTCATTATTTTTAAATCTTCCCATGTGTAAACAAAACGCAAAAACAAATAGTTAACTGCTACCTAAAGCAACTGTAGTTTTCTTCTCACTGAGTACAAACAGAGGAAGGCAATGATGTGTTGGCTCTTTTTGCAAACATAGTACGTTTCCTTACCAGCTAAGATAGTCCTACGACATTGTGCTAGGCGATACGGAACTAATTGTATATCACAATAATGATATATCTCATGATATACCAAAAATAAAGTATATTTTTCTGTTACTTTGAAAAAAATTGACAAAATGTAATTCCTTACTTTTCTCTGACTTTATTTTTTCAAGTAACATGTAACGTAACAAGAGAAGCATTTTTTTAAGTGCACAACAGTTTCAAGTTTAAAGTTTCTTAGTAGAAAAATACATTTTTGCACAACAGTTTTGCAATAAAAATAAACAAAGAAAAATTATACAAACAATAGAAGAGAAATGGCATGATATACACTTTTCTATCGCCCACACAATATGTATCTTCATGTTGCCCAGCACTACTACGACATGGCAATGTAAACGCTTCCATGTTTTCAAAGTAACAGAAAGTTTATAAGTTACATCTTTACCAGGGATGTAGTAGTTCACTTTCCCGACGATTTGGTTCAAACCGTAATTTTTGGGTCAAGGTTTCGTTTCGGTTCAGTCTGTGATGTGCGCTTTACAAAACAACAATAAAAAACTACAAGTTCAGAAATTGTTGTCCTAATAAGCAAGTAAAGAAAACCATTTTAACTGGCTATACCAAGCCTGGTGTAGAGTAAAGTAAAAAAAAAAAAAATAAATAAATCATTCTTAAATTTAGCACAACAGATACTTTTGATAATTTCAATGTTAACATGCAGGTACACTGGGGGGATGCAACTATTCCCTTTCCTAACATTTCATTTCAATGGTTTGGTTCCTACTGAACAAGCATAAACTGAATGGATGTAAAATGTACTGTGGACTGTCATAAAACAGTGAATATCTTTCTTCATTATTCAAATCCAGACCCACTTTTTTGCCCTAAAAGCCGAATCCCATTCATGCCTCAATGTTCTGCTGAAGTAAAACCATTCATTTCCTGCAACACTGCAGCTGTTTACGTTTCTATTATCCAATTCCACTTGATCCATTTCATGCAACGTTGATACCAGGCTTGTGTACAAGCAACCAATTCCAACAAAAATTCTATGTAAATGCACATTTGGGCTTCTGGATTCAAAAATCACACGTTTACACATTGCTAGGCAAATTTTTATGTATGTTTTCGGGCTCTACATACAAAACACGCGGCAATTAAAAGTTAAACCAGTTGAACTTTGACCAATCAGGGACGGAGTGTAACACTGGCTCTGTAATGCTACTAAAACCCAATTGATTCAATTCTGTTTTTATTTAGAAAATAATAAAACATTTTTATTCATGTCCCGTGAATTAATATTGTATTTATCTGCCGCGTTTTAAAGGCCGGTTCGAGAAAATACTGCCCGACACAAATGTTTACTCATCATGTGCTGGTTAACCCTCTAACTTTTACTCGCCAAAGAGGAGAAAATGCTCGCGAATGACGAGTGTTAATTTTGGATCCTTCAGAATAAAAGTCTATCGCGACGGTCTCATTTTACGATTGAGAAAAAGTTATATTGCGATAATATCGTTTTACCAGCCAGCCCTACTTTAAATATCGAGTATCAGCCATTCAGTATCGAGCAGCGACAGTCCGGTGTGAACACCTTATGCTTAGTGCGTTTAAGAACTTGCGTTCCCCGAGTTCTTAAACGCGCATCGCACCTGTTATGTATACCATCAGGGTCACGAGGAAGCTGGAGCCAATCTAAGCTAGTCCCAGGATCACATAATCATACACACAATCACATTCAGGGACAATTTAGTGGGGAAATTGGCAAGTGCGTAAGGATACACGGGGAGAACATACAAACTCCACACTGAAAGGTCCATACAGGGATTCAAACTAGGGTCTTCTCACTGTGAGGAAAAAGTGCTAACCACTACACCACTGTGCAGCTCCGGTGTTGGTAAATAAAGCAATAAAATTCTAGAACCTCCTATTGATTTTGCCTTTAAACAACAGGTGAGTTAAACTTTAATAAAAAGGATGTACTCACAGCTCAGGTTACAGTCATCTTTCAGTCGCTGTTGAATCTTTAATTTAAAGATCACGCGCTGGTCAAACCAAAACGTTTAAGTCTGTATGAGACGTGGTCTTACATGATCTCACGTCCACTTCCACTCCTTTAATCCCCAACATTCATGTGTATGGTCTGTGACAGTAGAGACCTCCACCACAGCGACTCCCTTCTAACCCGCCATGCTCTGAACTTCATTAGCATTCTATTTATAATACGATCACAGTCAGGCACATGACTAACACTCGACGTGTCGAGTGTGTTTTCGTCCACGCTTGCTGTGAGTGTGTGCGTGCACGAGAGCTTTTAGATCCTCTCGCAGGGGAGACCTGGCTTACTGTTTAATTATTCAAACATAAACCTGGATTCACACACACTTTAACCTCCCCTCCGACATACCACACAGGGTTGCTCCTTCTGTCCTGCAAGGCCCCCCACACACCCCCTCCATCTTTAGTCTCTTTGTCAGTGTGCAGCAGCCTGACCACTCAGGCCTGATCTGTTCTGGCATTTGAGGAGAAGCATTTTCTTGTCCGTGGCACTGCTGGAATTTTCAAAGACAAACATGCACAGAGAGGAGGCAGGGCCCGGGAGGAAGGGTCCACGGGAGACCCAGAGAGGGGAGGAACTGGGGTGAAGAGGGTGGCAGCAGAGGGGTTAAGGACAGGAGAGGAGTTCCAGGGCTGTAATTGAAATCTAATTATCACTTTGCATTCCAGCTGATTTCATGTGAGGCGCCCACGCGCACGCGCACTCCCTCACACTCCAAATGTCTGCACGTTTGCACTTACAATCATCACACTATAACCACGAACATCTGGCTTCCTCACACACCAATAATCCGCCTGTCCCGAGAGCAGTGCAGGACCTCTGTGCACCCTTTACCGCGCGCACACGCACCCCATCCCTGCCTCATATGGGGGGGGCACGCTTGCGTGATTTCCATCTTCATCATGATATGTGCTGTCATCCATAGGCTACAAAAACACACAGGAACAGGTTTAGCCCGTGCTGTCCCGAACCTGGTAATGCCGTGCGTGTACGTGTGCGTGACAGGAGGATGGACGGGGTACTGACTGGCTTTTCCTGGCCGCGGTCTCTGCAGAAGCCGCTGGGCTGTTAGCAAGTCCTCGGTCTTCACGGCCTGGAGCAGCTCCTGGTCCTTCCCCATGTCCCGTCCGTCCCGCCCCGGTCCGCGCGGTCCAGCTCTCTTCCTCTGCCGCCCCTCTCTCCTCCGTTAATCCGCCGCTACATCCTGCCGGCCTCCCGCTGGAGACTAGGGAGGGATGGATGTGCCGACCCGGTTCTTCTGACAGGAGTCCGGCACCGTTCACCTGCCCTCCCCTCTGCAGAACCGAACCGACCGGACCGGAGCTGGCGCCCTGCGAGGATGCACAGATTAAATCCGCGTGACGGCGTCAGAGCGTGCGTGCGCTACAGAGGTGGAGCGCGAGCGCCCTCCTGCTCGGTGGGTCAAAACAAAATCTGACAAACCCTAATCCGCAGGAGAGCACGCGCAGGTCGCTGAGGTTTGACGTGTGACCGCTGCCGCTCACGCGGGGCTCACGCTTGAGTCAGAGTGCGCGCGCGCACATGTGGCGTAGTCCTCGCAGTCGTTCATGTCATTTCGTAAGCAAAGGAGCACGAGCCCATTTCGCTCCAGTTGTTGTGATTCTTGTGTTTGTGGAGCACAAGTCGCAAAGATCGTCTATATACGAGATACTCACTCACTATTAAAATGTGTGAATCATCCATGAGCCCATGATTTAATACCAAAGCAATAAATAAATAAAAATTCCTCTTGGAAGAGTAGCATTGCTTTAAATTAAAATCCATCGAGTTGAAGTATGACACATTTAACTAAACTAATTTTATGAATGGGAGTTTTTTTTATAACCTTATCTTAATAAAGTTAATGTCAATTTGGTGTTTTAAAAAAATAGTAAATAATTTGAAATAACTACAGTCAAAAAGGGCATCCGTTGTTCTACATCTATTTTTTGGGGGAAAATACTTTTACCAATGTTCAGAATCAATTATGGGTGCATGATATTTGATTTTAACATATTTTAACCTTTATTGTCAATTTTTTAAAAATAAAACAAAAAACCTGTAATGTTTTTGAGGCTTTAATGATTTTTTTGGCATTAAGTTGTTTACATTTACCTATTTAGGTAGAAAAAAGCAAGTGATGCTGTAAAACTATAGGCTATAAGAGTGCATGTTGTACTGCAAGTATAACATTTGTACTTTGCAAGTATTTACTGCAGTCAAAAGCTAGCAACCCGCCTCTGACTTAAGTGACAATTTAAACCAATAAGGAAAAGGTGTATGTTGATGATGAGTTTATTACTGAGAACAGGAAACTAAAAACTCCACACTAAAAAGTGACTAAGTTTGATTGCTTTTAACCCAAACCCAGTAAACTATGTTACAGAGTTACAGCATTATGTCAAACTTTGCATGGATAGTTGACAATAAAAAATATATTTTATGGTTCAGTCATTGCAGAGGCTGCATCATTAAATTAGCAATTTTCTTCTCCTTTTCTTTAGTAAACCCAACAAGAATCAAATATATGGTTTTGAAAACTGGGAACACTTTTTGGAAAGACAAAACCACAGAGGAACAACCAGCTGAGTGCATTTGATACTAGCAGTGTCTGGACTGAAAGAAGAACTTTGTGGCTGTGGATTTTAAACTAGAATAGTTTCATTTGGAAAACCCCATACCCCCATGAGACTCTTGTGGTTTCTGCTTAAGTCCTTGATTTATTCGATGAGTGAATATTTGTGGTCAACTGGCACCACACATAACGGCTGGAATCAGCCTTTTTCTTGTCACAACGAACAGCTTGCAGTGCATTTTTATATTAATGAAAGAAAACAACGGATGTAAAGTCCCTGCAGTTGAGACAGTTCCAGGTCCTTATCCAAAATCAAGAAGCGGGACAGAAGAATCGCCAACATCTCCAAAAACATGAAGGCGGGACTCTGAATCTAGAGTAGTACCCAGCAAAAATGAACAAATACGCATAGAAATCTTTGACATTCTTGCTTTATTTCTCTGTTACCTGCATTCAGCTTGCTAAAAACAACACAGATTTTGATCACAGCAGGTTCCCAAACTTTCAACTCTGTCATCTGTACACCACTGAGAAAAAAAAAGGTTAACCCGCATGATTGATATTATTTAAAACATTCTATTTACGTGAAGTCATCATTCAAGTTTTATGAAGAATCGCTCCAGCGGTACCACAGAAAACCACCAGTAACCACAGTTGTTGATTATCTAAAAAACAGTTTGAACCATTAACTTTATTTAACTGAGTACAAGTCACGCAAATAAGCAAAAAATTTATTTATAATAACTATTTATAACAATTAAGAAGTTTCCTATTTTAGATCTGAAAGCTCAACTTTAAAAAACAAAGGTGAAAACATTCATTTCTGCAATATCTTCAAAGCCTCCTTACGAAATGTATTGACAACACAAATCACTTCATTAGATTTCTTTTTTATCTATTGTTCATATCTTATGACTCATTTTATGCATCTGTAGAATTACTGGCATGAAGCCCAATGAGACAATTTTTCTTTTTGATATTGGGCTATATAAATAAAATTGAATTGAAAAGATGCAGATCTAAAATCACATGAAAAACAATGGCAAGAAAATGTTGATTTGTTGGTTTCTTGTAACACAGAAGTCACAGATGACCTTTTCTGTATTATTTTTTAACATATATGGCTCAAACAAAAATATTTGTGTTAGATTTTTTGGCAAACTTATGGTGTTTTGAGTAATGGCTTTAAAAATAAAAAAACAAAAATATACAAAATATCAATGTGACTTATGCTCTAAAAACTTTGAAGATAAATATTTTACCAAAAGGAAATGCTTTGCTCTCAAAAAGGAAGGTTTTTAGCTTCAAATGCGAAACAAAGAATTTCATTCCAAGTCAACATTACTTCATTACAATAGCAAGCAAACATATCATTAGACATTTTCCACAGTTTTACATGTTGGAGTTGCATGTTTTTATGATAATTAAACTTTAAAAAGTTGCAGAAAACAACAGCTGTGCATGTTCTGCGATAGGTGCAGTCTAAATCATTCTGTACGTAAATGTAAGTGGTTTAAAAATGTGAGCTGTTTGTTACAGCAGCATACAAATATCACTATACGGTACATTTATAAAAACTATAAGTTATAACATCTTGATACAGCAGCAGGTGTGTCTAAATACAGTGAGGATATGCGAGAACGTAAGCTTTCGTCTGAACACTCAGTCCGGATAGGGTACTCGTACATTCGGATCCATATGCGCGTATGAGTGCCCTCCTGCACATCTGCTTTAGGCGCTCCGGGCGCTGCTTGCGATACGGTTCCGTCAGCTTACACGACGAGCTGGTGTAGTACGTGAGCAGAGCCAAAAGCGAGGGAAAAGTTTTCAGGCTGCCATACAGATTAAAGAGAAGGTTGTCCAGAATGATGCGGACACTTGTGGGGCCCTCTTCACTTTGGTAGCTCAGAGTAAAGAAAACGTCTGGCTGCCCACTGTCCCTGCAAAGAGAGAAAACAGATTAAAACGGCTTCCTGTTTCATAACTGGCTTCCTCCCACATCCAAGAGCATGCCGCTTAGGTAAATTTGTTACTCTAAAATTGTCCTTTTGGGTGTGCATGTGAGTTTGTATAGGTGTGGTTGTGGCCCTACGACAGACTGGAGACCTGTCCTCGATGTACCCAAGAGGACCTGGCCGCAGAAAATAACATGGGCCCAAGATGTCGCCAGAGCATCATTAGCCGTAACTTCATGCTCCTCCCCTTACAAAACCCCTGAACCGGGTTATGGTTAAGGTAAGGGTTAGCAATCTTCTAGTACAGCTATGCAAATTCCACTTCCGGCTAATGATGAGTTTAATGTCATGTTTGGGCTCCATCTTGCCTGCAACCAGGTCCCTCTTAATGTACCCCACCTTTAACCAAAAGTAGCTGAGTTAAGTTCTAGCAGCCCCGTGACCCCAAAAGGGATAAAACAGGTTTAGAAAATGGTTTGATGGATAAAATAATTTAAAATCAAAAGAAACTGAGAAAAACATAAATGCTGAAACAAGAAACTTTACTTTGTTTGTGGCAAGGAATATACGTTGCATGGAGGGGAAACAAGAGTAATAAAAAATTTCAAACAAAAGACGTAAAAAATAATTAAAAATAAAAATATTAATTGTTGAATTAATATGAATTTAAAAACATAAAAACACACATAAAAACCAAATATTCCTATTATGAAAGAATAGAAGTTTTTTTTCTATTTTCCTTTTGTCTTTAATTATAAGATATTTTTTGGTTTATCTTTTTTAAAAGTGGTTCAACTGTTAAAGCTACACCTCAGTATAACTGGTTAGAAAGAGACAATAGTTTCACTTGACATAACAGTTTGTTCTTAAATTTAATACCAAAAAAAGGAGCGCCAAATATTGAAGTTCCTCAGATGACCACTAGAGGCTGATGTCAGCAGGGAACAACAATCTCCCATTGACTCCCATATTAAAAGGTTAAAACTTTACATTAAAAGTAAACTCATGTAAAAACTGGTTAAAAATACTTTTTAAAACATCTGTTGCTTTATTGTCTATTGATGGCAACTGGGGATTTTTATAATCAGGGGTTTTGATTTGATCAGAGTACAAATATTTATCAGTATTTTTTTTTTTTTTTTTTTTTTACTAACTGAAGTTTAATATTACTCTTGCCAAATTTCAGGATAGAATTGGGCAGAGTAAACTCAGTCAATACAGCTACACAACATCCAAATTTAATCATATGGTTGATATCAGAGATTATCACTCCAGGTTATTCTCTTTAGAATCTCAGTTTACTAACGTGAGGGCGATTGCCCACACCCTCATTTATGAATGTCAAACAAAGAAAACTATTTTTGTTGCGTGGGAATGAAATAATTAAACAGCAGCCAAACTCTCACAAAAGGGGAGGATCTGTTTACCTGATGAGGAAGGTTCCGATGGGAACACGTGAGAGTTTTTCATGTGCCTCCTCCATTGTCATTGGACCCCAGTAGAACCCGCTGTGCTGAAGCTGCTGGTACGTGTGCCTCACAAGTTTGTACGCTTCTTCGCTGCTGAATGGACGGAGATGTGTGAAGAAGTCGGCGTCAGCTCCGGTCTCGGGCTGCAACAGAAAAAGGTGCTGGACATGTAAAAAACTGAAATTCCTTGGAACACAATTCCTCATAAATGAGACCTGGCTTTGGTTTTTTCTTGAGGTAAACGACAGTTTATCTGAAAAAGTTACATAAAAACTTATTTTCACTTTGCCTGATGGAAAACTAATCATTTTGTGAAACATTAAAACCAAATACAAGCAAACGTTCAAAAATTTGACAAGAATCATCTGTGTTAGATTAAATTTGAAAAAATTAAAAAGATATTTTTATTCCAGTAGGTCTTGAAACTAGCCAAATTGGCTTGTTTTTAGTGATTATTGGACTTCAAGATTATTTGACCTTTAAGATTTTTATTCAACCCATTTTGTGCACGTGCATAACTCCTGTAGAGAACATGCTTGAAACATGCTCTCTGGCATGAGCACAACTCCTGTAGAGATGCATTTGAAAAACTTGAAATGAAAAAATGTAATTCTCATCTTTTTAACTCACCTCCTCACTGAAAGACGTTTGTTTTGATTGGGTTACAAACGCTGCCGTCGGGAATGCTGCCTAACCCTCCCATTGTCAACACTGAAGCTGAGCTCTGACTTAAAGATTAACAGAAAACCCTTTGTTTTCATACTAAACAGCACTGGTGACCTTCATTCACTAATCACTTCAGAATCAGCTAAATATATGTATTTTATTCAAGATTTTACCTTTTTCTCAATTTGGTCTCAACTAATAAAAAAGGAAAACAAACCCAGTGGACTTAGCCCCCCTTGTTCATTATCAAAGTCCACATTCCAAGCAGATATCACGCTCTTTTTAACTGACAACTCTATGCAACTCTTTCTATCATCAGTCTAGAAAATACCAATAATTTAAACAACAATATTTATCATTTCTAGAATATTAGATAATTATATGTCAATTCTGCATGCTCACAGAATTAATTTGGTTGTTTTGGTGCAGAATTTTGTAAACAATGACCTGAACTGCAAGCAAAGAATTCTTCTAAACAAGAATTTGTGTTCATTTGATTTTTTTAAACTATTGATTGACACTTTAAATGTTTTAACAATTATAATCATGTGCATAAAAAGTGAAATATTAATTAAAAATAGCCACTTTCTATTTTTTTTTATTTTTTCCTATAGTAGCACTATTTGAGTAGAACTGCCTTTTTTTTAAACACATTCACTCATGTGCATAAAAAGCTAAATATTGAAAAATAGCTGCCTTTATTTATTTAATTTTTGCTTAAAAATAACATAATTTGTGTGTAAAACTGAAAGAAAACTTACTTCTCTGATTCTCAGTTCAGCTGTTCAAGTTTTGGTTCCAATAACATTTCCTTTTCATAGGATTAAAAAAAAGTATGCCTTTAAAAAAGCGTATAGGGCAACTTTTTAATAATATTAAACAGCAACTGAGGTGATAGTAATAAAGAATTATTAGTCTTATTATGATTTCCGCATTAATATCGTTTTTTGAGGCCTCCACACAATCTCAGCCTAAAAAATGTACTTTTGTTTTTGATTTTTTCATTTTTTGGTTCGACGGGAGAAAATAAACTGATTATGTCATTGTAAATGAACAAACATGTAAATAAATGAGTTATTAATTTTAAAATAGTTGTAAAAAATGTGAATAATCCCACTTTTGACAGACATGTGTGACCATGTGCAAAAATAGCTAAATATTAATTAAAAATCTGCCTTTTATTCTTTTATTTTTGCTCAAAAGCCTCATCATTTAAGGGTAAACATGGCTTCTTAAAAGAGATTTAGAGTCATCATACCACTTTATTAAAACACTGATACTTTTAGAATAGTTTCCTGTCCTGATTTGAATTCAGTACTGACCTGGATCCATGGTTTGGGCTCCTCCACAGGTTGATTCCACAACAGAGGCTCCGGCTGCCTGTCTGGGTTCTCCGATTGTTCAGGCCCCGCGCCCTCTTCTCTACTCGGGTTTTCGGTTTCAGCTGGCTTGTTCTGTTTCTGGCACTGTGTTGTTGTCCTGTTAAGACTGTCTCTGACCATCCTAGAATGGAAACTCCTCTCCTCGGCTGCCTGTGCTTGCAGTTCCTTCCTGTCTCACAGGCAGATCCCCCATCGTTGCGTCCTTCCCGCGCAGTCATTGGCCGCACAGTCTTCTCTGAGACTCCATGCTGCTTAGATTCTCAGTGAAGCCCCCTCCCAGCTGCAGTGATGATAGAGGGCTGGAAAAGAGCAGGGAGTGTTGGCCGTCCGTCATCCAAACTAAAACACAAAGAAAAGGGAACGCAGAGTCAAATCAGTTGTCGCACATTGCATTCACCATCTAAAATAAAGTCAAAAAAGTTTCAAAAGGACAACAAACAGTATTTTAAAGTGAAATAACAATTTTTGGGGTAAGATTTGCTTACGTAAACAACCTCAAACTTTTCTGTGATGCTTATCAGCAACAGAAACTAATCCTTTTAGTTTCCATTAGACTTTTGGTCTGATTATTTCATTGGAAGGTTCAAGCCAAGACTGCCTTGTTAAGAGGAGCTGGCTACGAAAACAAAAAAAAAAAAAACCAACACATTTTCATCTAATTCTATTCTGCCTTTACATGTCCACCTTTGAAAACTACAGAGTAAAGACAAAAGGACATTGTTGCATTTACGGAGGTTCCATTAATCTCTCAACGTAAAAAGTTTTGTATGAGAGCAGTGGTCTTTTAATTATGGTTATGCTGTTTCTTGTCAAAATCCAAAAATTGCTTCATTTTTTAGGACGTAGTTTATTCAGATGAAGTAGCTTATTAAATTTTGTGGGTGGGATTTTTGGCGCAGAGTCTGCCCACCTCCATTTCCCATCATCTATTTGTCCCACTAGCTTACAGTCCCGACAACCTCAACCTGACAATACTGCTGCAACAAAAACGATGCACAATATTGGAACTTTCCAACAATAAACTTTTGAGAAAAATGTGTAGTTTCACACCTAGAAGCTAGAACATGTTAAAGACACAGTTTACATCAGAGTAGGTCTTAAGTTCTAATAACTTTTCAAATGATGTTTGTTGCAATTGGTTACTTCATGTTCTTGCAGCTCTTACTGACTTTGTTTTTGAACACCTGCGGCTCTTTGGCTGAGATTTACAAAAACAAAATTGACTGAAAGCGCTTTTTTTTTTTCCTACAGGGACTGAAGGAAAACTTACATCTGTGGTTCACAGTTCAGCTGTTCAAGTTTTAGTTCCTATAACACTTTTTTCATAGCATTAAAACATTTGTATTCTTAAAAAAAAAAAAAAAAAGATTATAGGGACTACTTTTTTTAATATTAGAAAAAAATACTAGTTTTACTATGATTAATACTGTTTTTTTTTTTCCTAAAAGAAATGTCCAATATGTTTTTGAGGTCTCCACATGGCACAGAAGAAAAGCCAATAAATACATAAAAGCCTTCGGGTTTTTATTGTTTTTATTTTTTTTAAGTTATATCTGTTTTTCTTTCTTCAACTTTTTGCATGTTTGTTGTTCCTAACATGAACAGATAAGTTGTTTATATCATTACCAATAAATGAGTTATTAATTTTTAAATAATTGTCAAATATAAGAATAACACCACTTTTGACTGAAAATGCCTCTTAAACCACTATATTCTTTAGCTACATTCAAAAAGTGTAATTTCACTCATTTTATTTTCCACTCAAACAAACAAAAAATAACAAAATGTTCTGCAGCGCACAGAGACAGCTGTCAACAAATCTATTTATACTGGAGCTGAGGATGGAGTTTTCAGTTTCCACTCCTTTAGGAAACCTTGCATGGATTGTTTGTTTAATGCAACTGAAGAGTCATTTAGAAACTGAATGCAGTGAAAGACTGCATGCCTGAGTATTGGAGGACAACTGTGCAAAAATGAAGATAAAGATAATTAAAGGAAAAACTTATTTTTTTTAGCCGTAATTTGTTTTTTATTGTGATGACATTAAGATACGATTTAATTAAGAGAGTACGCATTTCACTCCTTTAAAACTTTGATGAAAAACGTTTTAAAGGAGTGAAATACTTAATTTGATTACATAAACGGAAAAGTATAGAATGTATTAGAATAGTTAAAAATGTTCCATTATCTGAAGTGATATTTAAGATACACCGAAAGTAATAAAAAATATAACAATAATAAATTGGAAAATATAATTAAAAATAGGAACCTCGCGATAGGTAAATAAACATAAACAGGTCATACTTGCCGGTCGGAGCAGCGGTGCGCCTCTCTCTGCTTCTTCCCTGCAGAAAGTCACTGCGAGATTTCACAGTAACCCGCTCTCAGACCAGCACTTTCAGAGCTGAAGCTGCTTCAAACTGAGAGTTTAGCTCGCGAGGAGCCAAACTTTTTTCATCGGTGATACAAAATCCACAGACATGCGCATTGAACTAGTCCCTCCCCACCACCCGCCCCACCTCAGGTGCTCCCAGTTGTTGCACTTTCGCTTTCTTTTTAAGTCTGTGGATTCCCTGAAATCACGTGATCTGCCAGCAGTGCGCGCTCTCACGTGTGCGCGTCGCGTCCGTGTCGCGAGCGCGCATGGCTTTTTCCTTTTCACAGCAAAGGCAGTCAAGAATTACAAAAATAAAAGCTTTTTATTTACTTTATTTTAAAGTATTCATGATGTCTATAAATAATTCATGTAAAATAAATACTTATAAGAAAAAATTGTCCTAATATCTTAAAAGATGTGAAATAAAGACATGAAATCCTATGTAGTTGCATCATTTTTGCATCTCTGCAGCATGTTTTTGAATGCTCAATGCATTTAATTGACCAAGTGATTATAGATGTTCTACTTTGTTGTGACTGAGTTTGATGATCTGGATGTCCTGTGCAAAAGCTGCTGTTGCAAAACATTTCAGAAGTATAAATATGAGGAGGGGGGAGTCTGCGGTTTGCTCTGGCACTTCCTAATGACAAGTGATACATGTGCTGTCTGAACTTTTTTGAGCATGCTGAACCTTGCAGTCTGCTTTGCATCTTTAATAGATTTCACATGAACTTTGCTGCTGGGACATTTTTTCAGAAGTCGTGCAGAGCATTTGTTTTTCTTAAAGATTGATGAGCAGTAATAACAGCTTTACTGCTTCAGGCTTTCATTCTATAGCTGTGTGCTAAAACGGGAATGAGAGCATTACTTTAATTTGAGGTGTCACACTCATCTTAAAGAACAAATCGAAACGATATGTTTTGTGACACCTTTAAGATGCAGGTAAATTAATTGACTTCAAAATGTTTTGATGAAATGCTCTCGGCAAACAAACACTCAATGATGATGCCCAGGCCAACGGAGAAGGCATTGACATCAAAATGACATTTAGTTGTGGTATTTTGTTGCCGTTGCTTGTACTCAACTGTCCTACTTTCATGGTTTATCAAACTGTGGTGTGAAAATACGTTTCCTTCTTCTGCTCTGTAACTGCAAATGCCACAGAACCGCAGAAGCCAAAGAAATTCAAAGTTTCACTTTTCTTTTGTTTGCATTGCTGCTAATTTCCCAACATTTTCTGCACGGAGGTGGTAAGGACCAATCAGAGATAGTAAGTGGAGTTCATGCAGCTATATTGTGTGTCAGCAGTTCCACTTTGCTCTAATGTAGGGGTGTCAAACATACAGCCCAGATGGTTTAATCTATAAATTTTTTTTAAAAAAGAAAGCAAGTTTCTAGCCCATTCCTGTGGCAAGTTATGGTTCTTTAAAGAAATGACCAATACGGAATCCACCAATCCACCAATACGGAAAGCAAAGGAAACTCAAGAAATCAAGAAATAAACACGATGAATGCCAAACCATGTTTTAGGAGAGAAAAGGGAAATGTTTGCAAGTTTAACTCTCTGGAACCAAGGGCCTAAAACTAATAAAAATGTTTTAAGGAGAAGGTTGATCCAGCTGGACTTCAGGTCGGCTCGGCTGAAATCCTCTGCTATGCTGCTCGCCTCTCGTAAAAGTGGCGGGCTTGATTTTGCAGAGAATCATAGTTTCTGAGATTTTTTTGACAATGCAGGTGTTTGTTTAGGTTGTAGAAACTCATTTCGGACTGTCCCAAAGCAAGATTAAGATCCTGGGTTTCTAATAGCAGACAGTTCTGTTTTGCTCCACCCCCACCGCAGGTGAGCTGACCTGCATTGCAGCCGTCTGATCAAAGTTTGTCTTCCACCTTATTTATTAAGATCAAAGATTGTTTTTGTCCAAAAATTACAAATAATTAATAATTTAATTCAATAAAACATCAGTTACAGAACATAAAAACGTTTATTTTAGACACCGTTTTGTCACGTTGATCTCACAGCGGCACAGCAGGACGCCTGAAGGCGTTCGTTGGTTCCAGAGGGTTAATTTAGTTTAATTTTTCATTGATTAAAATATATTTTTTGTAGCCCCCTCTTGAGTTTAATATCGGAATTGCTTTAATGTCAGATTATCAGCATTTAGTATAAAATTGAATAACCCTTTTTTTTTTTTTTATGAAATTCATTTTTATTTGAAATGCATTGGACTCTGTGAATGAAAGTGTAATAATAAGTGATTAGAAAACTAGGTTGAGACATTTTTTCCAACTAAGAAAAAAAACAAAGCTACAGATAACAAGCTGAACAAAGGTTATTTTGCCATTATGTTTCTGGTCCGGCCCACTTGAGATCAGACGGGTTGAATGCAGCCCCTGAACCAAAATGAGTTTGACACTCCTGCTCTAATGTGAGAAATTAAATTTACCTGAAAACACTTTAAGACACCCAAATTAGTATTTCGCTGCATTCCTGGGTAAATCCAAGATATTTAAATATATACACACATATACAAGTATACATATGAAATGTATTTTACATTTATATGATGCATGATAAACCTTAGTTGATTCCATATAGACAATCTGATCTTTAAGACAAGGTCAAAAATAAACAAAAGAAACGTAGGCAAAGCCTTTATTATCAGACATGCTGCTTCAAATCAATAATTACATTTTTCCCATTTACTTCAGTTCATGAATAACACTAAGAATTTTTTCAACATTGATGTAAGAAGCAGGACTTTTAAGTTGTGGAGGCGGGCATCTGTTCGTCTTCTCTGCTCCGTCTGCTCATCACATAGGCAGCTGCTGTGATTGCTAAGATCCCGTAAGTGGCCAGCACATACTGCAAGAGAGTGAGAAATTCTGAGTGATACACCAAAAATAAATAAACCGAAAACAGCCCCAAATAATGATGTCTGAGTGTCATTTACGTTTCGACGGCCCAGCAGAGTGTAACTGTTGAAATGTTTCCTCCATCCAGTCAGTTCCGCAGCGGACGGTCCCTCAATGCCTAACAGCTGCTTCTAAAAAGCCACAAATAAATATTTTAGAACTTTTTGAGCTATTAAAAAAATACTTCAACCCATAGTAATCAATTCACTCACCGGTAATCACATAGACTGTTTATGAGTAATGACGACAAATCTCTCATTGGTATAGTTTTCATTCAAAATTAAGGTTTTGATTAAGTTATTAATAATTAAACTGTGGGTTGAAAACAAACATGACAAGAGTTATAACACATAATTGTGACACCCCTTAGAATAAATCCTTGAAACATTGTATATATTTGATTTGAGATTCACCTGTGTTTTTTTTAATATGTTTCCTATAGTTTTGACCTAGTCTTTTTGCTTTGTTTTGGGACTTATACATTTTTTCTAGCATCTATGCACTCTAGATATTTGTTGTAAATTGTTTGATATCCATTTATGTAAGTTTTGCATTAAAAACAACATTTACCACTCAGAATTAAGGTTTTTACAGTTTTGTGGAATTATTGTGTAATATCACGAAAAAAAAATGTCTGTAAAAAATAAGTTGGAGTTGTATGAAAAAGATGTGTATCAAGAATTGGCACAAAAAAAATTTTGTAAAGTTTAATTATGAAAACAAATTTTAAGAATAAGCATTCAAAAGGGCCCAAAGCTACAAAGGCTTAAGGAGTTCATATGAATGTCAGGCAAAGACTAAAACACCCAAAAGCCTTTAGTCAAATAAATGTGACAGCAGGACAGTACAAAATGGAAACACGTGAAATTGATAAATTGAAACTTTTGGCCAGACTTCAGTGCTCAGACGGCTGCTTTTTTCTAAGAGGTCTTAAACAATCCCCAGAAACAAACATGGAAGAGTTTCTGCATAGAAGCCATTTTCAATGCACTTTCTGCATGGTGAAACAGGCAGCTCAAACACAAAACTAGGGCATTCCGGAAAGACAAAACTGGTCTGTAGGAGTTATTTGTCAAAGAATACTATTTAAAATGTGACAAACATGAAAGATTGATTTGAGTGAACCTCCTCAAACCGTTCACCTTCATTCAACAAACATGCCAGGTTGGATCTTTATATTCGCTTTCATTATTGCTGGCACAGGTCAACTTTCTCACCCAAGACAAAAACTTAAGAACAATGAATTGCAAGACGAGTTCAACTCCTCATAAGGATCACAGGAGGAGAGCAACGTTTCATTATTTAAAAACCTCAAGAAAGTTTCCCAACATTGTTTCGTCTTAATGCTTTGTCATCACTTTTTTGCTTCTTTTTCATTTCCTTTCTAGCTGCAAACATAGTCTTTGTGACACAGAACAAACCCACTTCTGCAATTCAACATATTTTCATTTCATCTGGTTCAGAACAAAAAATAAATTAAAAAAAAAAAAAAAAACACTGACAAATAATTAGCTGAGCATTTAGTGAGCCACGTCTCTCGTCTTTCAACCCTTGTGCTCTCTTATGGGGTCCAGATGACCCCACCCTTACATTGAGGCGTTAGCCCTTCCATGACATCCCATTTTTAATGTAAACAAGCCTAGGAGAGCGGAAGGGCTCCGTGACATGTGACCTTTGAGATCCCAGCAAATAGCGTGCATGCTCCAAACCACCGTCAGACTGCTTCTTCCTTTTTCCTCTTCCTTGCTTTTTAAAGGAAAGGTTAGAGTTGGAGGATGTCGTTGGCAAAGCTGGTCAACAAACCACTTTCTTTTTTTTTTTTTCTCAACAAACCACTTTAGATAAACCTCATGCAAAACAATGAATGGGCATCTCAACCACTGACTGTATATGAGAACTGAAGCGAGTGAGTGTCATGTCACCCATAGAAAATGACTTATCTGTGGCTCCAGTCGAATGAGGTCCAGCTCAGTGGCCTTGTGGTAGAGTGTCCACCCTGAGATTGGTAGGTTGGGAGTTCAAATTGCAACTGAGTCATATTAAAGACTCCTAAAATGGGACCCAGTCTCTCCGTTTTTGACACTCAGCATTGAGGGCTTGTATTGGGGGGTTAAGCCACCATATGGTTCCCAAGCTGTGTCTGCAGCTCACCGCTCCCCCAGGGGATGGCTCAAATGCTCGGGAACCATTTGGTGGTTTAACCCCCCAATCCAACCCCTTAATGCCAAGTGTCAAGCAGGGAGGCACTGGGTCCCATTTTAAGAGTCTTTGGTATGACTTGGCCAGGATTTGAACCTACGACCTTCCAATCTCAGGGCGTACACTCTACTACCACAAGGCCAATCTACATATAGTCAATGACCACACCAAGGTTGGGTTCAATGGTCTTAGTAATATATCTCTTAATATTGCATGTTGATGAGAGCATGCACCAACTGTTCTTAAGTCTCACTTATAAGAATTGGTGCATTTTTTTTAAACACACACAGCTTCCCTCTCTTTGGTTTCTCTTTCTTTTTTGTTCTGCGGGATAGTCTTACTATGAAAAGACTAGTACTGAACCACACCAAAGTTCAGAAAGTTAACTTTTTGACGGAGCAGAAGTTATTGCTTCAGTAGGCTTTTGCACCTTCCCGACTGAAATGAATTTTTAGAGGAAAAAAAGGCTGTACCAAACAGTTCAGTGTGAAACCACTCTTTGACAACTTGACTTGGACCATTGTATTTAGGTATTTTCATTTGATTTTTCATGGAAGTAATTGCGAATTAATTCTAGATCAGAATAAATCTAATATAAATATTAACCTCTGGTAGAAACAAGTTTCACAATTCCGAAAAAAAGAAAGACAAAGTGACTCGACAGATCTGCTGAATAGCAACAACTCCTACAAGAGTGGCATTTGTAGGAGTTCAGATAAAATCATTGTCAGAAAAATACAAATGTGCAAACATGTAGCAACATATTTTCCTATTATGTGGGATCTTGACAAGGTTGGTGACCCAGGCTGGTGACAATGACTCAGGCGCTTCCATTCTTTGGTTGACCACACCTGGTTGATACCCACCCATGTTAGCGTGGCGCTTCCAGATTTTGGGCCGGTACTCATATGTAAAGTCAATGATACTGATTTATTGGAAAAAAAAAACAAAACAAAAACAAATCAAATGCTTGCCAACCGACGAGTTTGGTCTGCACTTGTCTGTGATTTGTTGGTGAGTTCTTTACAACGGCTAAAAGCTGGTCAAGCCTTATAGGTGTGTACCCTATCTCACTCTGGTTCAAGTAATAGAAATGTGTGGTCTTTTAATTATGATTATGCCATTCTTTGGCAAAAAAAAAAAAAAAAAAAAAAAATGTATTCATTTTTAGGACATAGTTTCTGCAGAGCGATAGGAGTTCATTAGAAATTTGCCTCCAAGTTGCGTTCAGAACTGTTAGAATGGAGTAAGCCTGCCCCCTTCCCATCATCACACTGTTTATATTCTCTCCTGGTAGCATACAGCCCCTCACAACTCTAAGATAGCATTAGCGGTGCAACAAAAATGGCCAAGAACATTGAAATTATCCAGCTGTGTAGTTTGAACAGCTCAGACGAGGAAGATGTACACGGATCTATTTGTCTGCAAGTGGATGCATCAGAATGGAGCGGAGCAAGGAGCTTGTAGCTTTCCAATGTTGCTTCTATGTTGGAAATTATGAATTACAAAATAACAAATTTATGTTATTTAATTACTGTCGTCAGTAACAGAGTAACATATTACAGTTCAATAATTAAATTACTAGACCACAGAAACCCTAAATACTTGATTGCTCACGTTTCAGTGCAATGAAACTATTATAGGTGACTAATAAAACAAATACATTTGTGTAAACAGTTGGCTCTGACTTTTTCTCTTGGTTAGATGAAACAAAATGTGTGCTAAAATAAAAGTAACTGCATGCTAATGCAGAGTTAGAGATCAGTCAAAGTTAGATGAAGAAAGAGTAAATATGGATGCATTTATGAGGGCAGCCAGCAACTGTCTGCAGATATTCAAGTTCTTTACAATTTGTTATAGAAAAAAAGACTAAAGTATTTCAGTTAGGTGCAAGTTACGATGAACTGCTTTCCACTGCCCTACTGCCATTGAGCGACCTGTCTGTAGACTATGTAGGTTACTACAGTATACATTTTCTCATGTTCATTTGGTGAAATGAAAACCTTATTGCCTTGTGTAGATTCTTTTTTCAGATTTTACACGGTGTGCTAGCTTTATTTCCTTAAGAATTCTTACATGAATATAAAAAGTAAAGCAAATTAACACATGATGAATTATGTTTTTAAATTGGAGAATTAGTAAGGTAATTATAATTGTATCCAGTACCAACAGTTAATCTTTAAAAGTTATATATCCAATACTGTACCTCACACCTACAAGCTTTTTCCAACTGTATTTTTTTTGTCTGCTCCTTATTCACCATGATTTGAATACTCAGACATGCATTTTGAGTGTAATTTTCTTTGGATATATGTCTTCCATCATGAGAAAATACCACAAGACCTAGAAACACAATTTCCGTTGGTGTCTTTGAATCGACTGAAATATTTGTTTTACTGAAACAAGTAGATTTAAATATAATAAAAAACAGTTTTTGGACACAATTATGATGATTTACTCAAAAATACCAACTTGATTATTTTACAAAATAATTTAAAAAAAAAAAAAAAAAAAAAAAAAAATCTCCCAAAAGTACATGGAGTGCATGGGACTGAATAACAGTGTTTCAAAGTGGCGACATACAAAATTTAGGATCAGCAATAGGCATTCATCTGATGCATCATTAAGGTTAGATTGAAACAATAGATAGTTTTCTTTCATATTTATTTCATCTCAGAGGTTCAGATTGTCACGTGATGCTCTTACCTTCACCTCTGTTATCAAATGTCCGAAACTGGTGATAGGGATCCGCGTTTTCACGGGAGACGTGGGCATCTCTGAAAACAGGTAAAGCAGAACAATAAGCTTTCACTTTCCCTCCCACACAGTGAATGTTAATTAAAAACACACAAAAGGACACTCACTGCAGGTTTGGCAAAGTGAGTTATACAACCTGAACCTGACTGTGTTTACGTGCGCACGTTCTTTTCCGGTAGCATTATCTGACCAATCACGTGCTTCTATTTTGAAATAGACATTTTGATTGGCCAATAGACTGTGGGGTGCTGGGCGGGACTAACGGGGAGTTACGCAAATTTCAATTAAGAAGCTGCTGTTATTTTTAACCACCACCAGATGGCGCCACGTGACTTTTACAGTATTTGCTTTCTGTTGACTTCCACTTTAAGGACTTTTGAGGGATTTTTCTTTTCAACTCTGCAAAAATCCAGTATGAATTCAGTATTATCTGATTTCAAAGCATTTGAAGATCATTTTAAATTCTTTACATTTGTTTTTAGTATACAGGACATTCTGCAACATAAAATAGACATTTTAAGCAGTTTTTTTTTCTTTTCCACAACAAAACCAAAACAAAACACAAAAACAAAAAAGGGATACATGATTAAGATAGAGTTGAAAGAACAAAAAAATGTGTCCGAGACCATCATTAAATATTATTTAGTAAGTAAGTAAATAAACTTTATAACATTTCAAGATTCAATCACAAAGTTCTTTGAAATAAATTGAAACAGACAGATAACAGAATATGATTTACTAAAAGGTCTTTTAAAAAAACATCACCTTCACATTTTCCTAAAACCCTCACAATGTCATTCACCTGAAGGGATGAGGCCAAGACATTCCACAATTTTGGGGCTACTTGAGGTCACCTCAAGTTTCATGATGTGCTATTACTTATACTTTGGAATAAAAATGATCAATTTTCAATCCAGGAATAATAATAACAAAAAAGTATATTTTACCCCGGCAAGTCAGAAAAGTGGACAAACTGATTGAAAATGCAGTTCAGCCAGTTTTCTTATTTGAAGGCTAATCTGGTTAGTGCCACACTGAAGATTCATCACAGGAGAAAAACAAGTGGAGAGAGATTCTTGAGGGACAAGCATGTTCAAGGTTAGAAACCATAAGAGCATCTCCAAGCAGTTTGCTATTCCTGTGACTTCACCGACACATATTCAGATGTTTACGGTCAAAAGGACCACCTAAGTGGGTGTGAATTTAGGGAGTAAGATGATGACAAATTGAAGAGACGGATTAAGTGTAAGGTCTCCAAAAGGCACAGAGTGATCTCCAATGACAGTTAAGGTGAGGCCAAAGTGTTGGTGTTCAATCACACCATTGGCGGCTGTTTGAGTCAAAGTGAACGTCAAGGAACAACACAATTTCTGAATACAAATAATGATGAAAAATAGTCTATGATTTGTTGCTATTGTCTTCTGAAAATCCAGAAAACTCCTGGGATAGTGTTTTTTTTTTTTTGTTTGTTTGTTTTTTTGGAATGGGAGATGAAACTGGAGCATTTTCATTGAGCACATTAGCCTTGTGTTCACAGACTGAAAAATTAAGCACAAAAAAAGAAAGAACACTGTCTTTACTGTTAAACGTGGAGGAGGATTGGATATGGTCTAGGCCAGACTGCTCCAGGGGCTGCACGGTGATAAAGCGGTTAGCGCTCTCGTCTCACTCAGCAAGAAGGCACTGGTTCTAATACTGGCTTGGATCTTTCTGTGTGGAGTTTGCATGTTCTCGTTGAGCATGCGTGGGTTTTCTCTGGGCACCCCAGCTTCCTCTCACAGTTCAAAGACATGCTAATAGGTTAATTGGTGACTAACTTGTGTGAATGTGTGTGTAGGAGTACGTTGACTTGCAATGGTTGGCTCAAGCAGATCTATGACCCCAAAAGGAACTGAAGATATATGAATTGATGGTTTGATGCACAGGGTGAATTGTCAGACATTTGAAAGCTTGGTTTCAGTCATGTGTCTTTCAACAGTATCCCAATCCAACTAAAAATACATAATGCTGCAAGCAATTGTCCTCCAAATCTCGTGATTTTACAAAAATAAGATGTAAACCAGAATATCTGCTGATAAGTCTAGAGGTCTCAATGACAGTTTCAGTAATTTCTTGATTCCATCAAAAAGTTGAACGACTAAAAATCAAGTCTTTGTCTTTTGCATTATTTTTTGTGACTCACTTCTGGAGGCCAATGAAAAAAATGAATTTGACTACTAGGACTGTTTGCTCATTACTTTAGTCAGTAGTTTCGACTTATGGAAGTGATTATCAGCAGAGAGATGCCATCAAATTGATTCCCGTCTGTGTTCATCCTAAAGGCTTCTAAAAACATGAAGTGAGTTCACTCTTTGCTTTTTGCTCATCTAGTCTATTTTTGACCATTTTTCTTGTCGTTTTCTAACCCTATATAACCATTTGTATCATATTTGATGCACATATTTAAGAGACCTTCATCTCATTAGCATGATACAAACTTTACTTTAAACTACATTGCATAAAACTTGGTACATGTTTTTTTTCCTATAGTTCATCATCATTCCACTAGAGGCAGCAGAGGGACTTTTCTTCCTCATTTCTAAATGGCTGCTTCAGTGATATGTGAAAAATACTTTTCGAGAACGTTTGCTTATTTTCAAAATATTGTGGTGAGAATTACGACAGAGTATGGGGGATACCATAAAAGAAAATAAATAAATGAATGGGAAAATAACGTTGCAAAATAAGGAGGAAGAAGTCACAATTTTGCGAGAATAAAATCGTAAATTTATGATTTAAAGAGTTGTAATTTTACAAGGAAAACGTTATGCTATTAAAAAAAACATAAATGCAATTTTATAAAAATATAGTTGTACATTTACAAATAAGTAAAGCACATTCAGCAAGATTTTTGGGCATAAATTTACAAGGTTAATCTTAAAATGTTTTTGACCTTTTTCTCATGATTTTACAACTTTATACTTACAAATTTGTTTATCTTTCTTTTTTTTATGGTGGCTCTAATACTTTGCCATAGAGAAGAACTCACCTATTGTTATTCATTTTTTAAATGACTACTTGCTGGATTGAAAGAATGCAAATTTGTTGATAATTGATTCTCTCACTGGACCATGTTAAAAAAAGAATGTTTCAAATTTGGTACATAAGGTTGTTTCTCCTTAACACTCATGTCAATATTTTCCTTTTAAGCTAACATTGTTGCAAGCAAAAAATTTACAGAATCACCAAACTTATCCTTATTAATGATTTCTGTAGCACATCACAAAAAAATGCTAAAAGAGAGATTTTTGAGACTTTCATGAACGGGTTTAAAAAAACATAGGAATTCCGAAAGAATTAAATTTTTTGTTAATTCTTTGATGTAGAGGGCTTTACAGGGTTAATCGTTTGAGCCGTCGTGGCATTTTTGATTTATCTGGGACAGATTTGTACGACTGCCAAATTGTAAGTTACCTTTTGCCTTTGCTTCTCTGTTCTCTCTGAGAATGCTGCTGGCATGTCTGAACAGAGCTGCAGTCTGACAACATTTATGCAATCTCTATAAAGCTGGCTTTTTTCCAGAAAATGTAGCTTTATCTTTTTTTTTTAAATAGTGATCTCATGGCACTTTCATAGTGAGAATCTGAAAAACCAGCAAGTGGTCATAAAGCTTGTTTTGTTTATGAAACCTAATTTATCCAAACGTACGTATTTCCCCTGAAGAGATTTACGTGTTGAAACAACTCTGACCGTACCCTTCTTTTTTCACTGGATTACATGTCATTCAACATTATCTTCTCACTGGTTTCCCTTCCTTTTTGACAGTGTGTCTGTATTTAAGTAGACAGAAGAGTCCTTACAACAGTAAATATGTCATATCCACCTTAATTTCACAACAGCCCCAAATTGCAGAAACAAAAAAGTCCTGCTGATCAAATGATCTGGCCATTTTTTAATAGACTTTGGCCAGATTTTTAATGTTGAAAGAGTGGTGTTTTAAGGCAGGAAGAAAAAAGGAAAGAAAAAAAAGAGAAAATCGAAGCCTGTTATGGGAGGGTTTTATGGCCTTTTTAAAAAGATGGAGAATTCATTCAATTTCAAAACAATTTCTTTTGGACAAAAGATTCCATTGAGTTATTGATTAGTGGGAAAAAGTTCTGCTAAATGGGAAAAAAAACCTGTAAAAGTTAAACTTATCGCATTGATTTGTAAATTTCAAAATAAACTCAAAATAATCCTGAAAATAAAACACACATAATGCAACTGTAAGGCCTTTGAAAAGGTTTAAATAAAGTTTAATAAAAATCTCAGCTGTGCTTCTTCTATGTGAAGCTTCCATGTAGTTTCCTAAGGTTCTCCAGGTTTCTCTCACCATCATAAATCAAATTTGGCGGGCTGGCTGCAGGCTCTAAATGCCTTTTGGGTAATTGTGAGGTTGTTTTTATTTAGTTCATGTAAAACTGTGATGGCAACTTGTCCACTCCCTACTCTGATTTCAACTTAAACAGCAGGGTGAGGCTCAAGCAACCGAGCTTTGTGATCCCAAAAACACAAAGCAGGTTCACATGAAGGCTCATATGAAAAGAGAAAGAGTTGCAGCAACAAAGAAACAGAAAAATGTCCTATAAAAAGTTCTGCATTTTCCACTTACTTCCCTTTAAGTAAAGCTGTTTCTGACATTGTCTGAGTAGTTTACATTTTATGTTGTGGATTAAGTCTGTTCTTTGTGATCAGGCTGAATAATATGGAGACTGGACTCATCCTGGACAACTTTGTGGTTGTAAAAATGAAACCTTCTGTCCACTGTTATTGCTCTTTTGGAGAGACAAAAACAAATTGGAAAAATTGTCTCTGAAAGTACAAACCTGACAATCTGCTACCCCAGTGGAGCACAGTGGTAGAAGGATAAAGATTTGGGCTTGTTGAAACCTGAACACTTTGCAAAAAAAAAAAAAAAACAGTCCTGAATTCAGCTTCTACGGCAGAAATGTAAAGAATGATCCATCAATCTGTCTTTGGAACCTGCTACTGACTCATTTTGGGGTCACAGGGCTGCAGGACTCAACCCAGTTTCTGTTGAAGGAACACACACTCACTCATACAACTAGGGTAGAGATACCAGTTCACCTGTGAAGTCTGTTTTTGAACTGTGGGAGGAAGTTGGAGTACCTGGAGAAAACCTATAAGGAGAAGATGCAAACTTCACATAGGAAGGTCCCAGCAGGGGACCTTTGAACCAAGCAAGTGCTAACCACTGCACCACTGTGCAGCCTGTTAAGAACCACTAAACATAGAAGATTACTGTGATCAGTCGGACCATCACTGTGTTTCATTTAGTGAATTCGTTGTGAAGCTCATAAATAAAAATAAGAATAATAAAAATCCAAAACAAGCTCAACAATTAGTGAGAGTTCCAATAAAAGCCTTAGTGTTGTTTAAAATAAGCCTAATGTAGTAAAGCCAAATACCTGATAGCAGCGAGATTACAAAAAATTCCAAATTCATATTAATATAGATGGCTAAAGCCAGCAGTTGTTGCATGTTTGCATTGAGTGGTGGGCAGGCGACAAATTTTCCCTTTATTTAGCCCCTCTCTCACAGGAAACCTGTAAATTCACAGGTTCAACTCTTCAAGAGGCAGCGGTTCCCAGCCTTCGCACGTAACGTCCCACACACAATGTGGCGCTTGAAGAGAGATTAGAGAGTCAAATCTGCAACCCCACAAAGGCATGTTAAAGTGACACGTGAAATAATGAATAAATGAGCACTTAAAAAATATCAAATAAACAAATTGTGATCAATTTTGGCTTCTATTCATCCCATCTGAGCAACAACTCAAACAGTCAATGTTTATATTAGATGTAATTTTCAGGTTTTCTCTGGTTTAAAAGAACTATTCTTTTCACAGTTGAGTACAAGCACTCTGCTTTAAAATAAAATCATCCTGCTCAGTTTCCTGTTTGGGTTATGGAGGTAGCTGGAGCCTATCCCAGATTCTCCTGGGATAAAGTCAGTTGGCCAGTTCATTGTGGCACCACAGACACAGGACAATCAACCTATCAAAGACTTTTTAGATTGTGGAACAAACAGGAAGAACATGCAAACTCCACACAGAGAGAGGCTGGGTGGGTCTTTTTCCTGGTCCCTGCAGCCCCTTAAATAACGTTCATTGACTGTAGATTCACTGGACAGCTGTACCGACTCAAACCAAGCACTGTTGTCGGGTTTCAAAACGGCGGTCCCAGTATCAGGAAGCAATGGTGACAGCTTTGGCCTGATTTCATGAGAGTAATGAGGTAAGGTATTTTCTGTGGGGGAAGTCAAGACTTTGCTTTGTTCAGGGATAATATTTATGTCTATGATAACATACATGTAAATTTTGAACAGCAAAAGAAGAAGACTAGGATCAGAACCGGGTTTTTAGCCAAGAACAAACTTCAAAAACAATTAATTTAGTCCGAGGTCCTAGTTAGGGTGAATTGAAGCTTAGGGTCAGGAGGAAAGGTCAGGAAAAGTTTGAATTCTGGCTAATAATTCTGGTCACACATCTTTTTGGTCCTGGAGTCCGTGGAGAGATGGGAAGCTGTATCCACTCTCTGCAGAGTGGTGGGCATGCTGGCGGACCAGATTGTTGATGAGAACGTGATAATGAATTCAGAGATGGTTGTGTAGAAGTTCTCCATTATCTCACAGGGAGGTGAAACTTTTTCAGTGACAGCAGTTCATATAGATTGCTGTATTTATTTGCATTTTCCTAATTTGGTAACAGCCTGTGTCTTTAATTGAAGCTAATCAACTTTATTTCATACCAATCACTGTCACAATCTGTCCTTGCTTTGATGAAGTATAATTTTTAAGTCTTTTCTTCACCCTCCATCAAATCAAATCAAATCAACGCATATTTCTTTCCATTTTTTGAGCTATGAGGGTTTATTATACAAAAACAACATACTTTTTTTTACTGTCAGCTGTCTCAGGGCAGTTGAAAAAAACATGAGGACATTTTTTTTTCATACATCTCAAAGGCTTCTTGCTTTTGATCATACAAAACGGAAAGATTGAAAGTGAAAAAACAATTTCACATATTTGCAAAAAAGAAGAATGAAGTGCAGAGTTCTTAATGAACTAAAAATATGAACAAATTTAAACTTACATTTTATATATATTTTTTTAAATTGACAATAAAAACATTATTTTATTAAATTAAAGTTCTTGAATGTTTCTGCTGCAGATAATGAACCTTAATATCAGTTTTGACAGGAGGTATCTTACCAGTATCTGATGAAAATCCTGGAAATTTCAGTGTAATTCTATTAGATGTGGTAACATAAGAAATGCCAGGTTTGAATAAGTTGCAGCCTCGAGTGCCTTTGTGCAACAAACGAGTTTCTTAAAAGAAAATGCATGTATATCATCCTGGAGAACTACAACGTATACAATTTTTTTG
Source organism: Oryzias javanicus (assembly GCA_003999625.1). Classification (NCBI taxonomy): domain Eukaryota; kingdom Metazoa; phylum Chordata; class Actinopteri; order Beloniformes; family Adrianichthyidae; genus Oryzias; species Oryzias javanicus. The sequence goes on from CM012437.1 coordinate 15,090,725, forward strand.
TATCTGGATTAGAGTCAAGATTTTGAGAAAATGTATCCTTTGACATGACACGACAGCTGTAAAACACTTGCAGGATAATCGGGAGAGAGGAGAATCACTGTGGCACTAAAGGAAACTCTGAACTGCAAATATCTGAAAGCTTTTTCTGCCATTGATTTTTAAAAGCCCAACTCCAATAAAAATAGTGCTTTTGTGGTTTTAATATTTACTTTTGGCCTTTGTGATTTTTTTATCTTTATTTAAACAGTTGTGAATCAGGAAGCAGAAAAAAAGGACAGCAGAGAGTCGGTGGGCTACGAGCTCCCTGCTCTGCTCCATTCTGATGCATCCACTTGCAAACAAATAAATAGATGTACGTCTTTGATTTTATTTGTCAGTTGAAATCTGACTCAGATCTGTGCAGCTGGATAGCTTCAATATTGCTCACTTTTTTTGTTGCACCGCTAATGTTAGGTTGGGATTGTGAGAGGCTATAAGCTAGCGGGAGAGAGTATAAACAAAGGTATGATGGGAAATGAGGGAAAGCTTACTCCACCCCAATGGTCCTGTTCACAACTTAGAGAAAAATTTCTGATGAACTGCAGAAACTATGATTAGAAAACGACACAAGTTTTTTCATTTAGCTAAAAACAGCTTAATCATAATTGGAAGACTACTGGGAACGTTTTCACTGTAGAGATCATTAAAAGATTATCTGGGTCAAAATTTCAGTAGAAGAAACCTCCATGCCAAAAACACCAATTTGTTGCTGAGAGTGCTTTAGTGACCAATCAAAAGTAAAATCATTCATGATTGATTTAAGTCTAGATTATTCCAATAAGGTCACATGATGTTGACGGTGTTCTAACAAAAACCTTAATAGGTATAAGTCATCAAAAGCAGTAGGCTGAGAGACAAACACTTGATTGATGGAAGAACAGAAAATAATCTAATTCAGTTTCCCCTCCCAGCTGCCTTTTGTAAATTTCAGCCAACGACCTTGCCTTTGTGTTTCTAATCTGAGCTCATCTGTTCTTTCTGTTTTTTACTGCTGCTGTAAACGGGAAACACTGAACCACCGATTTAAAATAAAGCAGGCATGGATCATTCTATTTTATTTAGCCTAATCTGGAGAAATTTGTGTAAGAGCTAATTGGCGATTTTAGAAAAGCAGAGTTCACTTGAGGTTTTAAATCTAGTTTTGAGTCTTTTCACAGCTCACAGTGGCATTTAATCTTGCTGGGAGCATTGTGTGGACATTTATTGCACTGTCATTGCATGAGTCAAGGCTAATTTTTTCCATAGAAAACTTTTTGTGAGCTGCTGGAGAAGGTCAAGTCCTTCCTTCACATGAGTCCAGTTCTGTTTTTGCTCCCCCTTTGATTCTAAGGAAGCATACATGTTGTTCATCCCTTTTATGCAGGTGACAGTTACATTTAAAAATAATGAGTTTTTTCAGAAAGTTATTTTTGACAAAGTGTTTTGAGGACATAAGGAAGTGGCCATTTCTTAACTTCCACTTTCCTTATTGACAAAAAAAAATCAAAGAGAAAATTGTTGGTAACCCTCTGTCAATGAAATAAAACTAAAAAGTATTCAGAAAAAATAACTTAAAGCAAGTCAAAGTAATAAAAAATATACTGTTTTCACATTTTATGTGGCATGATCATTTTTGTCCATAAAGGCCTGCTTAGTTTTTCAAAATGATTCTGTTGGATGAAAAAATTCAAATAGCTTCTTATTTACTAAAATGAAATGCTATTATTCCTATATTATAGAATACAGTTGGAGCATATCAACTCCTTTATTTAAAGTCATCTTTTAAATTTTTGTTGTTATAATACGGCCAAATCCTTGTTACAAGTTTAATATTTTGGTTTCATTTCATGTGCTTTCAAAATTTTTTTCCTTTCTCTAATACTTTTAAAATTATATTTGCATAAAAAGCACCATACAAAGGTAGCTGCCTTGTATTGTTCTTTTAGTTTTCCAGTAAAAAAAGCTTTCTTTTTTTTATCTTTGAAATTTGTTTTCAAACAATTTTTTTTGCCTAAAATATAATTATTTATTTGTGTTACTTTACAAAATAATTATTAACAGCTTTCTCTACTAACATGAACACAAATGAAACAACATGTAAGGAGAGATGGGCAGAATATGACAGTAACATTATTTCAAAATACTATTAGAAGTACAAAGTTAGAAGTACAAAGTATTTATCCAAATAAAGATCAGTGTAATATAAAAAATATTAACTAGTGAATAACGTACTCTGGTACTGAGAAACAGAGCACTTTACAGAGTAAAACTTGTGAAATATGTAAAAAAAAAGAGAAAATATCAAGAAAATATCTAGATATTTTAAAAAAGTTGATCAAATTGTTAAAAAAATTATTTACACTTTAAAACACATAATGGTATTTTTTTTTCCAATGTCCATATTTTCAATCAAAACATTTTCCTATTTTAAAGGAAAACACAAAATCTTTTTCATTGACCAAATAATTTCTCTTATTATTTTTTTTTTTTGGTTTTCTCCTATTTTGGAGTAATTCATTTTGCACCATGCAGCTTTATATCTCAGAAACTTCAATACTTTTCTATAGCCCAAACGGATTGATGTTTGGTGTATTGACTACCAGCTCAGTGGCATTATGGACCAGCTCAGTGGTCCGGTAAAAGAGTGTCCGAACTGAGATTGGAAGGTCATGAGTTCAAATCCTGGCTGAATCATACCAAATACTCCAAAAATGGAACCCAGTCCCTCCTTGCTTGACACTAAGCATTAAGCAGTTGGATTGGGGGTTAAACCACCAAGCGCAGCTGTGTCTGCAGCTCACTGCTCCCCCTGGGGATGGGTCAAATTTGGGGAACAAATTTCACAGATCTAGTCATGTGACAAATAATGGGACTTTCAATTTATTAGAGGTGAAATGATTAATTGATTAATCAATTTATATTGATCCAACCAGTTCAATCTGCCTCAGGCAAAATCGAATCGATTGATACCATTACAAAATCCTTTTCTAATGAAATAAATCAATTGTATAGATTTAGAAAACACAATTTAGATTAAAGCATAGTATATTTATTCTGCTGTGATATAAAAACAACCATCACAGTAGACAACACATGTGATGGCAGCAAAAATTGATCAAGCCATAATTACAGTCCAATGTGTGGAAACACTTGAATTTGGAAAGACGTGACCATACATCGCATAATGCTCTAATAATGTCCCCTTTGTATTATTTTTAAGTGAAAAAAAAACAGTGTGCTGGACTTCAGAAAACTAAAAAGTGAATAGATTTGCCATCAATTCGTGTTTACTTGTTTGCTTGTACACATATTTATTTACACTTGATTATGTTGCAAGAAATACAAAGAATCTGGAAAACTTCACCTGCACTGTTCAGTACTCAAATCTCTGAGTCACTGGTTGAATTTTTGGCTAAAGATGCTGAAACTATTTTTATGTCAGTGAATCAGATGGTTCAAAATGAATCAACATTGACTATGAATCGTATCGTCAACCACAATTATGGGAAACATCGAATCATTGATAAAGCGTATCGTTAGATCCCTTGAACCTATTTATCTGCGAGTCACAATGGTTGAATTTTTGGCTATGATGTCTTAGATTGATATCAGGCCAGAGAATCGGATTGTTCAGAATGAATCAATATCAATGCAATATCATGAACTGTTTCAACAATCACAAATTTTATCAATTGAGTTGCAAAAATGAATATCGTTACACCCTATCGACTATGCTTGTATTCAAAGCTAAGATAATTTCAGTAATCAGCAGGAATCGAGGGTTCAAGTATAAGTATGGTGGAGTACTCTTACACACACACACATATATATATATATATATATATATATATATATATATATATATATATATATATATATATATATATATATATGGACAAGTCTGACTTTTTGTGCCTCTGGTCACGTGAAGGACATTTTTTAGTACACACTGTACTCAACATGAAGGTGGAGGTCTTTGAAGCTCTGCTTAATTGCTCGCCCAGCTGAGGTGGAGTAACGACGGCTTCGTACTGTGAGGGGCTGCGCGCGCACCTACACTATAGTTTAGCATAGTAGTGTTTTTGTGTATGCGCGCGCGCCGTACAGAGAGTTAGCTACTCTGGTGTGGTGAGAATAGGGAAGCAGACGCTCGGCGCGTGGCCCCACGGACGACAGAAGCTGCTTCAGCGCGAGCCGGACCGCCAGAAACACCTGCAGCCCGAACCGCACCAGGACAGCCAGCTGGGCGGAGAGCGGGAGGAGGAGGGAGGAGAGGAGGAGAGGAGAGGAGAGGAGGCGGCACCCGCAGCGCTCGTCCTCCGCCGCCTTCGTCTCTACCTCCCAGTCTCGGTTCTCCTCACCCTCACTACCTCTCTCTCGGACCGTTTCCTCGTTAAGATGGCTGACCCCAACAGCGACGGAGAGGCACCAGAGAGCGCGCGCGGCTTCGCCCGCCAGGGAGCCCTCCGCCAAAAGAACGTGCACGAGGTGAAGAACCACAAGTTCATCGCGCGCTTCTTCAAGCAGCCCACCTTCTGCAGCCACTGCACGGACTTCATCTGGTGAGTGGAAGGACACAGGTGATCCACTTGCTGCCGGCCTGCCCGCACACCCCCCTCCGGTGTCATTAATGCGCCATTCTCCCCGGTCGTCTATGCGACAGTACCGGGGGCCTGTCTGCAGCTGCAGAGGAGCAGCCGTTGTTTACCGCATCGACCCCGACTCTTACCTCTGAAACTGCTATAAAACAGGAGGCCCTGCTGCTGCAGCTGCATTTTTTGTACTAAATTCCCCAAATTTCTGACCGCTGTCTTCTGTCCACAGGGGCTTTGGAAAGCAGGGATTCCAGTGCCAAGGTAAGAACAGTGGCTCATTCACAAATTCCTGCAGTGCATATGGCTGTGTTGTGTGTACCTCCTTCTCTGGGCTGCAGGGCTGCACTCTGTTGCAGCACACTGACCTGTTGGCTCTCCTGTCTCGCTGGTGTGTTTGTTGGCAGGCAGCTGTCAAAGCCAAGCAGGCTCTTGCTAACACTGACTAATGAGAGTGGAAGCACTTCTTAAGAGGACCAGGAGACAGATGTACCAGAAGCAAAAGCCAGCAGCTCAGATCTGAAACCATACCTGTGGTCAAGGAGGGACTGTAGAGAGAGGGGAGGGTGTCGATTTTTCTACTCTAATGTTCATCCTAACATCTTGATTGGAACTGTAAAATGGTGGGTTTGTGTGGAGGTGGGTGGTAATGTGTGAGTGTGTGTTGTTCTGCCTTGGTGGGTGGTTTTGTCTAGACAAGGGTGTCTGTGCAACTTGGTTTTAAACCCTTGTGCAACACGGGGTCACGCGTCAACAGCGCACGCACCCCGTGCAAGGTTCTACTCCCAAGTTATCACTTCCTCTTCTGCCATGGTCGATCTCAGACGCCCACCCGGACTCATCTGGCCCCAACCATGTGACCGGGATCGCCACGGGAAGAGCTGTGGTTTCCATCTTACTGATACTGAAACAAACATTCAAAAATGGAAGTTCAGGAGCTCTAAAAAGCTGAAGTCCTCTCGTCTATGCAGACTGCAGAATTTAGTCAACTGTTCGGGTGGTACAGGAAATGTATTTAGAGCAGAAAAAAACCTTAACACTTTGTGTATGAGTAGCTGTGCGAAGCTCTTTGGACTATAGTGAGCTACCCTGACAGTATGCACATGCGGTGAAGGGACAGATCAGGTTTCCTGGCAAGTTTCCGCTAGTTAACTGACTACAGATCAGCTTTAAACAGGTAGAAATGATCCCAAGTAAAATAACATGCAGCTTGTGAATATGCAGATTGACAATTTTTTCCAAAGGATTTCCAAGAAGCAATTTTTCCAGGCAGCAGATTCGCACAAAAACCCTGCAGAATCCAGCCTGGATATTGTACAGACTTGCCTTTCACACATGTATGAGGTAGCAGGATATTGGATAGATTCCAGAGCGGCAGCTTGACAAACCACACTGTAGGCAGGACATGACAAAATAATTCTGTGGAAATCAGCGTTTTGTTTGCAAATTAAAGATAGTGGCAATTACCAGCTCGGTTCTGAGTTCATCTGGATTTATGAGCAGAGCTGTGAGTCCACGTTGACACAACTGAGATGTGTCTTCTTCAGGTTGCTCGTGTTTTTGTTTGATTTGTTAGAATTTAAATGATTTATGGGCTCAGGTGCTATAGGAAGTTCAGGATCTGATAAAGGCTCTGTGATGGATGAGATGTAAAAATGACCATCATCTACACATATATGCAGATTGTTATTATATCTTAAAGAATGACTGACGGAAATAGATTAAGATCTTCAGGTACATCTTAAGGAGCAAAAGGTCACGTGTTTGTTCTTATTCTGAAGTGCTTTTAGAATGTCACACTTTTACCTTTGGTACCAGTTTTCTTCCTAAAAGAAAAATAATATAATCCTCTTAATGATGAACTGACTGACAGTCTGGCTCTGTTTATCCTATTATGTGTTTGATAGGATTAAAATCATCTATGAAACTCATTTAAACTCTTAGTTTGATGAGCTATGAAGCAACACGTGTTAGTGTTACATCTGCTTCAAACTGAAAGTTTAAAAAGCTCCATACCATCATTCCATCACTACCGGACTTGATAAAGAGCACCTTACAGTCATCTGTCAAATCCTGACAGATTGGGTGACTCAGTGTTTCATTAATCCACAGAATGTTTTACTGCCCCACAGTGTTGTGGGTTTTTGAGACCGCTGTGGCCTTTCCGTGTAACTGGAGTTTGCCACACCAGGCTGCTACGTCCCCCATTTCATGACACTCCCACTTCAGTTTTTGTCCTGGCATACATACCAGTACAGATTTGGAGCTCTTTGGTCACAATATTGGCAGCTTTATGAATTGTTTTGGGACTTTATTCTGTCACAAAGACTTAGAAAGTCGGCAGTATCTACTTGGGTTCAAAAATGAAAAATGAAGTTACTACTCCTCTGTCCATATTGTTGAATGAGCTTATGATTCTTTAAAGGGACAACAATAAATTATTTATAAAATAAGCCATATAATGAATAGATGTTTTTGTCTTGATGTTTTTAACTTCAGGTTTTGTGGAATAAGAAGTTTAAAGGCTAATCAGTGTTCAATGCCAACTTTCACATTTGTTTATTTTTTAGTCATATGATGTGGGAGTTATAGATTTCTAAATAGAATTCATGTAGCCAGAAAACTTCCCTGTAGTGTTGTTTCAGCTTTTAGCAGCGTATTTTACCTTACAGTGAAAACAACTGGTTTGAATATCCGTACATCACTAAAATGGAAATAAAAAAACAGTCACTTTGTGTTTTGAGATGTTCTCCTTTGGATGCTGATTTTGTCTTCTGAATAAAAGCACATGCTGCTCAACAAGATGCAGAAGAGACTGTGGAAAGTGACGTGCATGAAGTGAGACACCCAAAAGAAGAGCTGCGTAGTAGCCACTCTGGAATGGGAAGTGCATGGTCCCTTTCAATTCTGAGGAATGTCAGCCACCATGTGCGGACTTGTTTTCTCAAGAGGGACCAAAAATGTGTTTGAGAAAACAGCCCAGTATGTGACAAGGGCGTCTGCTCTGTGTTTATGGATGTGCTTGGAGACCTGTTCAGCAGGTATTCAGAGATGCCTTTTCTTACCATTAGTGTGTATTTTTTTTAATTGCAGTTCACATGTTTGTGCCTGCAGACGACACTGACAACAAACAGAGGGACTAACTATTGTTTCCTGTTGAAGAGAGATTTGAATTTTTAATCTGTGTGAACTGACTGGCTTAAAGTCTAAAGTCTGTTAGTGCATGCCCCATTAATTCAGCTTTACAGTAAGAAATGACAGGGGGTATCGAGACCTTTAAATAGACACAGCTTAACTGAAATTAATCATAGCTAACGTCATTCTTTAGATCTTAGCTGGCAAGACGGGTCATTCGTTTGGTCTTTGAGTCAAAGAGGTGCTCTGTCTTTCACCTGATGACTGCTAAGATAGGCTCCTGCAGATAAATCAGGTATTTAGAAAGACGAGGAAACTATTTAGAACGACGAGGAAACAAGTATAAAGGTGAGTGTCAGGTGTGAAGGGGCCTGGCTTTAAAGGCGTTCGCTCAGACAGCCGAGACCTTGTGACAGCAGAGTGATTTGTTGCTGTGTTTAGATGGTTTTGCATAGTTGGTACCAGTTTCATGCTTGACTCTGGCTGATGGAACTGATAGCTTTGTTCAAACCTTGTATTGCTAAGGGCACAGCTACTGCCTGTCCGTAAATAGTGTTTTGTCACCACATCTGCACCAGTGAAATATCAGTGATGAGGCAATCTGACTGTACAGAATGTAGAATAACATCTGCTGCTTGGAGAAGAGTTGTGGAGGTTTTGGGTTTAGCCCCCCAGGATCATACCAGAAAGGACATCACACTGTGAACTGCAGTCTTTTTAGCTGCTGTCTTTGGGATCTGTATTTTGGAGCTCTGGCAGAGAGAGACTAATATCATTGTGGAGACAGTCAGCCAAAGTTGCACATGTATAGCTTAGGGCCTGCAGTGCTCCTGACAGGTATTCACCCAATTAGATGTCCTTGCTTTTGTCCTTGTTCTGGTTCCATCTTGGAGTTTATGTGTTTTTAATGGCTTTTGCCTCGAGTAGGGAAGTCTGTTTGGAGGCTTATCTGAAGACGGGGGCAGAAACAAACATCCTGCCCTTTTACCCATTTTCCTTGGACAAATGAAATAAAAAAATGTTATTTATAAGACAGAAAATATGGACTATTGAGAATGTGCCTATAAAAAATGCAACACATATTTTAGGATTTCAACTTTTTAGAGTACATAAAAGTGTATATTTGTTTATTTTTCTTGCAAACCGAAAGCCCACAAGTCCACAAAACGGTTGCCTAAGTAATAAAGCTGAAGTGAGACCAGACCTGAAACCTCACAGGGCTCACAGGTTAGACTAAGGTCTGAACAGAGGTTGTCCAGGTTGTACAAAATGAATGGGAGTAAGTGAAATTTCCTGATGGGGACAGCTGTGGAACTGTATGCGTGGCATGAAATGAGATTTAAAAAGTTCCAGGAATGTGAGCCTAGATAAATAATCAGTTTCCAGCGAGTAGGCGTGACAGAGCGACAATATTTGAGGCTCAGGTGAGCAGGCAAATTTCTGATCCTTTGTCCCTTGGTTTTAGAAATTGTTTTTTAGCTATTGATCATGTGGTACCAGGATTATTGATGAATTAGTTTCTTAATTCATCCTAATTAATGGTAATAAAAGCTGTCCCTGGGACTGAATGTGTGCCTCTGTTACATGAAATTCCACCCTTCTTGACCATGTTTGCTCCTTATCATTGAAGAACAGGTTTGGTTGGGCCGTGCTGTTTTAAACCTTTTGAGCTGAATGTTTTAGTTGTCCTCCTGTGGCTTATTTTTACATGTGTGATGACATTGAGGGTTGAACAAAAGACAAACTAATCCAGTCCTGCTGAAAGTTGAGTCGGTTCAAAAGAAATTCTGTCTCTGCAACTGATGTGTAAAAACAGTGAAAATTTAGAGAAGCTGGCAGCAAATGTCTAAAAAATCCTTGGGTGTTTTGCGATCTCAGCTTTTTGTCGCTACACACATGAGGTGGTGACACGTGTTGAGGTCCTGTGAGCAGTGCTCTTTAAGTGGTTCTTGTGGCCACAATTATGGCCAGAAAGCATCCCAAGAAAACAAATGTCATGGCCTGGAGGGCAGCCGTCCCCGCTGGTCGAGGGGAAAGATCCTCCTCCTCCTTCCTTCTTGCAATACGTCAGGCCCTGGCTGTGCTTTTTGGCCGTTTCTGCTTCCCTTTTTTTGTGTGCTATTATACCACTGTGTTAGCGGAGGGAAAAAAGGTCAAAGTGGTCCTTCTTTAAACCATAAAATCCTCTTCACTCGAAATGTTCACTGTGGTAAATTTGGGACCCAGTCTCTGAGTGCTGTGGACAGTGTTTTTGCAGACTGTGTGTCTTTAGAGGAGAGCATGCATGACTCAACCAACTCCTTGTGTTTGTGCACAGACACTTTAAAGAAACCGATCAAGTTTTTTTAGCATTGCCATTGTTTTACCTATGTGTTCTGGCCTGCATATATTTTAAAAGGTTCCATCCAGGGTTAAAAATAATTTTAGAAAATATGCCAGGATTCAAATGCTGCAAAAGTAAACGGCTTCTTTATCAGTGCATCAAATACTTCAATGTGTGTTTATTTGAATTTTGATATTTAAATTTAAGATCTTCGGGTGTTTGGATCTGCTTTGCCTATATTTAAAACAGATCTTAAAACAAAAGATTTAGCTTCCTATTCAAACTTCAAAAACATTACACGTATCCCTGCATGTAAACAAGATTTCCAATGGAAAAGTATGTGATCTAGAGCAGTGTCCTCCAATCCCCTGAGCTGCAGACCAATACCGGTCCAGTTGGTACCGGGTCGTAGAGGAAAAAAAGGACAACCTAAAAATTTTTTTGGTTTTATTAACCTGATTCTTAAGGAAGTTTTTATTTTCTGAAAACTATTGACTTTTCTCCACCACATTGGACTCATTCTTGATGCCGGATATCAAGTCGCTCAGTCTCGTGTTGAAAAGACATCCACTACTTTCTTTAACACCTTAATGCCTGTTGTCTCAAATATGCAACAAACCAAATTAGCTCTAAAATTGCCAAAATTTAGCATTTCATTAAAAGCAAAAACATAATTGAAAATCTTTATATAACTGGGAATAAATTCAGGCAATAAAGGATTAAGTAGGTGCCTGGACTGCTAAAGTGAAACCCTCAAGCTAGCAAAGTTAGCAAAAAGCAAACACTTTTGTAAAGTTTTTTTCACATGGAAGTGAAGAAACAGAAGACCCTTTAACTTCAAAGAAAAAAGAAATCGGCATATTAAAGACAAAAAACTTTATTCCAAATATGGATTTTTTTTTGCAACAGTTGTTCCCAAAGCCCATAATAGTGTAGGATATACAGCAACCAGCTAGTCAATATTACCAGGATGTTGCTAATAAAGTTGCTCAAATGTGGATTTGTGTTTATAACTGTTCTTAGAAAGTTCCAGTTTTAGTGAATAATAGTCTTTTTGTATTTACTCATTGAACTTTAGTCGGAACTTAAAAGTTGAATGCTGCTGGAGTCGGCACCTGATTTTTTTTTTTTTTTTTTTTTTTTTTTTAACTTCCACTTTGATGGTTATGAGTTGAGGGGTAAATGTATACCCCATTTTAATGGTTCCTAAAATAAATGTAATTTAAAAATAAAGTTTTACGTAGTTTTTTTTAATAGTTGTTCAACTTTTGGGATGTCTCTTCAGGGGTCAATGCAGCTGATTTGCACAGGTAGTTTGAGAGAGACTTAAGTGCTTGATATCCTTCCTGACACAATCTTGTCTTTTATCTGGGCTAGGGATCAGCACAAGGAGACTGCAATTTAGGCTCCTTTGTGGTGTCATTGATCTGTAATAGATCAATTTGGGAATTGAACCCTAGTCTCTCAACCCTCAAAAGTTGAGGTAAACTAGAAGCTAAAGAAAGCACAAAAGAGCAAATGCTGAGATTTGCTTAGTACATCAGTTATTATTGATGAGAAATGGCTTCAAAATTAGAGCTTAGTCTTTATTTTTTTTAAAGTTTGTAGTTTTAGTGTGGAATTTATTAATTCAGTTGCTATTATTTTGGGAAGATCTTTTTTTCTTTTTGGAGTTTTGGGTGGTAAAGAAAAGACAAGATGGTTTTCAATTTATCCAATTGACATCCGTTGCAAAAGTTGATCTTTGATGTTTTTAGCTTAGCTTTTAAATAAAGTAAACTAACGGTAAGTTCAGACCTGCTCCCGGTGCATATTACACTCCGGCAGAGCTGCCCTTCATCACCGGTTCTGTTCTTAGTCTTTGTGGACAGAATTTCTAGGTGCAGCCAGGGGCTGGAGGGGATCTTGTTTGGGGATCACAGGATTTACTCTCTGCTCTTTGCAGATGATGTTGTTTTGTTGGCTCCATCGAGCCAGGACCTCCAGCATGTATTGGAGTGGTTTGCAGCCGAGTGTGAAGTGGCTGGGATTAGGGTCAGCACCGCTAAGTCTGAGGCCATCTCGACCGAAGAAAGGTAGTTTGTCCTCTCTTGGTGGGTGGAGTGCTCCTGCCTCAGGTGGAGGAGTTTAAATATCTCGGGGTGAGGGAAGATCAGAACGTGAGATTGACAGGTGGATTGGAGCGGCGTCCGTCATTTTGCGGTCGTTGCACAGGTCCATTGTGGTGAAAAGAGAGCTGAGCCAGAAAGCAAAGCTCTCAATTTACTGGTTGATTTTCGTTCCAGTACCCACCTATGGTCATGAACTTTGGGTCCTGACTACAAGTGGCTGAAATGAGTTTTTCTCTGGAGGGTGGCTGGGCACTCTCTTAGAGATAAGGTGAGGAGCTCAGTCACCCGCAAAGAACTCGGGATAGAGCCGCTTCTTCTCTGCCTCGAGAGGAGCCAGTTGAGGTGGCTCGGGCATCTGGTCCGGATGCCTCCTGGACGCCTCCCTGGGGAGGTGTTCCGGGTATGTCCCACTGGGCGGAGGCCCCAGGGAAGACCCAAGACACGCTGGAGAGACTACGTTTCTTGGCTGGCCTGGGAATGCTTCGGGGTCTTCCCAGAGGAGCTGGAGGAAGTGGTCTGGGAGAGGGAAGTCTGGGCATCTTTGCTTAGACTACTGCCCCCGCGACCCGGTTCCGGATGAGCAGATGAAGATGGATGGATGGTAAAATTTTTCCCAGTGGTTTTTTAAAATTATTATTATGATTGTGGTGTTTTTAGCTCGAAAAAAAATTTTTTTCTTTTAAGAACTGTTATTTGCTGCAGGAGTTCATCAGAAATTCTGTACCAAATTCACTTTTGGTACAGAAGTAACCAATGATGATATCCCAGAAGGCCTGTGTCCGCACTCTCTCGCTAGCTTATAGCCCCTTACAATGGCATCCTAAGATTGGAGTAGCAAAAAAAAAAAACGGCGACCAATCTTGTAGCAATGCAGTTGTATAGTTTAGAGCCAGATTCCAGCTCAGATGAGAAAAATGAAGACTTCAGAATGGAGGAAAACAGTTGCCGTCTAAAAAACTGAACTTTTTCATTTGTAGGATTATCTTTGCTCCTGATTAAAAAAAATATTGATAAAGAAATAGTTCAAAGTTCAAACAACTTTATTTATCCCCGAGGGCAAACTCAAACACTGTTTTTGTTCTAAATTATTTTTATATGTCCTCCATCATGAGAAAAAAATTCCACAAGAACATGTTAAAAACACCAAAACACATTTTTCAGTGGAGTGTGTCTTTAAGTCTTTTTAAAATCTTTTCAGTCATTTATCTTTAAAAGGGAGGTTACTCAGAGGGTTTCTTCTTCCCATCACTGGTGTGCTTTTTGTAAGATGTTGCCATTTTCTTGAAAGAATTGTGTTGATCTGCTTTGCCCTGCATCTTTTTCTTCTTCTGTTGCCCTGTCTTCTGTTTTTATTACACTACTGTGCAAAACTTCCTGTAGGAAAATGTGCCATTAGTATCTCTAATGAGACTTGCTTTGATGAGGTCTGATTGATTTCATCTACATACCATTGTAGCCCCTATCTCAGTGTCATTACAGACACAATTTCAGGGATACAGAGTGTTTGGTACGAAATCTGCTTATTTTTCTGCATGATGAGCTGTAATTCACTAGATGGCCAGTGCACAACAAATGAGTCATGGCTTTCTTGAAGCATAAAGTTAATCCAAAACGTGTAAAACTGAGCAGCTGAAGCTTTTAGTCCATTGGATTAGCAGAGCTGTTGTTCTGTTGGATGCAGACCGGTGGCACTTTGCAGCTGGAACAGAGAGACGCCTTTTTAGGGAGGAGAATGAGAGGGTTTAGTGGAGGCCAAAAATCCTCCAAACAGCTGCATCTGCCAGGTACACTTTAAAATAATTGTTAGTTCTCAGTTGTACTTGTTCAGAAGCAATGCAGATGCAAATACACAATCCAAATTCGTCCCTTCTCCCTACTTCTAAATTTAGCCCTCCAAACAGAGAGTTATAGAAAAATAGTGTCTCTGAATTTGGACATCACTTCCATTCGATCATGTCACCAATAGTTGCCTGGTGAGCTACACAAGTATGGAGCTTCCAGGACTCGAATATACATAACAGCGGCTTTGAAAAGGTCATGCTAAAAGAAAAAGTCATTACTTACATTCAAATGTAAACTTCTATGCTTTAGAGTGCACCCACGTGAAGACAAACGTTTCTCCTCCGTGGCACGGTGTGACTCAAAACCTCCTCGCAACGGAGGGCTCTAAACGGTAGGCCCTCAAAAAAAGTTTGGACAATCCTAGCACTACAAATGGAGGGGTAGGGAGAGGAGAAGTATTGAGATTGGGCCATTCCTTTCTTTATCTGTTTAAAGAATCACTCCAATTAAAATAGGTTTTAGGTGTTTTCAACATGGTTTTTGTGGCATTTGTATCATGATGAAGGACATATATAAGATTAAAACTGTGTTTCTAATTATTTCCTTCTTTAAATCCTGATGTATTAGGATCAGACAAAAACACTGTTTGAAAAAGCTTGGGTTTGTGACGCAGCAATAGCCATGGGTGGCCCAAAGTCTCCTTGCTCCACTCCAATTTTAAATCCTTTTCTTGCAAACAAGTAGATCCATGTACATCTTCATTTTCCTTGTCAGTGCTGAACTCTGGTCTAAAACTTTGATATTGCTTGATGTTTTTTTTTTTTTTTTTTGCTACTGTTAGATTGGGATTATGAGAGGTTGTAAACTCGTGGGAGAGATTGTTAATAAAGGCATGCTGGGATATCAGTGTAGTGCTACCTCCGCGCCTACAGTTCCGCCAACAACCCCAGAGGCGAGTTTCTAATGAACTCCTTCTGTGCTGCAGAAAATATGTCTTAAAAATGACACAACCTTTATGATTTTTGCTAAAACTGTATAATCATAAGTAAAAAAAAAAAACACTGGGAAAAATTTTGAAATTGATAGATATAGTTGGAATAAGACTTTAAGTGACAATTTGAGGTTGAAGTGGACTTCTGTTTGGCTAAAACTCCAAATGTGTTTATAAAAGGTGTTTTTTTTTTCTAAAGTAGAAGAAATGGAGTCCGATTTTGTTATTTCCAAGTTCTAAAATCACAGAAGGTGAATGCTTATCACATGGCACTCCTTGGAAGTCATATTTCTAGTTATTCAGGCCTGTTGAGGCCTGAATGATGATGATGAGTGTCTCCATCTGTGATGTGTGGGCTGATAATTATCCAAGATGGAGGAATTTCCCATCACTCCTGTTGAAAACTGTTGTTTGTTATCCGGTTCTTGTTATTTTAGGTCCACTCTGATTTTTCCTTTCTTTCTTTCTTTTTTTCTCTCAGTGCTGTCAGTCAGACAAAACTGGGGGTTTTAGGGCTCTTCCTGGTTGCTAGGCAACAGAGCAAATACCCCCTCACCAGGTCACTGGGCCTGTTTGCCTGTGTGAGCGCGGGAGCACATGTATGAGCAAAGAGGCTTTGGAGTTCAACATGTGTTCTTCAGCATTTTGTGCCGCTCCACCTCTCTTTCCGTCTTTCTGACATGCCGCAGAAGCAGAAATGAATTTCCACCCCCTCACTTTGCCACATAGCCAGCTGTGCTCCGGTCTTTCTCACTTACACGCATGCAAGTACGCACGCACGCATGCACGTCCAGTTCTGTTTCTGTCAAGACTCTCAGTCCACTGATGTATTCCCAAGCCTGCAAACCTGCACCCTTCCACTTCCTCTGGACTCCGAAGCTCTTTATCCCAACTGCATTTCTTAATAGATGAATCGATTTATATTCCTACGATCTAACTAGATTAATCTTTCTCAATCAAGTTGCTAATTGAAATGACCACTATCGTTTCAAATGAATAGATTATTTTTGATCTTGGAAAATGCCATTTGGATTGAGAGATCGATAATCACAGCGGACAACACACATGTGATGGCAGCAAAAATGATCAAGCCATCATTACAGTCCAATGTGTAAAAACACGTTGAATTTTGCAGACATGTGACCAAACAGTGTGGTGTTGTTATAGACCCTGTTCATGTGACGTCGGACAAAATGGTGACATTGCCGACTGGGTGTAAAGTTACTTCCCGTTTGTAGATCAGCAAAGTGGAGAAATGAGCACTGTTAACACAGTTTTACTTAAATGAAGCAGAGGTATCTTTACCAGTTGTACCAAGACATTGTACAATATGTATTTTATAAATCTTCTACCTGATTTTTTTTTTCCCTCTCTCAGATCGTTCATAAATCAGTATGGAAATGTCATTAATATAGCACAGCCGCTTACAGAGTTTCCTATGGACGATATTTTAAAAAGTCGTGGATCATTTGTCATTTGTCTCTCAGTCAATGTTAGACAAAGGTTGCAAGCACTTCATTGAATGCTACTTTATTGATTATGAAGATAACTAAGATTTTATTCTTATTTATGGCTAATTAAGGCTAGCTTTCCACAATGGGTATGAAGCATAGAGCTGCGATGAAAAGATCTTCTCTGCCCAGTTAAAGTTGCTTAAATTCGCCAAAGAACTGTAAACATAGCAAAAAGTAAGAAAATGTCAGCCTAATTACTGTTGGATTGTTTTTTACTGCAGTCAAGTGAGCTGCTGTTTGCTCAGCTGTAGTTCTAACGTTGCTCCCCTTTGCTTTGCTTATAACCGCGTCCAATCTGCAGGAAAATAAGATAAACTGAACTCAACTCAACTCAGCTTAATTTACACAGAGCAGGCAGCTAAAACAAAGTGCTGAGCATCAAAAAAATTAAAGACAGTCACACTAAGACAGTGCAAATATCATCGGTATCATTAGTCAATTTGCTCATATAACAAATCCAATAATTGCTCAGATAACGAATATCTCTTCACAATAGTGTACCTTTATTATTATTAAAGGATATTTAAAAAAAACCTTCTACATAATCTGTTTTATTGATTTTTCTTTGTCTTTCTTTTTTTTAATACTTCCAAACTTTCAGACAAAGTAAAAACAATGGTCTTTCCTTGTTTCCCTCCACATTGGGATTTCATGGAATCCCAATCCCATGGGAACTCTGGATCGTCTCAGATATTTAGATCTTGGTTCACTGAAAAAAGCAGCTCTCTCAGCTACTAAGTGTCTTTTTAGGTTGTTTTTGCTTTATTTAATTTATTATCAACTACTATGTAGGATTATGCACAAAATCCATAACTAATCTTAACATGTTTTTATTCTCATAAAGTGTATAATATATATATGCTGTTATTTATTCCTTCCAGATAAAATGTACAAAATAAATGAAAAAGGGCTAGTTATTAATTATTCAATCTTTATATTTTAAGCTTTTTTTTTCCTTTTTAACATATTTGAAGTGAACAACAGAAAACTCTGCAACCATAATCCAAAATACAAAAATGTGCAAAACCAACAAATAAAGACTTTTATTCAAAATAACGTTAAGACAAACTGTCTCAGCTTTGAGGATGTAATCTGGTTTCTTAATGATTTGTTCTGTTTTAGAGAAGATTCTGCACTTAAATCTGAACCCCGTGGTACTCAAAAAGACACCCCATTTGTTCTAGATTTAAAATCATCAAGATTAACACACATCGTCTGTCCTTTTAAATAAGACCTTAAACAATCTAACGCAGTACCTCAGATCCCCACCAGGTTCTGAAGCCTTGATATTTATGGTGGTTCACTGTATCAAACGCTGCTGATAGATCTAGCAGAACCAGAACCACATGATCTCCAGCATCAGTACTCTGAAGGATGTCATTACTGACCCTCAGTAACGCTGATTCTGTGCTGTGGCGGCCTTTAAGACTAGATTGGAAGACTTCCAAGATGTCATGAAGGCTCAAAAATTCCTCCAGCTGCAGGTAGACCACTTTCTCCAAAATTTTTGATATGAAAGGCATCCTGGAGATGGGTCTGAAGTTAGTCAACACAGAGCTGTCTAGGCTAGGTTTTTTAAGCAGGGATTGAACGAGAGCGTGTTTAAAAATGGCAGGGAAGACACCAGTAGCCAGACTGGTGTTAATAATGGTGAGGACGGTCTGAGCCACAGTGGAGAAGACCTTACTATGTTTAACTAACTTATCTAAAGGTGAAAGTGGCACAGATTCAATCGTTTTGAAAGTGGCTGACCAAGGTACAAAGGTCGAGGGGTTAGCAGAAGAATAAGTGATGGCAGCCCTTATGTTTGTAACCTTGTCAATAAAGAAATCAAGGAAGTTGTTTCAAACACCTGAAGAAGCTTTCAATGACCCCGCCTGTGGAGCTTTAAGAACAGAGTCTACGGATTTAAACAGTACTCGTGGATTGTGCTGGTTGGAAGTGATTGCACTAGACAGATACTCTTGTCTTTCTGTACAAACAGTTGACTGAAAAGTTTTATAACAGCCCTTCCAAAATGTAGAGAGACTTGTAGCCTGTCCTTCCATCTACGTTCAGTTTTCCTGCAAGTTCTCCGAGCTTCCCAGATTCTGTGATACTTCGTTGGAAAAATGTTGCCAAACTTTTGCTAAAAAAATATAAAAGTGACAATTTGCACATCATTTTCTAAATGTGTACGGCCAGTGCTGAACTTTTTATACCCGTAAACTGGAAGTAACTTTACACACAATCTGCACTTTTGCCATTTTGTCTGACATCCCAGTGAAAAGGGTGTATCATGTTCCATTTGTATTATTTTGATGTGGAAAAACAACACTGGGGTGAATTTTATTAACTAAAATGTGAATGGATTTGCCATTATTTCTCATTTACCCATTTGTTTGTACACATAGTTAATTTACACTTGCTCATCTTGTAAGAAATACAAGGAATCTGGTAAACTTTACCAGCACTATTCAGTACTAGGTATTTATTTCTGAGTCACACTGGTTGAATTTTTGGCTAAAGATGTCCTGGATCAATCTTTGGATTGAATTGTTCAAAATGAATCAATATCGACTATGAATTGTATCAGTAACCTCAAATTATGTTATGAATCAAATTGTTGTTAAAATGAATCACTACATTCCTAGTTTTTAAAGATGCCTGTGTGCCCAAACCCTCTGTCCTCTTCCTGTTCTTCAGTCTGTGCAAGGAACAGTGGGAGACTTCATTCCTTTTCTTAGCCTGATCTAATTTAATCTCTCGCCTCTCTTTTCTCTTTTTTTCCTCTTCCAGTCAGCCTCCTCTCAGCCTCTTGCCTCACTTGCATTGTTTATGACTAAGCTCAGAGTTCAGGCATCTCTACTCAAAGCTGTTGCCATGTCTGTGTTACCCATTTGTCATAAAATATGGCTAACCTGACCCCATCTCAGTCCTGCATAAATGAGCATACACATAAACACAAGCTCATGGTTACCTTACTTCACGAAAGCTAGTGGAAAGTGCCTGCAGTTGCCCTGGTGCCTCATGAAAGTGTAATGACAATGTGAATAATTAAGATTAAAGTAGAGTAATATCACACGGCGTGCGTTTGCGCGTTGTCTTTTTTTTTTTCTTTTAGCAACACAGAAACATTGTCATGACAGACGGAAATGGGAACCTGTTGGGTTTTTTAATTCCATTTTTACTTGAGATTGTCAGTCACTGTGAAGTGGAAATGGTGTAAATCAGCACTTTGCAACGTGTTTAGTCAGAACGAGGCTAAACCACAATCATGTTGCTGTCATGTGCTTCACTCGTCTGCCTTTTCATTTCCAATGGAGGTCTAGTTTTAGCTGCTTTCACTCTCAAGAAGCTGACAGATGCAGGGTTTACTGTGGGACGCAGTCTTTGAGAAAAAACATGTTTTTTTTTTTTTGAGTATTTTGAAGGTGCCTCACTTTGACTTTTTTCGGCATTTCTATTTTAGCTTCCATCATTTAAAGCATTTGGTCTTTAAAATATCGCACAAAAATAAAAAGCACAAAATTTGACTTGTTGAAAACAAAAACGTACATTGGAGGCTTTCTTTTTTGCTGATCTCTTGTGCCACTAAAAAAATACATCTTGCAACAACATGCCAACCAGTCATTTTTCTTTTGTTTGTCCACATGCTCATTAATCATAAACGTCAGAGTTAGTCCTGTACTACATTTATAATAGCTGTGGAATTTTCTCAAAGAAAACCATTCAGACTTTTACAGTTCACACATAATTATAAGCATGACACAGCGACAAAATGTCATCCATAACATGTCATTTCAAACTGACAAAAGAGGGAGGGAACATCTTAAAAGTCAAATAAAAAAAGCAAGTAGGGGCCTTCAAGTCTCACCTAAACGCTCTGAAGTATTTGCTGCTGTTTCTACACTCTTGCTGGCTTTTGCTGGCTTGTCCGATTGGCTGTGACAGCCACGTGCCACGAGCATCAGAAAGTTCAGGTCTTCTAAGCATCTGTGAAACTGATACCGGTCCTCCTGTGAGAGACTCATGCTGGTTTATAACACTTGATATATTTGAGACGGCTTGACTGTCATCCATGTAGCCAGTGCATGAGTGTGTTAGAAAATACATCCTCAAAGTACTGTCAGGCTTTAAGTTAATTTTAGCTGTTTTCTTATATTTCATCTGAGACATTACTGTTCTGTTGTCGCTTATAAAACCATGAAAGGATTTTAAGAATGCATTTAGTGTTTAACTGTAACGAGTTGGATTACTTTTTAGCAGTATGGTCCCAACAATGCAAAACATGAATGCAAAACAAGCATTTTCTGATAACTGAATGTTGAACCAACCAGAGTTTGAGGGAAAGAAATCCACAAAGTACTTCATCATTCACTGTCATTGTTGCCTTGGTTACACACTGACACATTTTCTCACGCTTCTCCACCATGGATCACGAACCTCTTTAGGTTTTTAATCGTGCAGGAACTTTCTTTTTACTGTAGTGCAACACACAGTATTTTCATCCTTTAAGCTTTATTTTGGAATTTTTTAAACAGGTTTACAGTCTATGTGAAAAATGAAATTTGAATTGTGTTTTAATTCCCTAAAAAAAGACTTCACTGTATTTTTTTTCCTCCTGCTGCTGTCAAATGAGTCCAACACAGTTTTGGACAGATGGCTCACAGACAGTCCAATTACCAGAGCTGCTTGTAAATTTCTTACTTTGTTGACTAAATAGCTCACAATTTTACTGTTTTCTTCACCTTAACACTGTACATGGACTACAGATTACTCCTATATTTAACAAGAAATGTTTTTTTTGGTAGAATTTTGTCAAAATAAAATATTTAGTTATTCACAGATTGTTTATTAGCGTCATCAATAACATGTGAGGATTTTGAGGTTTAACTAGCTTTTCTCTTTCTTTTTGCCAGTAAAAAAAAAAAAGATTAGTCATCTGCTAAACATGTTTTGAGGTATAAATAACTTTTATCTTTTTGTACGTATTTCACTGGGTGATGCCAAAAAGTACTAGGACTGAAATCACTCAGCATAAAGCCTGCTGCTTTTGAGGTTTCAGAGTTTCCGGTGTCAGCGTTGATGTTTTGGGGTGGAGCTAAGATGTGCCCCTTCATGCATGAAAATTAATCATGTCAATAAAAAATTTTATTTAAAAAAGTGGTCCAATGATGGATCAAAATGTGCCTTTAGAATTTGAAGGTTGACTTTTGCCATTTACATTTATTGTCTAATGTCTATTTTGTTTTGGTTTGAAGCCACCAATAATGAGGTTTTTTTTTTTGTCTCTGCTTCTTCTTCCCAGTGTGCTGTTTTGTGGTCCATAAGCGCTGCCATGAATTTGTCACCTTTTCTTGTCCAGGGGCCGACAAAGGACCTGCCTCAGATGTAAGTCAAAACGGTTAACAAACACACAAATGTCCCATTCAGCATGAAAGACTTTATTTTGAAAAGCAGACATCTCTCCCTGTAACTGTGGTCCCTCCCTTTCAAATCCCATGTATTGTATTACATGCGTGTTGCTGTGTGGTTGGAGGCTGGTTATTAATAAAATCACCAAGGTCAGTATTGGCTTTTGTTTTGCGTTTGTGCTGCTGGGTGAGAACACACACAGAGTTGTTTCCTCTGGCCTCCCCGCCTCCTGCTGACATGTCAACCCCAAATCATATTAGGACATGTCAGTAAAGGGAAAATGTGCTGCCTGGCTGCCTCAGTTTAATGAGCCAATGTCCCTCATTTGCTCCGTTTGTGAGTCAGCATGCATTTTGAAGTCATATGCTGATGCTCACTAATCTTTAACTCTTTCTTGGCTTTTGATGCATTACCACAGCTTTTGCTTATTTATTGTTTTTTTTTTCTGAAAACCCGTGTCTCTAACATTTTCTTGTATTCTGCTATAAATTTATGCTATCGTATTAAGCAAACAATTCGGAGTGAAACAGTCATTGCAAATCCCATCACCAGGACAGAGTTTGCTGGATTCGATGCCAGTTGCACTAAATCCCTGTTGCCTAACTTCCAAGCCAGTAGATTTTTTACCACCGAACGCAAAACAAATACGTGCCATGCTAAAGCTGACACGATTAACGACTCACTGTTAAGTTGCATTCACACCGGACGCATTAAATTCACGTGGCCCATCCCTCTTTCACCACGCAGCAAGATCGCTGCTCGCTGCCTGCCTGAGTTTAGCTACCTGCTAATGTTTTTAGAATGATTGCTATAAGGAACGGTGGCACAGAGGAGGTTGAGAGATCAGTTTTATTTATTATGAAGAGTTCTACAAAACATAATTAATCATGTCTCTATGTTTGGGTTTATATGATTATTATTAAAAGATTTCCCCAGTACAGGGGGCTGTGTCTGTATGACAGCCACTTCCCCGGTGTTTCTGTGTGTCTGTAGCTGAGCTTAAAGGGTTACGGTCTCGTATTAACCTGAGGGGAAAAAGATAAAATTAGGGGACCCCTTCCTCGATGAGGCCTGAGCCGGCTGCGTCTGCACTCCGCAACGACTCTCTGTCTGCCGGCATGTCACGTGAGTGAGCTCTGCCATGGAAGTGAAAGCCAGCCATCTGTCCAGAGTGAATCACGTCTCCGCCTTAATGTAACCAGAAGAAACTGAAACTGGCCACTTCTGCCGCGCGAATTGCGTTTGATTTGAATGAACCTTAACAGATTCTAAAATGGGTGGGTTATTTAAACTGGAGCTGCGGAGCATGATGACGTGAAACTTTTTAAAATGATGTGGGCCTTACACCAGTTGACCAATTACAAAATTTAAGAAGAAATTTTAAAAAAATGTTATTTCTTTTAGTTTTTGTCTGCAGAACAGCAGGAGTTCATTAGGAGTTTACTGCCTGTTGCCGCAAATTTGGTCTCACTTCCCATCATCCATTTACACTCTTTCCTGCTAGTTTTACATCCCTCACAACACAAACCTAACATTACCAGTGCAACAAAAATAGCACTGCTACCTTGAGTATATTGGAGCTATCTAGTTGTACAGTTTTGAACCAGATGTCAGCTCTGACAAGGAAATCAAAGATATACATGGATCTCAATGTCTGCAAGTGGATTCATCAGAATGGAGCAGTCCACCCAGCGTATTTTCTATGAGTATTTTCATGTGCCGTTTTTTAGCCTGCTCTTGATTCACAACAATTGGAATAAGGAAACACTGAGTAATGCAATTTAAGCTTACATTTCTCTTTATATTTCCTCCAAAATGCATCAAGAACATGTTTAAATCTCCACAAGCACAATTTTCATCAGGGTGGGTCTTTAAATGTCACAGTAACAACATGAAGAGACTCCTGTGTGGAAGACCTGGTCATTCATAAAGTTGTTTTACCCGCAGGGGTGCCAGATGAAATGCCCGCCAGGCACTGCTCTTCACCTGTACTTAAACACTTGTGGCTGGACAACAGCCAAAGCATGCAGCCAGTTTTTTTTTTCTTTTCTTCAAACCCTATGAAGGCCACCACAGAGGGATGCCAGTTTGGAAATAAATTATTCAGCAATCGCTCACAATTAAGGCGGCTTTTTGTGGCAGTGGTTAGCACAGGTTCGCTGACAAAGACAAGATCCTTTTCCCAATCTTAACTGAATAATGAGGGATGAAACTGTGTTTACAGCTATCTGAAACTGAAATATGCAGCAGGTAAAGGTTATAAATGGTAGTTAATCCTGTTGAAATGTCAGCAGTGAGTTACTGAGCTGATGGGTTTTTAATTGGATTGCAGGCATAGAAATATTGAGGAAAGTGTTTGTTTCTTCATTGTACTTTTTCTGTTTCTGCAGGATCTCGTAGCAAACACAAGTTTAAGGTCCATACCTTCTCGAGTCCCACCTTCTGTGACCACTGTGGCTCCCTTCTCTACGGGCTGATACACCAGGGCATGAAATGTGACCGTAAGTACTCCAACATCAACATTTTTGTGTTATATCAGCTCAACTGAATTTTTGTTTTCCTGTTGAAATTAATATTTTCTTTATTATAAAAATGCATTGGGGTTGCATTAATAAAAATAAGCTGGAAGTTGCCTTTGAAAGTGTGACTTGTACTGCTTTGACTTAAACAGAAACTCAGAGTTGTGTTTCCTATTTTAAGCATTACAATTTTTTTTAGTCTGTTCTTATTTACGTGGCTTACAGGTTTCCTGTCTTTTGCAATATTTGTAATGGAGCGCTGTAAAAAACTTTATCATTGAAATCAACCAGCAACAGAAACCTCTTTTTGGCTCGGGCCTGGTTTAAAGCTTTCTCGTTGACCTTGCTGTGGGAAGTTCTATTCTGAACTAAAAACACTGGCAGTTACCGGGTAAATTAGTGCAGACCTCATTTTATCCTAAAGTCTTGGGTTTTGCTGTGGTTCTTTTGAGAGATTAAATATCTGAAACATTGTTCAGAAGCTTCTTGTTGACTTTCATAATTTAACAAACATATTATTAGTTACAGAACATGATTATTTTGAGACGCTTGTTTTATTCTCACTTACCACAATCACAAATGAACACAGATTAAATGCTTTCAATTGAGTCTTCATGAATTTATATAGATTTCCTTTACAATCAAGCAAAGAATTATAGTAAGTCAATTACTAGTGGAGTGTTTTTGCATTGAAGCATACATAATGTAATTTTTTTACATTTTATAACTATTTTAATGCACAGATTACTGTTAATAAATCAAAGTTGAGCTAAACTAAAACAAAATTTGGACTTTTTTCTCTCAGTGCAATAATTAACCTTGCTGATGATGTACTTTTACATTCCATCGGCTGAGAGCCATTTATTAGTGACTCAAAGGGGAAGTTTGTCTCTCAGCACTTTTGGTGGGTACACATTTCCTCTTTATGGCTGCTTGCAACTTTGAATTGGTCTTTGTGATTAAGGTGGAGCTTCACATTTTACAGAACTAAGTGGTTATTTGCAGCTGTGTTGAATTAAAATTAAAAAAAAAAAGTTTTATTTACTTTAAAGAATAGGATCCAAAAATTTAACAGCCAAATTCTCATTTTGAGAAGAAGCGAATAAATGTTAATTTGAGCTCAATTTAGAGCAGAAATGTGCCTTACTGAGTTGATTAATAAACAACATTTAAATTGATAAACAGTTTTTTCTTGTTTTGGCCTTCCCCTAAATACAAATACGTCGGGAATTTAGAGATTTTTTTTTTTGTAGATTTTACTACCCCCCCCCCCACACACACACACACAGACTTTTCAATACTTTGGAAGCAGGCTGTGCAAAATTGAAACACCAGCTTTAGCCGAGGGACAACACGTGGAAGATGGAGTGCAATGGTTTTCTCCTCCTTCCTGAAACCAACAAACAACTTCATTTAAAGTTAAAATAGAACACAACTTCTCATTTTTCCCACATCATTTTATTCTCTCTACACTAATGTGAGATATCAGGAAGTGGTGGCTGCTCTTTATGTCAGAATTCAGCAGAATAGATGACAAAAGATAAGTCTGTACTTGAGAGTGGAGCCCCCACCCATTGGTAGCTCTGGATCTCAGGCCAGCCTGCCATCTAGTGGGTGCACTTGACATGACTTCAAAAAGTCTGAATGTTTTTGGGGGTTTTTTTCAAACCCTTTCATGTACATTTTTGTGTCTGAACGTTAATTAATTTAGGTCAAGATAATCTACTTTTTTTTGGTTGGTTAAAAAAAAGCAAAAACATCAACAAAAAAAAACCTTTACAATAAACATATATCTTTATATTGTTCATGAATGTCTTCCAGTCTATTTGGTGTAGAAATGGGTTGAGTAGATTTTAAAGATCAGTCTGACATGACAGTAGAGTACATTGAGTTCAAGCAGAGACAGAAACAACATTAAATGTGTTGGCATTGAATGCAGCAGTAAAAACTGTTTGGTGTGCTCTGTGGAAAGAGAATGCACATCTCTCCTAAGCTACACTGAAGCCCACAGCTCAAATCAACAAGCATCTATGGCAAAACTTCATTTGTTTAAGAAAAACTTCAAAGAAAGAAACTTATCTTCTGAATCGTTTTATTCATTATGAGGGATTTGATCGTTCTGGTCACAATGCAGACTTGTTGTGTATTTTCCTTTTCTCCTCAGATTGTATGATGAACATCCACAAGCGATGTGTTGCCAACGTCCCAAGCCTCTGTGGGACAGATCACACAGAAAGAAGAGGTCGCATCCAAATAACTGCCCAGATCAGTCGGGACAGTCTCACCGTCACCAGTGAGTACGCTCTGTCCATTATTCTCTTCATTCTCACTTTTGCATTTGTTTTTTTTTTTTCATTTTGATTTGCGCACACTCTCTATCAGCTGAGGAGTAAAACCGGAAAGTCCATTAGTCGTTCAATGAGCCAACGATTGACCCACTTTTCCTCTGGAACATGCGTCCATGTGCCTGCTTTCTCTCCCATACTGCAGCTAATTGATTATGGAACAGAAACTAAACTGCCGTTAAGTGTTCTCAGATGTGAAGCTGTTTAGGGAAGAGCAGAACAGACCTTAAAAGCTTTTAGGTACAAGTATGGGTCTAACTTTTGAAGGTTCTCCGCTTGCTTTTCTTTTGGAGAAAAAGAACCCTTTAACTAGATGGTCAAAACATTTTTTTCTACCTGTTCACAGTCAAAGAGGCCAGGAACCTGGTGCCCATGGACCCAAATGGCCTGTCAGATCCCTACGTCAAACTCAAGCTGATTCCTGATCCCAAGAATGAGAGCAAGCAGAAGACAAAGACTATTAAATGTTGTCTCAACCCCTCCTGGAACGAGACATTTACATTGTGAGTAATCCCCTATTCTTTGCTTCATTTTACATCAGTTTTAGGGCAGTTCTTACCCTCTGACTTTGTTAAATAAAGCTCCAGCGGCCTGTTGAAGTTGCATGAAGTGAGCTAGAGCTCACGGGAGTGCTCATTTCCCTTCATTTTCCTGTTTGACCTCATTGATATTCAAGTGGTTCAGAGCAGATCTGTCCTCCCTAAAACCATTTCTGAACAGAAGGTTCAAATAGATCAACTTGATTTTACTTGTTAAGAGCTACCACTGTGACTTTGATCAAACCTTTGTTGTTTACTTTTATAGTAAACTCTTTGAAAGTGACAAAGACCGCCGTCTGTCAGTGGAGGTGTGGGACTGGGATCTGACCAGCCGGAATGACTTCATGGGTTCTCTGTCCTTTGGGATTTCTGAGCTACAGAAACAAGGGATTGATGGATGGTGAGAAGATTCAGGAGACATTTTTTTTTTTTCCAAACCCTTTATATGTTCTGACTTCTTAGTTTATGGCTTTTAGGTTCAAGCTACTGTCTCAAGAAGAAGGAGAATACTTTAATGTTCCTGTCCAGCCAGAAGGAGAAGATGGTAATGAGGAGCTACGGCAAAAGTTTGAGGTGAGTTTGATGGAGATTTTTTGTGAATAAATACTTTGTTGTTTGTTCTGAAATATTTATTTCCTAAATTCCTTAAATTATTTTACTCCAGAGGGCAAAAGTGGGTCCAGGAAAACCCACAGACTCTTCTTCCTCCTCCTCTGTACACAAGTACGACAGCAATGGCAATCAAGACCGTGTCAAGCTCTCAGACTTCACTTTTATCATGGTTCTGGGCAAAGGCAGCTTTGGCAAGGTGAGGATTGCGATGTGGTTAGAGAGCAGAAAAACACAATATTCTAAAGCCTTTTTTCCTTCCTTGTAAGGTGATGTTGGCCGAGAGAAAAGGAACAGATGAGTTGTACGCCATCAAAGTCCTGAAAAAGGACGTGGTGATTCAAGATGACGATGTGGAATGCACCATGGTGGAGAAGAGGGTCCTCGCTCTGTCAGGAAAGCCACCTTTCCTCACACAACTGCACTCTTGTTTCCAAACCACAGTAAGGAGCATCCATAAACTTCACAATAGATGTGGACAAGTAACTTTTGGCTTATCGTGCATAAAAATTTAGTATTATGGAATGTATTAATTCATAATTTACTGTTTTAATCAGAAAAGTAAACCTCTTATGATGAAAATTGTGTTTTGGGAGTTTCTAACATTTTTTGTGGCCTTTTTCTGATGATTGAGGACAGGCCTGCACAACACATCACAATATCAGCCTGTCCAACACACGAATCGAAAAAGACGGCTTCAATTGTGATCAATGGTTATCTTAAATAATCAAACATCCAAAAAAAAAAGCAATTTAATGCTAGCTTGAATAAATCAAATGGTCCTTTTCATATTTGGCCAGTCTGATGGACCACTTTTATGATAGATACTCACTTCCTATTTAGATGTGGGTCATTCGGAGGATAATTTAGGTTCTGTTGAATTTATTTAAATAAAACAGGTGCATTGAAAGGTAAATGATCTATTAGTTGTTTTGCTACATGCTCAGATATTTCAAGTCATATCAATATTAATCAATAATATCGCACATTGCAAGTTTTTCTAGTACCGTGCAACCCTAATGGAGGACAAATTTAAAGAAAATGAGCTTAAAGGGGCTCTACCATGATTTTCTTCAGCCTTTCAGAGTAAACTATATCCATATATATGATCATATATTGCAATGGGAACGCTAAAAAACAAATAATTTATGAAATATTTGTCATTTTTGTGGCCGGTTTTAATATCCGGAAGTAAAATGACTCGATTTCTGAACCTCCGCCTTTCACTCCTTGTCGGTCCCGCCCATTTCATGATGTCATCTTTGACCCTGCCTCCTCTGCATGCGCAAACTTTGTAAACAAAACCATGTGACTAAAGATGGATGTGCTGCGGTCTGCAAATCTTGTCGGAACGTTTCCCTTTAATAAATTTTTTTTAATTTTTTGATGGTATTTGAGCGTCTGTATGAAGGCCAGATTCAACACGGTTTGGTACCTCAGAGGAATCCTGCACGACGGTTACTGGAGACGCTACAGACACGCTAAAAGAAGACGTTGGTAGAATCAATGTGGATCCAGTTAAAAGTTGTTTTATTGAGCATGAATTAATCCAACCACATTTAATGAGTTTCCGTGTCTCATCGTTGTGGTTTTATGATTTGTTTTTAAGAGAATTCTGTTGAAACTACAATAGAGCTTTCACAGCAGCAGCCCGCGCGCGCTGCGTATTAGACACAGAAAAGTGAGTTATACATTTTTTGGTGGTATTAAAATAAATGTTCTAACAGTTGGACCAGGGCTGCTCATTCCTGGTCCTCGAGATCTACCACCCTGACTGTTTTCCAGATCTCCAAGCCCTGCCAGCTGTTGATTGGCTCAGTCAGATGTCTCCACAATCTGATTGAAAGAACACACCTGGTCAGGTAATCAGCAGCAGAGTACATGGAGAGCTGGAAAACAGGCAGGTTGGTAGATCTTGAGGACCAGGAATGAGCAGCCCTGAGTTGGACCAATTATATCCTCTAAGCTAACATGACAATTAATGCTCTACATTTGTTTGCGGCTCACCGATCACGTTATTTCTACTGTGTTTACATCACGTGACTGTCTGGTACAGTGGCCGTTTTGGTTCAGTTGTTCCGCTCTCGGTTTGTTTCATATTCCGACTAAGGAACCTCAGAGCGAGCCAAAGTTCAGTCCAATTGGAAGCGGACTGAGACCACCTTGAAAAATGGGTCAGAGAGCGGTACCTGGTACAGGAAGGTAGTTATCTACTACCACAGCTCCGTGGAGAAGATAGGGGTGTTTTTGTTGTTGTCTGGGGGCGGAGCTTGCAGCACAGACTCTTCCTGGAGGGAGCTGTTGACATCAATCTTACGTCAGGACGTTTCCAACCGCTTGTACTTGTGGGTATGGGAGGGGCTGCTGCAGACTGTGCAGGTTTTTAGAAGATCACTCTTAAATGTATGAACGGATCAAAATGCCACTTTGGGGTTCTTTATAGGGAGGAATGAACAGTAAAATGCATTTAAAACCTCAAAAAGTAGAATTTTCATGGTAGGACCCCTTTAAAATTGCAATCTGAAAAAGTATTTGTGACGTAGAAAATATGCTTGGCTGGTCATAAGCTCCCTTCTCTTGAGCTCTCAGCAATGGTCCACGACTCAGAAGTGAATTTCTAACAAACTACTGCCACTCTGCAAAAACTATTTTCTAGAAAATGACACAGGTTTTTAGATTTTTGTCTAAAAACATAATCATTAATAAAAGACTTGATGAGAATTGATGAAAAGATGATCAGAGTGGGCCCTCTTTCTTTGTTTATTTTTTTGTGATTCTTGCCTCTAGGATCGGTTATATTTTGTCATGGAGTATGTGAATGGAGGAGACCTCATGTACCAAATCCAACAGGTCGGCAAGTTTAAAGAGCCTCATGCTGTGTGAGTAATCTTTGGCTTAAACACACAAACAAGCACACTTTCAAATGAAAACCAAATGGATGTTTACATTTTTCTATTTTATAAAAAAAATGTTTTTTATATTATTTTAATTGAGAGATTAATTAACTTTGAGATTTTTCCTGTTTTAACTTAATGAAACATTTTCAGATTAAAGCAGTGTGAAAGTCACAATGGTTGTGTTGTCATTTTAAGGATTGGTTGTACATTTATATGAGTCATTTATTTAGGATTACACAACTTCCGTTCATGTTTTGGAAAACTTCCCTAATTTTCTGCATTTTAAGACGATCAGGTTTTAAAAAAGCTACAAAAACAAAATGGAAGAATCTTTAGACTTCCAAAGAGAAGACCTTAAAGTTTATCCTCAACATGTTTTAATGGGGAGCAAAGAAGAGAAATAGAAAAATATTATGGGCAAAAATAAAATAAAAAAAAAACAAAAGAAAGAACATAACCTTGCATTAAAAAAAATCAGTTTGTTCTTTTTATAAAGGCATTTTTTGCACTTAATTACATATCCAAATGCAAAAAACATTCAAGCTTTTTTGATGTCATCCAGAGGCTGGAAACACAAGACATACATTTACTCTGAACTTATGACTCAATCCACCCAGATTTCAGCAAACACTTGTGTGTTTCAGGTTCTATGCTGCAGAGATCGCTATCGGCCTCTTCTTCCTGCACTCCAGAGGCATCGTATACAGGTGAGTCCAGTTTTAGGTTTCCTATTCTCCATTGTTTTTCCATCAACTGAGACTTTGGTTTTGTGTTTTTGCAGAGATTTAAAGCTTGACAATGTAATGCTGGATTCTGAGGGCCATATAAAGATTGCAGACTTTGGCATGTGCAAAGAGAACATGCTGGATGGAGTTACCACAAAGACTTTTTGTGGGACACCGGACTACATTGCTCCAGAGGTGAGTTCAGTGTTAACCAGCAGCTTAAGTGTTGATTTTTAAATGTAATTATATTAAGCGTTCGTAAGACTTGTTTCTCTCTCTTGTAGATTATCGCCTATCAACCTTATGGAAAGTCTGTAGACTGGTGGGCTTTTGGAGTTCTGCTTTATGAAATGCTTGCTGGACAGGTTTGCATACTTATTCAGATGTATTTATTGTCTCATACTTATCCTGATTTACACTGGTAGATTCTGGTGAATTAACACAAAAAATAGATGATTCATTAATCAATTAGAATGTTTACATAATTTCCATAATGTCTGTGTTTGACGTCCCTCCCCAATGCAATGCAAGTTTTATACTGAAGTACGATTTCTAGTTGTTGATCTCACTGCAAAAGGTTCGAGTTTCAAAATTAAAACTTCCACTGTACTTTAAAAATAACATTTTATTTTATGTAAGGCAACACTATGGATAACACAGTTGTCCGTTTTCCCTGTGGACAACAAAAGTAAAATTTTATTATTTGTATCATGTATCATTTATGACACAAAGCATGCCTTTTACAAGAACCCGGTGAGGAAGAAGGCGGCATGGGGCCTGATTGACGGCCACAAGTGATGAAAGCAGGATGAACTACTCAATAAACCACTCCCCTGAAAGCCAGGGGAGACGAGACTTGAGATGAGACAATGTAAACTGATGGTCATGAGACAGACACCGCAGATGGACCAGTTTAAATTGGGCTTTAAACTGAATCACTTCAGTGAAGGACGGAAAGCGATGAGGCATCTGTTTTTCTTTGCAGCCCCCTTTTGATGGGGAGGATGAAGATGAGCTGTTCCAGTCGATCATGGAGCATCATGTCTCCTATCCGAAGTCCATGTCCAAAGAAGCCGTAGCTATCTGCAAGGGGGTGTGTACAGCTCTAACACAACAACAAAACTCCTCATGTGACTTCTGAATTATTAACCAATGCAATACATGTATGTATTTGGAATTCTAGCTCATGACCAAACACCCCGGTAAGCGGCTCGGCTGCGGTCCAGAGGGGGAGCGAGACATCAAAGAGCACGCCTTTTTCCGTTATATAGACTGGGAAAAACTAGAGAACAAAATGGTCCAGCCGCCTTTCAAGCCGAAAGCTGTGAGTATGAAGCAAACGTACTGTGTCCTCATTTGTCAGTGGTTATTCAGCTTCAACACTTTAGATTAACAGAGAGAAGTAAAGTCAGATGTTTCTGGTAAGTTTGAAAAAATCCTTAGACCCCTCATCCTTAGAACCCAGTCATTCTCCACCATTGGTCACTACACTGACAAGTGCAGAGCTGAAGCTTGTGAGTGCAATCCCCAATGAAGAAGTTAGAATGTCCCCGTTTCCATTTACACCAATGGAAATCCACAGTTCCGGTGTTCTATAAATCTATCCTACCTGTGATTCTGTCCTACTTGCACTTACTGCGCATGCCCACATTGAAAATACGTAATCTTTTTCAGTTTTTAGTGACCGCCCAAAAATCTGTGCTACCCCTCGATCTTGTGATCAGGATATGCTGCCTCGTGGTAAAACTCGGTCGGAGCCCTGTGAAGTCGCGCTGCCTCCCAGTCAAGCTGCCTGAGGCGCCGTGACGTCGCGCTGCTTCTCCGTGAGCCTGTTTAAAGCCCTGCCCCTCTGAGGCTGTGGTGCTCCCCATAATTCTGTCCTACCCCGCCCATAATTCTCTCTTACCCTGCTGTGGTAACGACCAAACATCAAAACTGTATATTTGTTTATTTACAGTAGATAGGATTATCTGATGATAAGGTAGAACATTTGGATAGCTATCAGTTTGTGCTACAGGTAGGAAAATCTCACCTGGTAGGACAGATCGTTAGAACACCGGCTGTCTGTGATTTGATTGGTCAATGCCCCATTTTAGTTACATTTCTCTTTGTTGTTGTTTTTTGTTCTTTTCATCTGTCATTGCACTCACTTCACCCCCACCATGTCTCTCCTTTCCTCTCCACGGCAGTGTGGGCGTGACGCAGAGAACTTTGATCGCTTTTTCACACGCCACCCCCCAACGCTGACCCCCCCAGATCAGGAGCTAATATCCAACCTGGACCAGGACGAATTCCAAGGCTTCTCATTTGTTAACCCTGAGTACGCTCAAACAACTCACTGACTGTGCCTCAAATCCCTGGGTGGCATCAGAAATCTCCCACGCTTTACATTGCAAGCAAAATGCACAGAAAGAAAAAAGTCATCATATCATATATCCAGGCTGCATCAAAGAGGATGTTGAACAAAGGAACATTTTAAGAAATGTGCTTATTTACCGTCTTTCCAAAAACTTAGAGTATTGAAGATGGATAACAGCATGTGATGTAAAAAAAAAAAAAAAACTGTGAAGGGATAACCTAATTTTAAAACAGTTACTCTAAAATTATGCTAACTTTAATTATTTGCCAACATATCTGAAATAAGTTGCATAATGTTTCTAAACACAATGGAAATCTAGAAAAGAGAAAAGTTAAACAATTATGCAATGTAAGTATACTTAATATTTCTTTTTTTGCTAGCTTGCTAGTGCTATATGCAACAAGTGGGTGAGGATGCTAACAAGCTGCTTAGCTGGAAGCTTAGTTAGCTAACCTCCACTTTACTGTATTTGAAGTTGCAACAAAATAAATACACTCAAATGAAGCAAGGGAATATTTTATAAGGAGCTCAAACAAAATCTTTACAGTGATGGCTTAAAGGATTGATTATAAAGCATTTTGATTAGCATGAAGCAGTCCATAATTTCCAAGGAAAAAAAATACATGTTTTAAACATGTAAATCTTTCTATAATGCAATTAGCTTGTCAAAACACGTCAGTTTTTCCTGTCAAAATTCAGACGTTTAACTTAAAAAATGTAGCTACATTTGATAACTCCAGAAAAACATGTTCACTTTTGAGGAATTTGATGTTTCAGTAGACGGTTGCCAAATGACAGTCTCACTATCTGTTAACATTGCTGAGATAGTAAGTTATATAGCAATATGTTTAAAAGTTGCTCTGTCCTTAGATGTTTTTCTTTTCTTTTTTGGGACATACTTGAAAAAAAAGGGTCCAAGAATCAAGAAATTATGTCACCTAATGCATCCAGACAAAGCAGAAAGAGTTTGTGCCTTGTGAGCCTTCTCAAAAGTTTCAGCTATACTGTTATTGTTTTTCCTACTAAACTTTAAATTATGACTCTTTTGGAAAGATGACAAATAAGTGCATTTGTCCAATTTGTCCCGTTATTAAAGCAACGCTCAGATGGATATGTGCACACGTGAAAGCAAACAGCCAAAACAATAACTTATTTCTGTGTCAAGGTGCAAGTAAGAGATTCCTCTGTTCTCCAGCGGTGACATTGTTCTGGGTTTTCCGTAGTTAGACAAGTGACTGTTGCTTTTCTACCAGCTGTAACGGCTGGCGTTCTACCCTGGGTGCAGAAGTGTTGCTTGCTTTCAAACACTCCCTGGCTGCTCACATCAGCAGGAGGATGTTCAACCCGTACCTGAACCTTCTTTGTTCTGACCTGCTTGTAACTGCATATGATGACCCATTGCTAATGTTGTTGAGTGTACTATGATCCCACGTTGCTAGTTCACGCAGTGTAAGTGAAAACGGACCACCTCTTGCTGTAATTGTTTTACTACAGATCCGTTTCCCGGTGTTGACCTTGGTTTGTCTGTACGAAGGCACTTATGCATTTTCTTTTCATTGTTGTGGTGAGGTTTCCCATTTTTCTAATATATAATCTTTACACATAAAGTCCACAAGAGTTGCATGTTTTCATCAAGCTGACTATCCTTTTTTTTATATATATAATGTTCATTACATTTCTTTTGATCCCAGAACTCAAAAAACCTTTTCCACTTTCTACTGGGCTTTTATTGACGTAAATATTTTTTGCTAGGATGCAGGTTCACACATGAGTCTTCTAAAAGTCACTGGCTCACAAAGACCTCCAGAAGTGCCAAAAAAAGGTTCATATGGTTGTAGAAAAGAATTGCTCTCAACTCAAATGTAGGAGAGTATTTTGTGCCATTTTTTAAGTACATGTGACTATCATGATTTGCATTATAGCCTGTTCACCAGTACTGTTTGAAAGTAACGTTCATGTTTCAGGTGAATTGTCTGAGTTGTGTTCTACTTTTGTAACTGTGTAACAATGCAAGAAAGTGGCAATGTGACTAATGTTCTATGAGCTTGTATCACTGAGTGCGGAGGCTGAAATTGGAAGTT
The DNA here is from genome assembly GCA_003999625.1 of Oryzias javanicus. NCBI lineage: Eukaryota > Metazoa > Chordata > Actinopteri > Beloniformes > Adrianichthyidae > Oryzias > Oryzias javanicus. The sequence goes on from CM012437.1 coordinate 15,126,662, forward strand.
ATGTTCAAAGGACAGCGATTCCTCCAGGTGAAAGAAGTGAGCACTTTCTCAGATAATGGTATTAGGTACAGTATACATTTTGGATGATTTGCTCTTGAATGGAGAGTTGCTTCTGTGGATTGTGTAATTGTCCTGTATGACTGGAAATTGATAATATACTTGCTGGTGCTTGCCACACTACTATTGTTGTCTGTCCTGTTACTGCTTTCATAGGACTTAAAGACCCGCTCCAATCATCTTTAGATCTTTTTTAAAAGTATTCACAGTCATCTTTTAATTATGATTATGCTGTTTTAGCCAAAAAAAAAAAAAAAAAGCTATTGTTTGTAGGACATAGTTTCTGCAGAGTGGCAGGGCTTTATTAGAAATTTAACTCTGATTTGTGGGAGAGACTGTTGCTGTGGAGCAACCCCGCCCCCTTTTCCCTCCCTTTTGCTGAGAGCTCAAATGGCTGGTGACCCGACCAGCACATTTTCTATATCAAAAATAAGTTTATTTTTATATGGAATTTTTTTTCCTTAATCACAATAATTTGAATAAAGAAATACCCAGAAATGCACTTTTAAGCCTAATATACTTAATATTTGTCCTTCATAATCAGGAAAATGCTAGAAAAACGAGTTGAAAACACCAAAAACGCAACATTTCCCGGAGTGGGTCTTTCAGAGGTGAATACAATTTGACTACATATATTGCCTTTACACTTTTCAGATAAACACAACAGTTTTTCTTTCCAATTGTTTTAAATAATTCATTCTAGTGTATAGAGCGCTTGGGTATTACCAAAGCTCATATTTTTGTGATTCTTAGATTTGAAAAGATTTCCATGAATACACACATTTAACAACTTAGAATGTAATCTATGTCATCACACTGAGGATTGTAGGAAAAACACTTCCAGCCTCCGGCCTGTGATGAGACAAAAACTGGAGGTAGGAAATGAAATGCTTTGTGTGTGTGACACGTGTGTGTTGCTACAGACTCTCTGCTTTGCTTCCCTGTGTGAAATCCTCTCTAGTTGTCGTTTGGCTTCTTATCGATCTTTGTCTGCTCTGTACCGGAACGTTTCCTCTTTCTCTGGCTTTGGAAGTTCGTCTTGGATCTTTCTGCATTTGTGTTGTTGATGTGGTTTAAGGGTCTTTAATTCTGTAATCTAAGTGTTTTCTTGGCTTTTTTTCAGCAGTGTGTGTCTCTTGTCAGCCTGCTCTTCTCTGTCTTGTGCGGAGGTTTTTGATGAGGAAATGCAAATCAACTTTATTTCACTAATTTCTAAGTTTATCTTAAAAATAACTTAAGGCTAGTAAAATTGAAATGGAACAGGCTTTAAACTTTTCTTTTATTTCCACTTTACTTCTTTAAGATAAAATTAAAGGACATTTAACTGCTTAAAGTTTAAGTATAACTATGTTGTTACCTCAAAATAAAGTATTCAACCTTTTTAAGAAAGAAAAGGTTATTTTGTATCATTGATGGTATATAGAGAACTGGACAGAGCAAGTGAAACGTCACCCATAAAAAAAATGATTCACTTCCCATTCCAACAAAATGATGTCAATTAAGTCGCCATTTTTCTACGATATATCTGTCACCATGTTAGAGCCTGATATCCTCAGTAAACCCTGATTGGTCTTTGTCTTCATTTCTATGGCAACCACGCTCTCCAATCAGCTTGTTAGAAGGCAATTCCACCGAGAGAGGGCTCAAGACAATCTTTCGTTTTGTTTCTTTTGGTTAGTTTATAACTTGAATAACTTGCGCTACTGCAAAGATATATTTTAAGGGTTGTAAAAACATGTTTGAAGAAAAAAAAAAGGGAGGGGAGCAAGAATGGCTATTTTTACAAATATGACTGAGCAATAGCTGTTTATTTCTCAATAGTGGTCAATGGAATTTCAGGTCCAGCAGGTTCTTCCTTTTTGAAAAGCTATATAAGAGGGGTCTCTGTCCAGTTTTCATCTACAGTCAATGTTCCATATTTGAAGTATTACTAAAAGTAAGCATTTGTTCATACAAATACTGTTAACTTGCATGTTGATTGTTTAAGTCAAATGTTACTTTCTTTTAACCTGATGTGGCTTTATAGTAACCCGCCCATTTAATAACATTTAAACTGAGGTGGTTACTTCATTGAAGTTATCTCTAGATTAGAACAAAATTATGTAAATTAAAAAATAACAAAATAATAATCCTAGCATCTTTATAAGTCATGTTACATTTTAACATTTCACTTCAACCATTCAAATTTCTTTAGTAATCATCTTTTGTCTGTAAAAATAAGAAATGGATTTATTCCGCGTGATTTCTACTAATGTTCTGTGCATCAGCTTCTGGAGAATGAAGACGTGGAGTCAAACAAACAGCAGACTATCAGGTTGTTGTGTCTGATAGAACAGCTGAGATGGTCTTCAAACATGAAAACAAAACACTAATTAAACTTTTAAGCTGAAGTAATTTTAACCATTGTTTAAGACTCCAACTAACCCTTATCAGTGGATAAGTCCCAATTGTTATCTGTGCTTTTAGCTAACATTAGTTTGAAAGAGGCAGAATAAAAGATCTGAGGTTTTTAATAAAGCCTCCTAACTTAGCTGATACTTTTCCCTGAGTTTGTCATGATTGAAACATTTATATTTGGTTGATTTTATTGAGAAAAGAATTCTTGAAGATCTGTGTGAGTCTGCATGTTAGGATGTATGTCTTTAACAAACACCTTGCCCTTTTTTAAAAATAAGAAACGGTCTTGTTCTTTCTTACAAGACTCCAGCAGGTTAAAATACCAGAAATAAACATTCTAACTTCCCACCTGTGGTATGAGCATTTTCTCATTCATAAACAGATGAAGGAGAACAATAGATTTATGACTTATGGTATTAATACTGTTGACATCCCTGGAATAAGTTAGTAATGACATGCTGACCTCACATTAGCTGTTTGACTAGCTAGAGCTTCAAACCCCAGCGGTTAACAATGATGGAATAGAAAAGAAATGATGTACAGTAAAAGCACACAACAAAAGTGTGACACAAAAATTTTTTTTAAAAAAAACTGGCATAAAGTTTAGCTAAATTAAACTTTAGTTCCACCCCGGCCTGTTTGCACAGCTTTTCATGATAGCTTGCACCAGACCTGTGTTGAGTTTTTATTGTCGACATCATTGACTGAAATCTGCTGAACATTATGAAGCTTTTGGAGAAATGAAGGTATGAAGCTTTTGCTATTTTAGAAACTAACAGCTGTTTGTTGGGTAAAAACTAATTTGCTGTGAAATGCATGAAAGACTTCTCCCGTGTCCCATCATTCTCAGCACCTGAAAGAAACTGTTTGTGTTTTAGCTGCAGGGTTTTCTGTTTTGCTGTGTGCTACAAACTTTGGCTTCCTTTTCTTCCACCTTTCTTACATGTGCTTTTCAAGTGACCTTTATATCACTGCATTCTCCCGCCTTTGCATTTTTGTGTGTGTGTGTTCCTAACTCTGCTTTCTCTTCACGTGTCTTTGTGGCAGAAATCTCGCCAAGATGTTGGGAACTTCGACAAGGAGTTTACAAAGATGCCAGTGGAGCTGACGCCGACTGACAAGCTCTTCATCATGAACCTGGACCAAAACGAATTCCAGGGCTTCTCCTACACCAATCCGGAATTTGTCATACAAGTTTGAGGACAGAATTAGGTTTCTATAGGCAGCCCACTCACATCGGTCCTTACCCCAACTCATAAAGTCCAGCTGGTCCAAGACTTACTCAGCAACTCATCCAACTACCAGAATCCAAAGCTACCGCACCTCACTTAAACATATCAGCATAACCCTCAAACAGACTTCAATCAATACTAATGGCAATATCACGGCTAGACTCATCCATTTCATAACATGCTGGTTTTCAGGAAGCAGCAGGATTGGGATCGTTGCCGACGGAGGTCCAAGGATCTCTAAAAATGTTTATTAACCTACTGTTCTTCTTTTTGGCCTAAAATAGTCCCATCAGGAATACTCCATAATCAATACGTCATGTATGTGCTCTCACGTGTGCCCACGCGTGTCTGTACAATGTTTGATTCTGCAGGGAAGGAGCGCTTTTGAGAAATGAATTCCCTGAATTGCAGCCTCACGTCCTCAAGTTAAACCTGGACTTCTTTTTAAAGCACGTCTCGTCTTCCAAAGTGATGCAAAAAAAAAGAAAAAAGACACAGAACAAAAACAAAGAACTGCCTGTTTAACGGTTATACGTCAATTTAACGGTACGTTTCTTTTGCTTAATCTTTCTGGCACTGTGTAAACAGTGGGTTAGTCCTGTGTAGGCCTATACAGTCGTTGTGATGGAGCTCCTCTATGCATGCCATACAGTCCAGGTACCGTAGTAAGAGTTGCTTCTGATGAGGAGACTAACTTTGTGAGGTGTCCTTCATACGTATTCCAAGTCTGTAAAAAAAGAAAAAAAAAAAACCCTCAAATCCAGCTTTAGTTTTTCCACTCTGTCTGTGTTTCCTATCTCCAATAATATTGAAATATGCACAGCTACACGTTTTGCTTCACACAAATCTCAAAGCAAAGGCTGTATGGCTGTGCCTAAAAACCACTATAAAAATCTTTGAAGTTGATGTGTACTTCTGTATGACTTGTGTTTCAGTGTATGTGTGTAAATAGGAATGGGATTAAGAGCTAAGAAATATTTTTATTGTTTATGTACATTGTAATATTTTACTAAAATCCAACCAGTTTTTGTCTTGAGCCTTTTTTCTTCCATTTTTTTCTTTCTCCTTCTCTTCTTGGCTCATTTGCAGTCATCTTGTCTGTCGTCATTTTTTTGTTTCCTTCTAGAGCGAATATTCACATTCAGGATAAGTCGGTGAAATGAATGTCGATGTGAGGTATACTATGCAAAAGGTTGTAAGTCAAGAGGAAATGAAGATGACCAGAGAGAGTAAGAGAATGGTATTACAAATGTGATGCATGCACCATTTTTATCTGCCTATGAGTGCCAAATACAAAACTGAACATTAAAAAAATATTATCCAAAACTGACCATGTTTTTAATTGTTTTACATTTGGAAAATTGTTAGACTGCACTGAAAACAGTGAAATTTTGGCCCAATTAATACAGTTTTTGTAATTTGTCATGCTTAAAATCTTAAGTTTTCATCAAATTAAAATGTTGGATCAATGGTTGGCTCAACTAAAAAATGTTATCTAGCAAAAACCAATGTTTTTTAAATGCAAAGAATTACAGAAATTTGTTAATTAATCCAATGTTTCACTTTTTACAGTGTAAAAGTAAAAGTGATGTTTGGATTTGTGTTAAAACTATTTGAAATGTATTTTAAAGGAACTCTAATGGGGTTCAACAAATAACTTATTTATCATCCTTTAGTGAATTAAATTTTTCCATTAATAACTTTTATTGTAAAAAAAAAAAAAAAAAAGGCTGTCTTACAGCCCACAAAGTTCTGAGTTGGGCCTGTGGAGTAGCAGCAGGTTGGGTTTGGAGGTGGTCGCTCTCCATGGTGCTGGAGCCCAGCGCGCGCGCTTGTAGGCGGGGTTATCCTGCTGCCTTGTTGCCGCTGCTCCAACAGACCACAAGCAGTCCAGACAGACTGCTGATCCTCCACTAGAGCTCTGGGTTTCAGGGTTCCGCCACACGGAAACAGCTAAACTTCTTCTAAAGTTTGGGCGAAGTTACAGGAGCGCGTGACAGACTGCGGGATGATGCACCCGCAACCTTCCCCCTCCTTCGGCCAGCCGGATCCACGCCAAGATAAGACAGGGGGAGCTCAGTTAGTTTGTGATTCCTGCAAGTGATCTCTCACCGGTGGGCCAACATGAGGGTGTGTAACCGGGGGATGATGATGCTTCTGACCACGGCGGGGGCTTTCTGCGCGTTCAGCCTCATGACCATCGCCGTGGGCACGGACTACTGGCTGTACTCTCGTGGGGTGTGCCGCTCCAAAAACCTTAACGACAACGAGACCGTCCACAAGAACGAAGAGGTCCTGACGCACTCTGGTCTGTGGAGAACCTGCTGCACTGAGGGTAAAACAATGAAGAATCTCCATGTTTGCTCGTTTTTTGGCTGATTCAAGAAAAAATTGACTGTCTATTTTTCTTCACTTTGAAAAAAATCTAAAAGTAAAAAATTAGGTCTTATGGTTGTATTATTTATAAATAATTATATTTAATCAATTATAAACTTTTAGAAGATGTATTTTAACTTAAATTGTTCTTTGCAACCTGAGATATAAATGCAGTTGAATTCCTTTTTGGAAATCGACTTTATTTACAAACCTATCATTACTTTTAAATAAAATATATGATTTTTAAGTATATGGAAATGTTGAACTTTTGATCAAAACGGTAAGGTTGATTTGATCAATTTGCACATGCCTAATAATGTCTCAGTTTTATGTCAGTGTCATTACATCCAATGAAGACTCTAAAAAGAGAAACTGATCTGTTTTTGTTTGAACAAATAAGTGATTCAGTAAAGATTTTTTTCATACTTTAACTCAGAATATCTTGATCAGCATTTGACTCTTTTATCCTCTCATATCTCTCTACCTTAAGAACCTTAAGATCAAAAGTAATTAACAGAAAAGTTACAAAACAGCCAAATGATATCAGTACTTCTTCCTTTTTTTATGTGAGTGTGTGTTTGTGTGACAATGCCAGACCCTTAAAGTTAGTGATAAAAACAGTTTATAAAGTTTATGATTGGAGATGATCAATGCAATGATTTAAGTTTATGAAAAACTAAGTTTTTACTGATCTGGATCTTCAGAGAACTCATGAGCATTTTTGTGCAATTGCAGCAACTAAACTAGTTTTGTTTTTGTAACCATGACAACGTAGTGATGGCATGTATGTTGCATAAAGATATTGTCAATAATACAGTAGTGCATGTGACAAAAAAAGTACAGCTGAGCTTTGACGAAAGCACGTAAGGTCTACTTTATCTCTGGGTCTTCCTAGTTTTAAATCAAAATACAAAAGTTTTGCAAACATTTGCAACAAATTCAAAACCTGCCTGAAATTTATTTTTTAACAAATCCAAAGGAAACAAATTAGTGGGCAAATGGAATTATGAAAGCTGCTAAAGACACTTTATATCTGGACTTCCTTTGAGATTAGACAAATAGCTGTTATTGTCTCTAACAGATGCTGATGTGATCGTGTCTAGCTAGCTGTTCTTCCTGTAGCATTATTACCAGAGACTGTCAGAAAATTACAAATATTTGTATATCTTTTTTGCTGTTGTTTTTTTATTGTTAAAATGCTGAATTCTGTGTGTTTAACTCCACATCACCATCAGATCTGGGAGAAGTTTTTTTTATGAATGCACACAACAGTAAATCACAAAATATTATATTAACTTGTTGCTGTTGGACTGACTGGAAAAGGGTCCAAACACAACTGTTGTGGTGTTTATTTGTAACCTCTCTAAAAAGTACATAAAAGATATTTTTTGGGTTTGTTTTGCATTTGCTTCAAAATTCTGTGAAGTGTTTTTTGTTTAAGTTTGTTCAGTTGAGGCAAACATTATTATTCTTTTCATTGTCTCTGCCATCCACTTTGCAACAAACATATTTTCATTAGGTTGTCTTTAATCCTCATGCTGCATCCGTCACAGAAGACAGAAATCCAATTTGCTGTAAATCTGTACAAATCGTTAAAGAATTGTTGCACTTTACATTGATTTCAGTACAAACTGATACTGTCCAGATATTTTTTCTTTAGCTCTGCTAATAAATTATAACAACATTCACACACTGCTGAGGCCCCCTGGGCTCAGTAGACTGCTGCTCCAGGTTTGTAACCAACGTTAGTTTAGTTCCAGGATCAGCTACTGTCTGGCTGCATCAGGGAGGAAGCCAAATAAACGTTAGTCTGTTGCTGAGGAAGTCTGAGCAACCCAGACTGAAGAGCGCTCTGGAATAACTCTAAATACGTGAAGGTTGTTTGGGAAACCTGCACTGCTTTCTGCTGATTGGCTGACTCAGGTGTCTCTTCCTTCTGTTTAACTGAACACACCTGATCCAGGTAATCTGCAACAAAAATGCAGGAAGATCAGGAAAACGGGCAGGCTATCTACAGTAAAGCGGCTACCATATTGTAGACAATTGTTCAAGTTTTTCTTCAGTGTTTGACACTTGTTAATGATGTATAGCCATAGCAACAATTTGTTTATTGAAAAGCAAAAGCAGCTAATGAGCATTTGAGAAGAACTAAAAAAAATATCCGAATTGACAGAAAATTGGTTTCAAATTCTAGTTTTACCTTTCAGAGGGAGAAAAAAAAGTATGAATTTAGTATAAAACTATAATAACATTTCTTTCAGAAATAGGAAATGTAATATACAGAAAACAGGAGAGCATGTCTGTTTTCAATTTTTTTTCTTTAATTTGCAATTCCCTTTGATAAGCTTAACTACTACTTCCACAAAATAGAGAAAAAAAAGATTTGAAGAGTGGATTGATTTACTCTGAAAAAGTTGTTTTTGTTTTAAAACACAACTGGATTGTATCTTTTACTAAAAAAAAAAAAAAAAAAAAAAACTCTTAAAAAAGTGGATTACTATTAATCAATATAAGATATCAGCACCAGATGTAGGAATTAACCTTGATCGGATAAATCTGATAAAGAACTCAATTAATCAAATAAAGATATAAATCTAAACAGCTTCTTTATGAGTACATTATGCACCTAGAATATATATTTTTGAAAATTGACTAAAAAATATATGTAAAATAGTAAAATAGGAATTGACTCAGTTAACAGAATATGATTTTAAAAACTTTAAAAGACAAACCAGTCTGTTTTTTTTTTTAATGAATTTTTTCTAGACTTAGTGTTTGACAGGAAACTGCAAAGAAATAGATAAGCCCTCATCTGGAAAAGAGCTGTCGTACTGTTGGCTGAGTTGAATCACAGAACCGAGAAAGGTTTACTAAACAGATTATTTAGTTGACATTTAAAAAGAGTTGAAAATGTTGAAGCCCCACAACCTGGAAGTTTTGCTAAATTCAAAAATCTATTCTCAAACCAGCTATTGTACAACATTTTAAAGGACACTAGAAATGAGGGGATGGTCATGGCTCCCTCTAAACACAGTTCTGCTTTGGAGAGCTCATATCTTCATTGAAAACTCTTAACACTTCTGACTGTGGACATTTGCATGGATTAACTTGAAGGTTTTGTTTGATTTCGTAAAGGGATGTAATATTTAACTGAAGCAACTTAAAAGCAGTCCCTTTGATCCAAATAAAATGCTTAAACATCGGTGTCATCAATGCTGTCATTGATTTGATCAAATGCAGCAGTGAGGTTTAACAGGACAAATATAGGCACAGATCCATTATCAGAGGCCATTAAGGGATCATTGGTAACCATCCCCAGAGCTTTTCCTGTGCTGGGACATGCCCCGAATCCTCACTTAAACTCCTTACAGAGACCCTCTCTGTGTTGATGATCCCAGCTGATTTACAACTGTTTTCTTTGAGTTAAATAAATTGTGTAGATTAAATGTGAAGCTGTAAATAGATACAAACTCCTGGAGAAGAGAAGTTTGAATTAAATGTTTATCTCACAGACACTGTTACATAAAATCAGTCAGGATCCCATGTGGAAACTGGCATAAAGCTCTTAAAGCAGTTTAATTAGGAAGGAGTAAAAAAAATATTATATTTGTTTTTTTGTTGAGAGACCTGGACAATAGAAATTTAAAACCACAGTTGTTTTGTTTTTACCCATATGAACCAATTGTTTTAAACTGTTTTGTTAGTGATGTAAAATGCAAACATGGTAATTTTTCCTTAATTATTTATGGGTGTCTTACTTTTGCTTTGTTTAGCACTTTTTTTTTCTTATATTGAAAAATACTTTATTGTGGAATCAGACAATATTACCTGTTTCCTTTATGAACAAATATTTCTTAATCTACCAAAAGAAAAGCAGCATGAATTTACATGGGTAAAAGCAACTTGTATGTGTTGAACTGCTTAATGTTGTGATCATTCATTTTACCATTGTATCACAATGGATTCAAATTCACATCCAGTAGAGTTTTTTTTTAAAGTCATACTCTTTAAAAAAAATTTTGAAAAATATTTGAGTACAGTCTTGGGATATATTGTGATATGTATTGTATTGTGAGCCAGGTGTCATAATACGATATATATCACCAGACTCTTGCCAATACACACGCCTATTTAGAACAGCACTTCTGCTTTTATTTTGAAAGTCTGCATCAAATGATGCAGCTGTCATCTCTCTCTGAAGTTTTATTGAAGGCATCATTAAGTTTTATGTAGGACTTTAACATTGGACGAGCAGTCGACCTCTGATTGGAGGTTTGATTCCTGCCCTATCCACCCATGTATCAGAGTATTCTTGGGCAAGACACTGAACCACACATTTCTCCTGGTGGTTTTAGGTTGGGGCCATTGTTTGGCTTTCAGTGTGTGAATGGGACTCTTTCTCTCTCTTTTCCTTTGTGTTAGTTTTTATCACTTCATCTTCTGAAAACTGACCGTCTTTAAAGGAAGCAATAATTTGATACACGTTTTGCAGTGAGAAAAACGTGTTTTTAAAGAGAACATTTACAGTTTAACATTGAATTGTAAAACAGAAGAAACTTTGACATATGTGTAGTGAAATGTAACCGGAGCCAAGTCAGTTCACAACGTAACCACAAGGTGGCTTATTCAGCCCTTAGTCTACCATTAAAATACCTGTTTTGGTTTGTTAAAAAAAAATATTCAGGGTGGAACTTGAAAAAACAGTCCATGATCCTCTTCTCTTGTGTTCTGATATTTCTACTGCAATGTCAGATAAAGGGCTGTTTTTAGATTAGTATTTAAAAACATTTTAATATCAACCTATCACATGTTTGGCCAGTCTCCCTTTTTCACAAAAATGTGTCTGACTGCTGAAGGCGTGGAAAAAAGTGCTATATATCTGAGGCTGTCCTGGGGTGCTTGTTGCTAGTATTTGGGCCATAGATCTGTTGTTCCCACTGGTCTGTGGGTCCGTGTGGTGCTCACACATGGATCTGTAGTTGTGTGTGTCCATTTGTTCATACACTACTTAAAAAGTAGTGGGATTATTATCGGGAGGACAAATGGAACGATATCAAAATATTAGATTTTAGTTTGTAACTGGTCATTTCATTGGCTCTTTGTGACAACAGATGGATTTTTTCCCCCAGAATGCTTTGAGGTGATATTAACTGATTAACTTAACCATGAAAGGCAGCTGTGTGAAGCAGCATTAACAATTTTAACATTTCTTTTAGAAAATGTGACAGGAGAGTCCTCATCAGTCTGCAAATCTGTGTGTATATTAGTGAATGAGACTGTGAGGCGCTTTGGGACTTACCGGTAATCGAGGGAGAAGTATGCATCAAGTACTATTTTATCATGTTTTTCCACACTGAACATATCACAACTACATTCTGACTGTGATAACAACCTTGCTGAAGTAGTTAAAGTCCATTTAAGACCACTTCTAGAGAGGTTATTGAATGGTTTAATGTTAAATCTAATCCACGTTAGGTTGTTGGCATTTTCTTCTTTGGGCTCGGGATTTTCATTCCCCCCCTCACACACACATGAAAATCACTGATGTCCCTGTTTACATAAAATACTGAAATAATAAAAAAATGTATTTAAATGATTATTTTTTGTCACATTTTTTCACTGCAAGTCAGACTTGCACAAAATACTGCATTCTTGCAACGAGTTTGCAAAAAAAAGCACTGTTACAGTATTTTTATGAATTAAGGCAACCAGAGATGATTAGCCAGAGTAGAAACTTTTGGTCACGAAACAGTCAGCATGAAATAATTGAACATGCATGACATGCTGCATTAATGAAGATTGGTTACATTCACAGATCCTCAAAACATTCAGATAGCACCCTGTGTTAAATCAGATTAGAATGATGAAACCACAGAATTTGATAGACTTTTAGCTTCAATTATTCAACAATAGATGCTAATGATGGTTTCTGCTTGTTTTGTGCATTATGCATATCCTTGAACTGAAGTGCTGGATTTACAAGGCACAGGACACCAGTGATCAGTAAAGCAACGCTAGGAGAACATTATATTTCATGGGTAAAATGATCATAACCAGAACAACAAAATCCAATTATTTTTATGCTTGGCTTCGGATTTTAATCAGATTTAAGATCTAATTTTCGATTATATTCATGAATTACCTGGCTCAGGTATGATCAGTTAATCTTACTGTGGTGACGTATCAATGTCAATCAGTGCAAAGAGAACTGGAAAAGAGAGGTAGATCTTTATATCCAGGGTCCAGATTTAGAATATTCCTCTCCATTATTACCTTTTGCTTGCTAAATATGGGGATTACAATGCAAATACATGCAACAAATTTGTTGATCCCCTGTAAAGACTATTAACTAATGCAACTTTTTGAAATAATCTGTACTGACACAATGGATCACATTGATATACTGTAGATTGTTTGAAATGACTTAGACAATGACAATCACTTAATTTTATACTTATTGCCTTGATTGTGAATTTCCAGAATTTATCTATCTATTGATCAAGGGTATACATGATAACAGATGTAATCATTAGTATTTACTTGAGTGTGAAGCTACCCCTTTCGATGCACAGAAAATGTTCAGTTTTTGAGAGTGAACTGTCTTCATACAACAAAGAGAGCTATTTCTATAGCTGTCTTCATATTTTTTGTATGGTTGGACAAAACTTAAAAAAATGAACTAAAACTGGTATAGAGTTCTTTCATATACTGTCAAATATACTCTCTCAAATATTTAGAGGTCTTACATAGTAGAACTGTGTTGAAAGAAAAGCAAGCTGTTCTTATTGTACAGAAAGTATTAAACGTAGGCCAGTGTGTGTAGGTAAGCTTGCAAATGATCCGGCTCAAAGGTAAACTACTTTTTTTTTTTTTAATTTTGTAGGAATATTTCGAGGTGTTTGCAAAAACATTGATCACTTTCCCGATGATGCAGATTACGAACAGGATGCTGCAGAGTATTTACTGAGTAAGTACATTAGTTCATACAACAGGCAATGATGAATATTCCATTTATCATAAAGTGAAAATTTGACTCCAACTTTTTTGTCTTCAATTCTAAACAATTATAAATATCACCTTTGTATAACAGAATTACATTCACTTGTATGTGTTTTGCTGAGTGTAGTTCTCCTCTCCTCAGGGGCAGTTCGGGCCTCCAGCCTCTTCCCCATCCTCAGTGTGGGATTGTTATTTCTTGGAGGGGTGTGTGTGGCCGCCAGCGAGTTCTACAAGTCGCGTTACAATGTCATTCTCACTGCTGGAATTCTCTTTGTCTCTGCAGGTCAGACACAAACGCGCATTAACTTAAATGACACAACAGTAAACACTACTACAACAGTACAACAATGACCTTTACAAAAACACAACCAACCTGGCAGTAGTTTCAATGTTTTACCATTTTCTTAATGCTACGTTCACACCGGCCTCAACATCACGTCTTTAAGTGACCACCTCCAAAGAGAAGAATGTGTAAATGTGCATATGTGAGCATTTCGGGCTTCTACGTTCAACATTTTTGAGTTCATGTGTTGTTGCGCAAGTTTTTAGGTCATTTTCTAAGCTGTACAGTATGTACAAAACATTGGCCATTGAACATGCATTCAAAATTTAACTAATTGAACTTTGACCGGTCAGGAACTTGGATTTGGTAGTGATGTATGGGTAGCGTCCTTTTTAAATCACAGAAGCACCAACCATTTGAAAATTGATCATGAAGGAGAAATGAATATTTGTGTCTGTTCCCATGCTGGAACTCTTTGACACCAAGTCTGCCATATGTCGCAATAGAGCTGTGAAAGAAAAAACTTGGAGCAAGATTAAGAAAATTTGCACCGCTTTGACATTTAGCACCAGGCTCTTCTAACTGAACTTAAATGCGCTGGTATCGGCTAGTGACAGTCTAGTGTGAACACCATATGCTGAAAGCACTGTCAAGAACTCTAGTTCAGCACAATCTTGAATACATACCCAGTGGATACTGTACAGACTCTCAATATCTAAGCAGTCAGGAATTTGCACCACAAACTCATCTTCTTTGTCTCTTTTATTTCTTCCTCAGGTCTAAGTAACATAATTGGAATCATTGTCTACATATCAGCTAACTCAGGTGACCCCAGTCAGAGTGACAACAAGAAAAGCTACTCCTACGGCTGGTCTTTTTACTTTGGAGCTCTGTCCTTCGTGCTGGCTGAGATAGTGGGAGTCCTGGCAGTCCATGTGTTCATAGAGAGACACAGGCAGCTGCGCACTAACGGACGGCCTTCCCTCATAAAGCCTCCCATCTCCCGTAACTCTTCATATTACCGTGACCGTTACTATCAGAACCGCAGCCGGCGCTGCAGCCACAAAAGCACTCACAGTGCTGGAGACTCCAACTCAAATACTTATCAGGCCCCCTTGGTGAACGACCGGGTACCGTCCATCTCTCCAGACACCAATGTTTCTGTCATGGCAGGTTTGCAAACACCAAGGACACTGGACTCAGAGTTCATGCTGTACACACTGACATCACCTTTCAAGGATAGCAGGATCACTATGAGTTTGGATGATTTGACAAATTCAGTGGCTCACAACAACACAGAGATGCTCCCAGGAAACACTGCATCCAGCAGGAGGACTACACCCGTCTGAGAGGAGAGGAAAACAAGGGAGAGCACACAGAGCAAAGGATCAGGCGACGAGGACAAATCACTACTTGCAATGATGATGGTCCTCTCCATGTAGAACACAGAATTTGCTTTTTCAAATGATTTCGTTTTTTGCTAAATGTTCAGGAGTAAAAATAAAGCTCATTTGTATTGATTCCATCATCAGGAATGAAATAAAATTTTCCTTTTAAGATCTATGATGTTTGCAGCTCTGCTCTGCCACAGCATCTGCAACTTGTGTGCAAATGAGGCTGATCACGAGGGGAAAATGTCAGAAGGAAACAGCTGCACAAACATAAATTACTATAAATACATCTGGCAAAACTATTAGCATTTCACATGCGTCTGAGCTCTTTTTGTGTCTCGCATGCTTAACATTATAACCCTCCTAAATGCATTTAAGCCCACATCCATGTGTGCATGACTGTGCTTGAGTGTGCATTGTATGCAGGTGCAAATATAAGTCTAAAAAACAAAATATTTTGTAATTCTGGGTGTGTATTTCACTTTGTATTTACATCCAATAAAGGAATGGGTTTTGAGGTGCAGCACAACTGTTTCTATTATTGAAGCTCTAGCACGGGAGTCATGAGTTGGCAGTTTTCTCTTCCTCTGCTGCCCTCTTCTGTCTATTCGTTAGTTTCTTCATCTGCTGTTGAACTGCTGGTTCTTTTTCAGTTTCATACAGGAGTTTGGCATTATGGGCGGGGATGCACCTGCAACCCACTGTATTCTTTATTTAGGACTAGTCACCTCAGTCCATCAGCATAAACTGTGTGGTATAAAACTCATCTCCATTCTCACCACCTTTAACTTGTTCCTGAACAAATTTTTACAATCTTGTTACCAGGCACATACATTTTCTTCTGCTTGAACAACAAAAAAACATTGTTTTAGCCTCAGTCCCTCCTCTCTGATCATTTATTCAAACATCTGTCCTTGCAAATATATTGTCCATGAAGGGAACACATACACAACCGGTTTAATCAGTCATTTACCACAGTAAAAAACCAGCGTCTTGCTGTATGTGACCATGCATGGATAAGTACCATTACAGATGATGTCAGGGTAGGACAAACAGCTCTAAAAGACACACTGTACATCAGCAAAACAGCAGGCGGATGACAAGACCTTGTACATTGCCATGGCAGCAGCACTGTTAATGCTGTGGAAACTGTGGTCGGCACTGTCACAAAAGAAGTTACCCAACAAAGCCTTCATTTTTATTGCAGTCACCCTTAAACATGACAGCAATGATTTTTACATTTTGCAGCCCTATACTCCATAAAGAAAAGAAACAAAAAGCCAAGGATCTACGTTCTATCATAACATATCATTCAGCCGCAGATTAAACTGACAATCAATGGACGGTCTGAAACTTTAGAAAATGTGAAAAAAATAAAGAAAATGAAAAAAAAATAAAGCTAGCCAATTTTCTTATAAGTTTTGCAGTCACATCACATAGAAGATGTTCTTTCTCAAGCATTTTTCACAGAGAAACATAAGGGCACGCTGTCATAAGCCTGTGAGCCAGAACAATAAACTCCACTTTACCTCCCATCCCACCAAAATAGGTTATATCATTCAGCTCTGCTCTACTAAATCTATTCTATGTTGCAACAATCTTTGTGGGTGTAAGTGTGATGAACACACTCTCAACATCCAGTGTCTTCTGGAGTGGACCCACAACAACAACCCTCTCTTTATCTGCATTTGCTCTTCGAATGCCAAAGAAATGAAAACTAGAAGTAGAAATGAGTGCCACTTCTATTTAAGTTCCTGGACGTTACAACAATTCTGGGTCTGTAATAAGGATGAGCATCACTGCCAAAATACTGATTTGGTTCCAATTCACTTCATAATTTGATTCTATTTTGGTTTTACCTTTCAAATTTTCATTCAAAAATCATTTCAACTGGTACTAAAAAAACTTTTAAAATACAAGCAATGTGAGCGAAAGCAGTGGATTTCGTGTTATTAAAGTTGAACATAATATAGTATAACAATTAAATAATATTATTCTACAGAGCCTACATTTAAAGGACGTGGAATGAATGGTTGATTCAAAACCCCCAATTAAGGCTTATTGCAATCAGTTTCTAAATGTTCCAACATTCACAACAGAACTGCTATTGCAACTTGAGATTGAAAATATTACAATTTCAAGGGAGAATCAGAATATCAGGTCAGAGGGAAGGCTATAACAACCTCCCAACCAGATGTTTTTCAACATAGTTTTAATAAATCTCATTACTTTGGGCAAGACAGCAAATGGTCTGAAGCCCAATGAGACAATTGTTTTGTGATACTGGGTTGTATAAATAAAATTGAATTGAATTCAAAGATACTGTCCGATCACGGCTAGAATAAACCCCAGGCAATCCCAACACCAATTACAACGGTTAAGTGAAGTACTACCTGAAAGTATCACCTGTGTGACCAGCTGCCAATGTAGTCAGATGAATAAAATGGCTGTTCGTTGCTCAACCAGTGAAAGTAAACGCTCAGTGGCAAAGTCATGGCCGCAGAGCAGATCCACCAGTCCTGGTAGCTTAACGGTATTGGAAAAGTATATGGAAGAAGAAGCCGGCAGCACACTACAGCAATGTTCAAGGGGTGGTTTATCTGAGAAAAGAGCATAGCAACCTCTTTTGAACAGAATCCAGTGACCATCACAGTGGCAGAGATCCAGAAAAAGGCTCAAGTATGAGAAACTGGACAGCACCAGTCCCTTTACAACATTAGCAGGACTATAAAAACCTTTATGGCAAACTTAAAGAAGTTGTGGAGAATCCGCCTTGAAGCCAATGGCAAGCCACTTGCACAAGTATCTATCAAATGTGGATAATACAATCCAGGACATACTGTAGTGCAGGGTGTAAGATGCTGGCGGGGAAAGCATACATGGAATGCCACAGCCAAGTGGCTGAAATAGTTTACAGGAACATGTGTGCAGAATATGGACTGTAAACCCCAAAGTCAACATGGGAAGCACCTTCGAAAATGGTAGAGAATGAGAGAGCAAAGATCCTGTGGGACTTCCAGATACAGACCAACAGGATGAGAATGGAGAACCAACTAGACATTTACTTGAGGTTCAAGAACAGTGAAAAGCTATTGTGGTGGAAGTGGCAATACCAAGTGATGGCAACTTCAGAGAAGATGGTGAAGGTGCCAGTGGTGCATGTAGGAATTTGAGCACTATGGCCAGTTACCCCCAAACCTCAGGAATGACCACAGCTGGTCCCTGGAAAAACCTCATACATCTCAGTCCAGAAAAGTGCAGTATCAGGAACAACAAAGATGTTGCGAAGGACCCTCAAGCTCCCATGCATCTAGTAAATGACCTGAGCTTGGTTAGGATAGTTTTCCTTTAATAGAAGGGTAGGAAGATTTGTCTTTTTTTTTTTTTTTTTTACATAAATTAACTTCTCTGATATTGACATCTCAAAGACACACTCCTAAAGAATTATGTTATTGGTGTTTTTAACATGATCTTGTAGCATTTTTCTCATACTGAAGGACATAAAATAATTTAAAATAGAACCTGCTAACTCAAGTGAAGGTCTGCAAACAAGCGGGAGAGAGCGTAAACAAAGGCATGGTGGAAAGTCAGGCTAGGCTTACTCAGTGCCAACAGTCTTTTCCACAACTCAGAAGCAAATTTCTGATGAACTCCCATTGTGTTGCACAAATTTTGCCTAGAAACTGCATAATCATAATTAAAAGACTGCTAAAACCTCTTTTACAATATATTAAAATATGATTGGAGAGGGACTAACAATTGCTCCAAATAAAGTTGAACCCCATCTTGTTTCTGCAAATTGTTTGTTTAACAAGTGCAGTGATAAAGTCATAACTTCAAAACAACAATTTAGTTTTTATAAGAACTTCATTGAAAAGTAAAAGTGCAAAGTGGGGAGTAAATATATAACACTTTCAGTTTATTGAAAAGTAAAGGAAGTTTGTGTATGAACAGCCAGTGATGGACACCTTTTGAAGAAGCCTTGTTCTGGCTTTGAAACAAAATTCCTTTTGTGTATTTTCTAAGATTTTAATTTCCAAAGCTCTTCCAACTGTAATGCATTTGTATTAATAATAGTCTTAATTTGAAAAGTAATGGCAGCTTTTGAAATTTACTAATGCCGGGGACAAGTTTCATTCTTAAAAGAATAAATATTTTAAGACCAAACTTTGAATACTTTCACAAAAGGCCATGTTTGTTTGTTTATTTATTTGGGTTTTGTTTGTTTATAACAGGGGTCCCTAACCTTTTTGGACCTGAGGGTCACTTCATGGGTACTGAGTCATATGAAGGGCTACCATTTAAAAAAAAACAAATTTTGATTTGTTACAGTTAGTTATACATTATTAATAATGAATAAGGATCCTCCTCTATGTAAAGACATAATTATCAACAGTGACAACAAGCTAGGAAACAGATATCAAAATTCAGCACTTTATTAATCTCAGTAATTGATACATTTTCAGATGATAACCATGGGAAAAATGTCCCATTTTTACTATGTGGTACCGTGTTGGTCAATTATGTAGCGTTAAAGAAAAATCAACGTACACATTTTTAAACAAATCTCGTCACATTTTGAACAAATAACCAAATCTGCAGCATTTTCAACAAGACGTTTTAAGACATTTTAATTATTTAATCAATGTAATTTCAAGTATATTTTAAAACAATTACAACAGAATAAAAGTTATTTTGTTTGATGCAGCTCATAAGTAAGTTGAGTGATTTTTTAAAGAAACCTGAGGGCACGTGGTGTGGTCTTGAGGGCTACCTTCTGGCCGTAGGCACTACGTTGGTGACCCGTGGTTTATTACATAAATTTAAGTTAAATTATTTTTTTATTATTATTGATTTTAATTTTATGCAATACGCTTCCATATTAATTGACTAATGGATATTTTTAAATTATTTATTAATAAAAAATAAAAATAAAAAAAAAAGAAAAAAGTTTTACTTTGGTAAGCACTGAGCACATCCGGTTCCGTTGAGAGCCATTTTGATGAAACAGCGAGGAGCAGACAATCTTGGAGCACCGACTTTCTCTAACTGTGTGGATTTAAAGTGAATAACCCCCTGGATAATTCTTGGTATTCATCGACTGATGGTCATCCCGGATCGAAGTGGATTGTTTTCCTCTGACCGTACGACGGATGGATTTTTTTCTTCCAGCTCGTTCGACAGCTAACCTGGGCATCAGAGTTAGCGCAGCTCCGCGTCTGTCGTTAGCTTTTGTTAGGCCTTTAGTGTTTCATAATGTGTTAGCGCGTCTTCATGTAGCATGTTAGCCGTAGCCATTTTAACACTTTGACGGAGCGGTTCGACTTAATAGTAACATTTTACGGTCTAATTCTTGTTTTGGACTCACCGTGGAATTTCAATTCAATTTCTGGACTTTGTGGAGCTTTTTGTGTTGTCAACGTTTGGTAGAAGATAACTGTATCCGACTAGCAAAAGTTAACACACGGACTGATGCTATAGGATGCTCATGGTCCGCTGCTAGCTACACCAGCGGCTAGCCTCACTGCGGCTTGAGCTTTCCTTCAAGGACAGGTGACCACGGACTCATTTACACCAATTTCACGTAATACACTGTGCTGTATGGACTTTCGTTGATTTGTTCGCACTCTTCTGTGCTTTGTTGGACTTGGGGAAAAAAAAAAAAAAAAACTGGCGAGGTACACTGTGCTTCTCAATGGCACGTTGGCCTCAATCCTCGTTCATTTTTCTATGGCATACTTAAAGACTGTCGTCCTCAGCGACCTTAAACTTACCCCAATTTAAGCCATTTCTTTGTTCAGTGTTTTCAACGAATATAAAGAAGGTTTACTGATTAAAGTCACCAAATCTAGCTACCTGTGTTCAGTGTTGACACTGTTTTTCCTTTGTTATAACAGGCCTTGAACTTTTTTTCTCCCCCGCTTGTGCTTATAAGTGATAAGACCTGTAAACATGTCGTGTGTTCACTATAAATTTTCTTCCAAACTGGATTACAATACTGTCACGTTCGATGGGCTGCACATCACCCTCAGCGAGCTGAAAAGGCAGATTATGGCCCGCGAGCGCCTCAAGGCCACAGACTGCGACCTGCAGATCACCAACGCGCAGACGCGAGAAGGTACTATTCTTCATCGACTCATTGCACAATTGCAGAGAAATGCGTCATTCAACCCTGTTTTGCTTGGACAGTTGAAGGACTGACGTCCTTCCAAGGTTGGTGGTTAAAAGTAATGAAACGAGTTCAATTGGTAGGTCATTGTAATAATTGACCAAGTTGTCCAGTTCTGCATTGGGATTAGAATTAAAACTCTATGAAGCACTTACATGTACTCCGGCTACAATCTATTAATTTGACAAGTATTACAGTATTACATTTCTTTTTTTGTTTGACATGCATTTGAATTATTTTTACTGACTTTTGATGTAAAATTTTCAAAATAGTTGAATATGTTTAGAAATAAAAGTGTGTTAAAAGTATATAAACTAAGTCTGCATGTGGTTATTGTGTACATTGAAGTTTTCTAAACAAACTGTGTTGTTTCATAGAGTACACAGACGACGAGGCCCACATCCCCAAACACTCTTCAGTGATTGTCCGCCGCACTCCAATTGGTGGAGTTAAGCCTGCTGGCAGGACGTTCATTGTGTACGTATAACTGTCATTTACAATCAGTCCTCAAATTTTGATTAGGCTAGGTTTAAAACGAAATCTATTCAGCCAAAGTAATGTAAAAATATAATAAGAATTATGACTGTCTTTTTAAACCAATCACCATGTATATATTTATGTGTGTATATACTCCGGAAAGAGATATATATATATATATATATAATATATATATATATATATATATATATATATATATATATATATATATATATATATATATATATAATATATATATATATATATATATATAAAAACTGGCATAATAAAGTAAGTATAAGTTGCACTTCTGGGAGAAATTTGTTTTAATAAATTACAGGACCAAGAACGGATGTTTCATTCTGAAGGGAAAATCCTAATAACTGAATAGTTGACAATAATTGACATAATATATGCATGCTTCACTACTAGGGGTGTAACGGATCACAAAACTCGCAGTTCGGATCGTGTCAGGGTTCGGATCATTTTTCAGATCAGTAAAAAGTAAAAAAAAAAGAAAAAGACAAAAAACAACAATAATGAAGCTAGATTAATTTTTGGAAATGCTTCAAATCATATATTCAGTTAGCATATTAAGTATTACCCACACACAATATTTATATATGCAACATCTAAGCATCTAAACCCCAAATTGCCTCAGGTGGAAGGTTGGCGCCAGTGTTCGGCAGCAGAGCCACCACCAGTGTATGAATGTGTGTGTGTAAATGGTTGAATGGGTCTGTGCCTGAAGGTAGAAAGAGCTATACAAATCTACACCATTTACAATTTGGTCATTGAGGTCTGTTTATTAAAACAAAACATCGTTAAACTTTAAAAACAAACAAAATGCTAAAACATGTCGTTTCTGGTGACATTTACATGTCTTTAGACAAAATTTACAAAATCTGAGAAAAGAATGCTAAAAATAGTGTTGAAAATACCAAATCTATCTGGAGTACCCCTTAAAATACAAATGTTCTCATCCCATCCAATGTTAAATATTAAATAAAATAGTTGCAGTTTTTTGGTATTCATTGTTTTGTTGAAACTAACCGTGGGAACATTTAAATATTTAATTAGATTAAATAAACTTGAAGACATAATTATGCAAAACAGTTAAATGAAGTAATCAAGTAGGGGTGGGATTATATAAGTTTGCTTTTTCCCACTCTTTTTCAAGCAACCAATCAAACTCTACTGAATTTAGTTAATAATCACAAAGAATGAATGAACCAAATGTGACATAAGTGTATTTTATTTTTGTTTGTTTTCAATTTTCTAATCAATGCATCTTATTGATTCTGTAATGAGCTTGATAATTAATTGTGTAATTGTGTGTTTTGTCCTGTATTTTCAATCTATATTTGAAATAAACCAATCAACCACTTAATCAATCAATATCTATCGATCTGCGTCCTCCATTGTAAAGTCAAGAAAAGCTTTTGATGGAAGCTCCTCCCACACGCAACGGGAGGTTCAGGTGAACAGACTTTAAGAAAGCCATAAAGCAGCTACTTTAGCGCCTGTCAGAACAAAGAGGATTTGCATGAATTTGATGCAAATTTCATTTGATGTAAATTAACAATACTGTAATTGACTTTAAAGTAATTCCTACTTTTCTTTTTAAAAAGAAAAAACTATCTTCATAGTTAAAAGTTCTGCCTTAGTTCAGTTTGATCAATTTATGTTAAAATTAATATTGCTGAATAAAATTGTTTTTAAATGGAAATTTGCTAAACAACCAAATTTTGCGTTGAATTCAATGGTGGACTTAAATTAAAAGGATTCAAATCAAATCCATAATTAGCAGATGATACACAACTCCTAGTCATGAAGTATTAGGGGATGGAATTTTTTTATTTTAAGTAAATCTATGATTGTTTGTCATTGAAAAATGTTTTTTTTTGTTTTTGTTTTCTCCAGAGATCGTTCTGACACATCTGTGGTTGGATCTTCTAGACCCGTATGTAAAACAAATCCAAATCAACACACTCTCCTCCTCACCTCTCTCTCTCCCACTCTGTTTGGCTTTATTCACCCTTCTCAAGAACATTCTGTCAACAAAGATCAAATTGTATCTTTTGTTTACTGTGCTTTTTTGTTTGTTATTTTGCATTTGTGTTGATATCTCAACCTCTGTGTGACTTGATGTTCTTTTTGGGAAGAGTTTTCTACATTTAACACGGTTCACATCAGAAAAGTCTTTGCTTTGTGTCACGTATGACATCAGTAGGCTAAAACTATTGTGGCTTAAGGAGAGAAAGTTTTGCAGAACGTTATTTTTAAGATACAAGTAGTTGTTTCCATGTTGCTATTTTACATTTTTCTGAAAAATAATTTTGAATGAGTGTTGCATAATTATCTGATTTTGTAGCCTGCTTTAAGCCAGGCATATGCACTTTAAGGAGGTTGTGGTCTTTTATTCTGCCAAGTCTTTGTAATTTCTTTTCTGTGAAAAGTTTAATGATCTGGTTTATTTAAAAAAAAACACAAGAATGAAAGTTTTACTGGGGCTGATTGTAATTAACATGGATTGCAATTACATATCAGAAGTTGTGAGTGGAACAGATTTGCCCGGGATTTTTTTTTCTTGTTTTTTTTTTAATGTCAACAACTGACCCTGCTCAACTATGTTCTAAAATCTGTTATTTGGTAACACTCATCAATGTTGATTGCTCTGTTTTGTACAATTTCCTCTTAAAAGCTTTTTTGTTCTTCTGGTATGGACTGAATATAACACACAAACCTTAAAACATTTAATCCTGAAGTGCACAAAAGTCATTTAGAATTCAAGTGCCTTTTCTGTCTTGCAATCAAACCTAACTTAATATGTACTATTAAAACTGGTTTGAGGAGTCGTAAGGAGCTAGGTATTAAAAGGTACTGTGATTTTGCCTCACATGTAATTTTGTCTTTCAAAGTTTTAAGACACAATGGTAATTTAAATACCATGTCAATCTTTAGAGGCCTTTCATGGTTGCTGCAGTGAGAAGTATGCTGGTGAAGTGTGTCCTGTAAGCCGCAGAACCTGTCAATAAAGCTGTTGAGTGGTTTTGTCAGAACTGCTTGCACCAGATCCCTTTGTGTTCCCTGCGCAGCCCACTGCAATAACCACTGTGTCCTCTGAGCCCTGCAGACTTCGATGGATCCCACTTCCTGTTAGCTCAACTATTAGATTTTTGTCAATTGCATTTAGATCTGCTTTTTTGTTGTAGTATAAAAACACATTTTATTTTATTTGCTTCAAGACGATTTTTTTTTTCCCCCCAAACCTTGTGTTAAACATAACTTTTCGCTCCACTAAAGTAGGACTTTGTTTCAGGATTCGGTTTAAAGGATAGCTGACGACTGTTTTGTTTTTGTTAAGCTTTCCTCTAGAGCTGGAAGTGTTCCTTTTGTCGCACCAGTTCAATATATGTAACTGCAGCATTTTCATTTTTTTAAGAGCTTGAAAACTTTAATCATAACTCCAGCAAATAATTTCAAAGTAGGAAGTTTCTTGATTATTTGACATTAAGGTTTGATTCTTTGTTAAAGATCCACTCTGATGAAAATATTTTTTTTGCTGCTTTTAACATATTATTGTGATATTTTTCTGATATAGTTAGAACATTAATCTAGAGAATTTTAAGTATTACTTTATTCAAATTGTTGTGAACCAGAAGCAGACAAAAAATGTCATTTGAGGAAAAAAAAAATGCTGGATGGGCCACAAGCTCCCTGCTGTGCTCCATTCTGATGCATCCACTTGTAGACAAATGGATCCATGTACGTCTTTGTTTTCCTCGTCTGAGCTCAAAACTTAATGACTGGATAGCTCCAACAACAGCTCACTATTTTAATTTCACTGCTAATGTTAGATTGGGGTTGTGAGGGCCGTAAGATAGTGGGAGAGGATGTCAGAAGTTGTGGTGGGCTTACCCCGCGCCAACATTCACTCTCACATCTCTGAGGCGAAAATAATGACTTACTATCACCCTACAGAAACTTTGTTCTTGAAAACGTCAGCTTTTCTGATTTAGGCCAAATTCGTCATCATTAAAAGACCACTGCGAATACTTTTACAAGAAATCAGAGTGGGACTTTAAATGAATGATTCAATGTGCAAATAGTGTACTTTTAGAATTAGCTGACGATTTATACCCATGTAGTTCCATAATCTTTTTGCATCTTAAAATTAGGTTATTTAATGCTAACGATTCAATAGTGTCCCCAGTAGAATTATATATTGTTTTATTGGTTTGACCAGAATAGAAGGAACTATAAAATCCATGTAAAATGGTCTAAAAAGGTTTGATTTTATAACACGATTATAATGTTATGTAATTTTAAGAAAAACAATTTTTGATTAATTATCTTTGGTTAAAAATATAACCATGTAGGAATACAGTTAGCTTTTTCTATTTTTTCTTTATTCCTTTATTTTATTTTTACTGATATGCTAACTGAAATAGAAGCATTTTGAGTAAATCGGGGCTTATGTGTGAACACCAACAGATATCTAATATTAGATATTCTGTAAGAATCTGTCTTTGTTTTAATGGTTGTTTGCTTACAATATCGTGTGTTTGACAAAACACCAAAGGCTGTACCATTGTTGCGAGGAAGTGATTGGATTGGACACACAAAGCGTCTTGAGTTCTACCTTCTCATTAGATGACTAATGGATAACGTTAACTTTATATGCTCTGATTCTCCTGCAGACGGATTCTTCTCCTTCTTTGTCTCTTGCCCAGCTTGCTAAGGTATTTTGTTTACATGGTTGCTGTGGAAGAAAATATCAATTTTTCAATGCTCTTCCCCTGACCTCCCTTTTAAAAGAAAAAAAAAGTAGTTTTTTTTAACAAGTTTCTCTGCTGATCTTTAGACCGCTAATCTGGTTGATGCAAATGCGTCAGAGGAGGACAAGATTAAAGCCATGATGACTCAATCGAATCATGATTATGACCCAGCAAAGTAAGTAGACACATCTCAAGTATTTTCCTGCTAAATCGTCTCGCCTTTTTGCTTTTTAAACATGTGTTCAACATAACCTTTCTCTCACATTTCCCTTTAGTTACTCAAAGAAGGCAATTGGACCCCCACCTGCTCACTATACTTGCTATCGTTGTGGAAAGGCGGGACATTACATTCGCCAATGCCCTTTGCCTGTGGTAATCTTGTTTTGTCAGGTTGAATTTTCTTTTTCTTAAGAAGCACATTATGTGAGTATGTATTTTAAAAATGTTTGTAGGTGCAAGACAAAAGCGTGGATGGCCCTAAACCAGTAAAAATCAGCAAGGGCATCCCTCAGAGCTTCATGGTGAAAGCCGACCCCGGCACCAAGGGAGCCATGTTGACCAGCACTGGAGAATACGCCATACCGGCCATTGATGCGTATGTGTGAAATGTCAGATCCATAGCACCTCAAAATTGATCTTAGCAGTAAGTCTGTCATAAATCCACATTTCTGTTGCCAGGGAGGCGTATGCTCAAGGAAAGAAGGAGCGTCCTCCTTTTGTTCCACATGAGCAGTCATCGTCTGAGGATGATACTGACCCAATACCTGATGAACTGCTGTGCCCCATCTGCAACGATTTGATGACGGACGCTGTGGTTATACCCTGCTGTGGAAACAGCTACTGTGATGAATGTGAGTTTTTACATTATTGCCTAGTCTTTGTGTTGAATAACATTTATCTTTAGAACTAGAGGCCCTAATCTTTATGAATTTTTTTTTTTTTTAATGGAAAAGCTTTTCTCTGAAATCAGATTTTATGTTTCCAGGTATCAGAACAGCATTGTTGGACTCAGAGGAGCACATCTGCTTTACATGCAAACAATCTGACGTCTCTCCCGATAATCTGATCGCCAACAAGTTTCTTCGACAGGTAATGAAAATGGTTGTACAAGCTCTTACAAGCTATTTTCAGGGGAAGGATTTGTACTTGATGTGTTAGAAATGTAATTCTTTCTGTTCTACAGGCTGTGAACAACTTCAAGAATGAGACGGGATACACCAAACACGTGCGCAAACAGGTCCAGCAGGCCGTCCCTCCCCCGCCACGTCCCCAGTTACTCAGGCCTCTTCATTCGAGACAGCAGGACCCTCTGCTGGCTAACATCTCTAACCCACCTTCAACTAGTGCCCCCACAACAGCTCCCAAAATGGAAAACCTGTCTATTGCTCCCCCTTCTTCATTTACTCCTCCAACTCCAAGTCCACCTCCTGCAGAGGCGGTCTCTGAAGAGCCAAATGCGTCTCCGGTTCCTGCATCTGTGTCTGACCACCTCTCTCCGGTACACTCAAGCAGCCAGGGAGAACCACCCCCACCGGGGTACGTTTCAGCTTAATTAAATCCTTCCTGAAAAATTTTGGTTCAAAGATTTTGAGATTTTTGTGCTGGTTTCTTGACTCTAGTGAGATTGATGAGGTTGATCCAGAGCCTGCAGTGAAGCAGGAGCCTTCAGGAAAATCTGAATCACAGGTGAGCACATTTCTTCTCTAGTTAGGCTTTAGGTTTGATTGGTTTCAAATATTGCTAAGCAAAATATCCAAGATAAGAGATTAAATGCTTGAAATGCTTCATTTTATGCAAACATATTTCACAATCTCAGTTGGTTTTCACTTCTATTTTTTTGCAGAGATATTTGCCAGTAATTAGTCACCTCCCACCTTCAAGGCTACATCATTCATCAGGTAAGATGTGTATTTGAACATATGAAATCTTTGTTGATTGTACTTCAAATACTGACCTTGATTACATACATCTGTTTGTCTGCACCAACAGGCCATCAGTCAAGACACAATCAGTCCCACAGAGGTGGAGGCAGACACTGGTACGACCTATTCACATGCCTGCTGTTATCCAGTGTCTTACGAGCTGTTGTAACATTCTGTTTTTATTTTAATCTATTCTAGGAACAGAAACAGAGGGGAGCAGACTTCAGCTCACCTACAAACACCTTTACCTCCTGTACCAACACCTCAAGTCTATCCATCTCCCCTGTATCCACCCCCATCACAGCCGTATCTACCTCCCTACAGCTCTGGGCCTGGCCTTATCCCTCCACCCATTATCAGTTACCAGCCCCAGCCAGTATTTGCCCCAGGCCCTCCAGTGCTAAACCCTCCCTGGGTACCCCCTGGTGCCCAGCCCCCTCTTCTTCCTTTACCACCGTCTATGGCCCAGCCTTTGCTTTCTAAGGAGGATTTCTACAGACCAAGACACCACAGACAGGACAAGTTAGTGTTTGGTTTCTGGCTCTTTAATCACTCTTCTAAAAATGTACACACAGTTTTTATTATAGCTGTCCGCACGAGTAGCTTTATTACAAGAGAAAATGTAGAAATAATTTGTTGTTTCTTTGTGTTTAGAGCCACGTCCAAACTTGATGAGTTTACTAAAGATTTTCATGAAGAGCTTATCAAGTATAGAAATGCACCAAAAAGAAGAAGACCATCTTACTCAAGGTAATGTCTTAGTTTTTTACTGCCACACTTCAACACTGACTTTGGAGCAATTTGGGATTATTAGCTCAAAGCTAAATCTGTTGAGTTTATTTGTGTTAAAAAAAGTAAAACTAACTGAAATCTGGATTTGTTCTGGTAAAATTACTCTGATGAAAATTAGTCCAGATAAGGTCCATAAAAAAACATAGTACATTATTTTAAAAAAATTAAATAAATGCTGTTCTTTTCTGTTGCTTGTATTGTCCAAATAAAAAAGATACATCTTCTGAAATAAAGTTTTTGAGTTGGAATTTGTTGTAATTAATTTTAAATGTTAACCAATTCTGCTTTTAAATAATAAAATAAACTTGGTTAACTGGTTAAAGTGAAGTGTCAGTGGCTTATTAGAATAGATTTTGCAGTCTAAGCAATTTTTTTCTTGCTAATTTTGCTGTCTTCTAAGGGTATAACAATTCAATTTAACAGTTCGATTCATACAATAATTTGTGGTTGACTATGCAATTCAAAGTTGATTCATTGGTTCATTTTCAACAATCAGATTCACTTACTTAAAATGGATACAGGACATTATTATTCAAAACTTCTGCCAGAGTGACCCAGATAAATATCTGGTACTGTACTGTACAGTGGAAGTTTTCCAGATTCCTTGTATTTCTAGACAGCAAGATATTCAAGTGTAATTTAAATATGTTTAAGCAAACAAACAAACAAAAACAACAATTATTGTCAAATCCATTCAGATTTTAGTTTCATAAAGTTCAGCCCACTGTTGTTTTTCCACATCAAAATAATACAAAGAACACTTTTAGAACATTCTACCACACTGTATTGTCACGGCTTTACTAAATTGAAAGTGTTTCCATATATGGACTTGAATGATACCTTGATTATTTTTTCCTTCCATCACATGTGTTTTGTGTGGTGTGATGGCATAATTATTTCAGACAGATCAAAATAGTTGAATCCTAGGAACATAAATTAAGTCAATTAATCGTTACACCTCTACTGTCTACTGACCTTTGTGTCCTACCTTTGGTTCCATAGTATAACGTACATCTTTAAAGCTTGCTCTCTGTCTCTGTTCCTTGAAAATGTTTTCTTTTAGGTCCCGGTCATACAGTCGCTCTCCATTCAGCCGTTCTCCTTATTCTCGCTCTAGATCAAGATCTAGATCCAGATCAAGATCCAGGTCTTACTCCTTTTCACCAAGTCGATCACGTTCCCGTTCCCATGGCAGATCTTACACACGTTCCCCTTATTCTAGACGAAACGGACGCAGTTATGGACGCTCGAGGTCAAGGTCCCGCTCTCGCTCGAGGTCCTTTGGATACCGGCGCTCCGGATCACCACGCTCTCCCTTTCGGGGCTGGGATGGAACTGAAGGGCCTGGACCCTACCGGTCAAGGTCACGCTCCCCCGGTGGCTTCCGAAGCCGCAGTCCTGGTGGGCGAAGGCTGCCCCCTCGAGAGTTACTTCCTTATGACCTCAAAGGGCACAACAGTCCCACAGGCCACGATCGTTGGGAAAGAGAGCGGTACCGGCAATGGGAAAAGGAGTACACAGACTGGTACAACAAATACTACAAAGACTACGACACCCAGCAGCCAGCCATGCATCACAGGAGCCACAGCAGCAGAGATGGGGAGAGGGAGAAAATGTCCTCATCAAGAGATTACTCACCTCAAGGGAGGGGACGAAGAGGACGGGACGAGAGAGGGGGTCCCTCTCATCATTTCCCAGCGTCATCTTCAACGGGGAACAAGTCCAGCTCTAAAATGATGAGCTCAAAGAAAATAAAAAGGAAGACAGGGGAGGAAGCGGATGCATCGCATCACTCACTAGACAGAGGTGATGCCACGCCTGTCAGAGATGAGCCGATGGACGAAATGTCTTCACAAACGAAAACGCCTCCAATCTCATCCAAGCTTCCCGCTGGTGCAGCCCTTTCTAAAGCTTCAGCATCTAAAAGTACAGCCGTGCTTTCTAAACCCGCCACCAAGTCCACTTCCAAGGCTGGGTCCGATAAATTGAAAAAAGAGAAGGGTTCAAAAGTTAAAGCTAAAGGTAAAACGGAGAGTGTGAAGGTGAAGAGTGAAGGCGTGAAGGTGAAGAAAAAGACGGCAGAGGGTGTGATAACAAAGAAGAAGGACCCATCTTCCTCTGTTGTTAAACCGCTGAAGGCCACCAAAATCAAACCAGACGATGCTTCCAGTTTGACCACTAAAAAGGAGAAGAGCAAAATCTCTTTGCGGTCCACTGCGGCAAAGACTCCTCCATTGTCCTCCCAAAACCCACCTTTCCCTTCACTTCACGAAGGCTCAAGATCAGACCACGACCTGCGGGGTAGAAGAGATCCCCCTCAGAGTCTTTTTTCCCTCCCGCATCAACATGGGCTCCCACACCTCCCCCGCCCTTTGTCGCCAATTGATAATCGAAGGAGGATGGGAGAAGATTGTCGCTCTTTACTCAGACCTCCTGGGAAGTTGAGGAGAATAGATGGTTTAGAGGATGGAGGCGATGTCCTCACTCATTCGCATCTTCCCCATCAGTTGGCTCTCCATAGACTTCCAGCCCCCTCTGACAGGCTGTCAAATTTACCTCCCCTGCAAGTGTGTCGTGACCTGGGCCGCGGTGATTCTGATCGAGCAACCATTAGACCGTTGATGGACATTCCGGTCAGTATGTTTTATGGAAGAACTCAAAGACTGATTGCAATCGAAATGACATTCTTTGGTCTTAACAGTCAGTTATTTTGTTTTTGTTCACAGAAACCAATGAGGAGGATCAAGTTGAACAGGGACCTGGGGAGAAGGGGTAGCACAGAAGCAACCTCCTTGGACAGAGCACCGATGGGTCTAGAAAGAACAACCAACTCCACTTTGGACCGTTCTGCTGCTTCTATCATTTCTGAAGGAAATGGAGTCAATCCAGCTGGAGAAAATGGAAGAAAAGAGTCATCAGCATCTGCAGAAAGACCCGTATCCAGAGACAGACCGGGAGCTGCAGGAGACAAACGCCACATCTCAGACATGGACCGAGATAGGCTTTCTGCTTCTGAAAGAGATCGAGAGAGACTTTCCACATCTGAAAAAGAACGTGATAGACCTTCCACTTTAGAAAGAGATCGAGAGAGACCTTCTACTTCAGAGAGGGATCGGGATAGACCTTCCATTTTAGAAAGAGATCGAGAAAGACCCTCTACTTCAGAGAGGGATCGGGATAGACCTTCCACTTTAGAAAGGGATCGAGAGAGACCTTCCATTTCTGAAAAAGATCGTGATAGACCCCCCACTTCAGAGAGGGATCGGGATAGACCTACTTCAGAAAGGGATCGAGATAGACCTTCCACTTCAGAAAAAGATAGAGATAGACCTTCGACTTCAGAAAAAGATCGAGATAGACCATCCACTTCAGAAAGGGATAGAGATAGACCTTCCACTTCAGAAAGAGACAGAGATAGACCTTTCGCTTCAGAAAGAGATCGGGATAGGTCTTCCGCTTCCGAAAGAGAGAGGGATAGGTCTTCTACACTAGAAAGAGATAGGGAAAAGCTGTCTGCACCAGAAAGGGATCGAGAAAGGCCTTCTGCTTCAGGACGAGATCGAGAAAGACCTTCCACTTCTGAAAGAGAGCGAGAACGACCCTCTGCTACAGAAAGAGATCAAGACAAACCTGTTTCAGATCAAGATAAAGCCTCTGCTTTAGAAAGAGGGCGAGATCGATCCACTTCTGACAAAGAACGACTCCTGGGGTCTGACAAGGAAAGAGACAAGGTCTCTAGCACTGGTTTAGAAAAAGCAATGGTGGACAGAGACAAAGAGGTCGAAAAGTCAACAAAGCCAGAAAAGAAGAACTCCAGCAGTGGAAGTGGAGGAGGCAGGTCAGTCTGTTTGGATAAGATGACTATTGCCGAGAAATCTGCCATAACCAGGAGGCTGCCTGACCATCAGGAGAGACCTAGTGTGTCCTCTAAGGAGAGAGGGGAGAGCTCAGACAAAGCTTCTAAATCTGACAGGTTATTATTTTCTATTTTTTGCTGCTTGTCACAATGCTATCACATCCTCGGATAAGAGAAAGATTGGTTTGCTTGCTCTGTCTTTAAACACATTTTAAGAGGTGTAATTATATTTTCTCCTCTCCCAGGAGTACATCCAGCGACAGAATAGAGAGAAGTGACAAACCATCTGCTTCCGTCAGGGAAGGTAATTTGAAAAATGGGCTAAATAGGAATGAGAGATGATTAATTTTCTCTTGTGAAATTTAATTCTGTATTCATTCAACCCATTTCCTGATCGTTTCCAATCTGACAGGCGTGAAAGATCGTCAGCAGACATCTGTGAAGAGTAAACCAAGGATCAGCCGAAAGGCTCTGACCAGCCATGCGGTCACTTCCACCAGGTGAGTCTGCTGTGTTTTCGTTTAGACTTTACCAGGTCAGTTTATTTCATTGTTTCTGGATGAGGAGGAGTTAATGGTGCAGCTCCCCTGAAATTCTGATTTCCTTTGGATCAATTAAAACTACTAAAAATGTGTTCTTTGTTTGATGTCATGGAGATTTGATTGAAACAAAGAATTTATTCTGGAAAAAAAATCTTTTTTACTTTGGGATTGAAAGCGAAAATGCATTGTTACGGTATTGATTTTGTTTTGATAAAAACCTTGAGTGCTTTTCTTCATATCTATCATCAGGCCAAGCCAAGAAAAAAAGCCGAACTCAGAGAAGGAACTTAAGAGCGTAGCCTCCAAACCAGTAAAGCCGCCCTCATCCAGCCCTTCCAGCAGCCCAAGTGGCAGCCTGGCCCTCAGCCCGACCAACCAGGAGCCGCTCATTCAGCCTCCCCCTCGCTCCAAGTGGGAGAAAGAAGATGATGAAGAAGACGGCCAGGAAGATGTTCTCCCTGCAACCATCAAAGAGCCCTCTCCTGTAAAGCACAGGAGTCAGGTCAGAGAGGTGCTCCCTGAAGCAGCTAAATCCATCAGGAGCGAATACCGAGAGGTTTCGAGGGAAGAGAGGAGAGGAGTAGGAAGGGAGGACAAGAAAAGGAAAGCAGTGAGGGATGAGGGTAAAGGTGTCCGGACTGCACAAACAGACTCCAGCAAGCAAGTCAAAGCCAAAGGTACCAAGGATGAGGGCAGAGTGGCAAAAGAGGAGAAGAAGTCTGCAACACGAGAGGAGGAGAGAAGAGGAGAAAGAGAGGAAGGACGAGGAGTTACGGGGAAAGAGGAGAGGTCAGTGGAGACCAGAGGAGGACAAGAGGGGAGTCGTGGCCCAGAGCCCAGGCGACAGCGCCTATGCTCCGACCTGACGCGGGAGACGGATGAGGCGGCCTTTGTTCCCGATTACAGCGAAGGCGAGGGCTCAGAGGCGGAGGGAGGGAGGAGCGGCGGCGGCAGCATGAGCCCCTCTCTCAGCCAAGTGTCAGCCAGCCAGCCGTCCCGCAGCCCCACCATGAGCAACCACAGTGGCTCGGCCACCACCACGGCCGACAAGAAGAAAAAGAAACACAAGAAACACAAAAAACACAAGAAGCACAAAAAGCACAGCAGCCAGGACAAGGAGGGAGAGCCCAAAGTGCACAAACACAAACACAAGAAAAAGAAACACAAAAAGAACAAAGACAAAGAGACGGAGGAGGATGAAAAGAAGATGGACAAAGAAGAGGAAGTTCCTCCATGCTAACGGACTGAACTTTATGACAGACAGCTGAAGAGGATCTTTTTAGCAAACAGCAATTCTGATTCATGTACTGCTAGAAAAAAGGTTTCAATGTATTTTGCTTCTTGTCGGTTGGTTGGTTTGTTGCTGCTGTGAGCCGGCCTCGTGCTTTGTTTTTTCCAGAGGTACATCAGAACAACTGCTGAGGTCTCCGGTTTTTAAAGCGTCCTCTTTCCTGACAGGCCCGTGAAAACTGCAGTGACGCTGTGAAGAGCTGTTCAAAAAGGAACTGATCAGAACAACAAATCCTAATAGTAGGAATAACGAATGCACTCAGGGATACAAATAATTCTTTTTATGTGAGAAATTCTCTTTTCTGCTCTTTAGCTTTGAGCTGCTCTTTTTTTTCATTGTAAGTTTGGCTTACTTTGGACATTCGTTGGCTTTTGTTTTTTAAGAGCATAAATACTGAACAAAATTTGCTTCAAGAGCCATTTAATTTTTTTTTTCCTTTTGGATACTGTAGTGGAAATTGACAAGTAAATGTCACTGATCTACTTGACAAAATCCTCTGGTCCCATAGGAAACTTTGAAAATGTTTCTAAATCAAAGGTTAGAGTGAAATATTAAAAACACTATTGCATTTGGTTTGTGGTGTTTAAGCAGACTTTCGTGTTCATGCAAGACTGGATTGTAAAAAGTCAAGGATGTTCTTATTTATATTGACATGTTTTTGTTCCAGATGTTTAAATTTGTTGTGTGTGTGTGTGTATGTTCTATGATGTAAAAATGGAGTCACCTGGAAATGTGACTGCTTGGAGAGCAGTTCATTTCATGCAAATGTTTTCTTTTATTAAACTGTACTGACCTTATTAATGTCTGATGTGCGTTGTGTTTGAATTCTGGTTGGGTAATGACATAAATAAAATTTATACACAGTAAAGAAAAATATTTGTCTTCTTTATTAATTAAATCAAAGACAACCAAAAAAAAACACGTTAGCATCCAATACTAAGAGAAATCAGTATAACCAACTGGATGATGTCATTACCTGTTTGTAATTCAAATCTAAACTACTTTGTATTTACATCAGCAATAATTCTGAAAGATTTTGCATTTAATTGCATCTTTTGTTAGTTAAATGTTTCCACATTGTCTCTTTAACACAATCAGTTTCGATTTGACTGACATAATTTTCAGGTTACTAAAAAGTAAAGTAACAGGTGGTTGGTTGAGATAAAAAAAAATAAGGTGAACCACTTTAGCATTTTTAGTTTTGTTAGCTTTGAGCGTTTATCTTTTCAAAATAAAAGTTTGATTTTTATTTTGGTGAGGTTTTGCCTGGCAATCACAAATGGTGTTAAAATGTATATTGCTGTAAATCCCATAAACACTTAAATGTAAATGTATTTATTGGGAACCTAAGATGCCAAATATTACATCAGCATTCTCTAAAATAAACTGTCAGATTTTGGGAAAGTAAAAACCTGATTAAAT
The DNA here is from genome assembly GCA_003999625.1 of Oryzias javanicus. NCBI lineage: Eukaryota > Metazoa > Chordata > Actinopteri > Beloniformes > Adrianichthyidae > Oryzias > Oryzias javanicus. The sequence continues at coordinate 15,162,649 of CM012437.1, forward strand.
TCTTCAAAGTGTATTTTTTTTGTTTTTACTTTTCATATAATTTTTTTTTTTAAAGGCTGATGTTATTCACACGTATTTACGTGCGACCAGTGTAGAAAGTGATGGAAATTCATGTTGGCCACACGTAATACGTGCAGCCAAGATCTCATTGCTGCATTGCCTGCACATATTTTAAGTGTGTCCCGAGCTGGATTTTTTTTTTTTGGCCACAGGTATTTAAAATTCAACTTAAAATTAAAGTCTTATTAACTGTCACACGTCCTAAATGTGTGAAATGTGTTCTCCACATTTGAGCCATCCCCTGGTGGAGCCGTGAGCTGCAGAGACAGCCGCACCCAGGAACCATTTGCTTGTTTAACCATAACCGTAACTGTAACCCTAACCTTAACCCCTTTCCCCTGGGTCTGTGCCACTAAGAAAAAAGTTTAGCTCTGACCGCACGTTTTATTGAAAATTATGTGCGAATAGACACTGTCTTTTTAAAATTCTTTTCTATATTTTAGGTTAAGTATTCATGTTAAAAATTAACCTTGACGGTCAGAAATGTAAAAGTAAAATGAAAAGTAAAAAAATCTGTTATTTCCTCTTGAACTTCAGCATGTCTTTACATGTAGACGTATTTATCTTTCTAAATCTGAAGTGTGAGTGGTGATTAATGAAGTGTGCATAAATAATGCATGCCACATGGGTCTTTGTGACACAGGCAGCACCTTTGAAGATGGATACCAGAATAATTAGTGAGTGACTGCAGCAGCCGCACACTGATGATCTCCAAAGACGTTCCACAAAGACCCTGCATTTCTACGCCTCTGACAGTTAATTGAATTATAAACATTAATTATTAAAGCAAAGAGCCACACAGGGAACTATGCTGTGATGCAGAATGAACACTGTGTGGCGCACGAGTCCTGAAACCTGTGACTAAAAAAGATTAGCTGTAAAGATCCTTTCTATTTTTTTTTTTTTTTAAGCCTCAGCCCCAAAATGCCACTCTGCTTCCCTCATCTGCCCTCAGAGCACACAGCAATAAACTTCATTGTGTGTGTGTGCACCTTGTACAAAGGATGGCAGGAGTACCGGATCACAGGAAACTGAGAGGAGACAGGTTCATAAAAGAGCTTTAGGACTGAGAAACAACAGAGCAGCAGATGTATTTATCCTCAAACAGCGGTACTTAAAAGCACAGTTCAGTCAGTCCATGTGCTGTCTGGTTTTGTGCGTCTGTGTGTGTGCGTGCGGTCACCTTTAATGGACTCAGAGATCAGTGAGACCATTAGAGAAGATTAACATATTCCTGTAACCCATGGACAGATTATCATTAAAAACTCTATATTGCTGTCATCTGCCATCCAGGAAGTAACTGCATGTGCTCATCCACCTTCTCTGTTTGTCTGCTCGTGTTTTGTCTTCTAAGCATTACATAATTTCGAATCATCAAGGCCAAAAGGTTGCTAAGCAACTTCATTTCTTGGGCGATTGTAAAGAGATGATGCTTCTCCGCAGACCCGTTTACCATCAAACTGTCTTTGGCTGTGGCGGATGTAATGTCAGAGGGAGCGTGCCGGAAATGAACTGCTCTGATCTGCAGTTCATTCTTCCAAACACGGGAGGGATGAGAGAACCCAGAACGACAGCGCGCCTTCTGATGGATTTGTCGTGTTTCCCTAGACCTAAAGAAAGGATGAAACATTCATGCTGGGGGGCATGGTTCAGTTCATCCAGTCAAAATGTGGAGAAACCCCATCTTCAGTGGATAATGAGTTACAACTTTGTACCAGAAGTGATGCCTCAAAAGTCTAAAAATGAGTAAAGGAGGCCTTCAGTGTTTCTGATCACCCAGGAACAGTCATGTGTGGATGGGGGCACATCTGTCATGTTTTTTTCAGTGCAGAGAAAAAAGAAAGCGCTTCACAATCATGAAGGGAGCGCTTTCAGCACAGCGGCGCTTTGATCTGAATGCAAACATCCCTGTGTTAACATGCCAAGAGAAACAACAGCAACCCATGTTTTGTCTTTTTAAATTACCACATGACTGAATGATTAAAGACTCTAAAAACGTAAAAGAAAAAGCATCGGGTAGTGCAGTTTTTTCTGATCACTGTTGCACATTATGAAATATTCAGAAGAGATTAAAAGCACATTTTGAGCCCATCTGCACTGTCAACTTGTCTTGAAATGTATTTCTCAAGCTTCAAACTGGTAGTTTTAAAGCACACAAATCAAAATGTCAATGTGATCAGAAGCCTATACTTTTTTATTTTCTTATTCATGGAATAAATCTCATCTTCTGACAAAGCAGTTCTGTCATTTCCCTGAGGAAAATGAGCATTATCCCAGACTGATCCCTTTCTATTTACCTTTACTGTCTGTAATTATACCGGTAACTGTAATCTTTCTTTGCAGAGCATTATAATTTAATTTATTTTCCGCTCCATCTTACATGCAAATTTGCGACTTCATTATTTCTTGTACCTCGCCACAACATGAACCTCCAATGCCATTCGTTAGCTTCCAAGGTATGAACCTTGTGTTTCATATGCTAATTTGTGTTTTTTTCCTGACACTGTCTTTATTTTTATTTTATTTTTTTCATGGTTTACTTTGCATATCTTTTTTTTAATTGACATTTTACACAAAGTGTGTTTTTCTGATTGTCGCCTGAATATTTCACTTAAATGTGTTCAGAATAGACTAAAGGGAGTGCAGACACACCTGCAAAAAGAATTTCTTTGACAAAAACATCTTTACAAACCTGATGTGGGTTCAGCTGACCAGAGTGTGTGTCTGTGTGTGCGCTTGCTCATCTCATCATGTTCTACTCCTCTAATCAGATCAAGGGAAAGAGGAGGCCGGCTCAGTGTCACTGCAAACATGAGAACGCAAACTATGCCGGCTTGCTTCGCATCAGGGTTCACTCTTGGGTTGTTGTCATGGGAATTTCAACCTCTGATCAGAATTATCGATCTGTAATCGAATTCCCACAGTGTGCGAGCTCGCCTGTATACGAGGTTACATGCTGGTCACCATGGAAACGCACCCACTGGCCAGCTACCACTCACAGATAATAATGTTTGGCCTAGATACCCATCCCCAACTGATAACAGAGGGGATGTATTTCTGTGATTGTGTGTGCGTTTTAGTAGTCGTGTAAACCAACAGCCAAACACACCGCCGTGACAGAGGCGGGGTGAAAAATGCATGAAATGAGTCTGTGGAGCAGAAAGTCTTGCCTGAGTTGCACAAGACAGTCAGCGTGAGACAAACGAAGTGAGCTGGAAGGAGAGGGGAAAAACAAATGAGAGTGGGAGTGGAGGCTCACAGCTGGGGAGACCCAATAGCGAGTGATGACAAAAGAACACACACTGACATGGAGGCACCTGTCAAGACTCACCCGCTTCCTCCACAGGGAGACAAAGGCATTTGCCGCACGGGTCTTTATGGTCCACTTTGTCCTGAGATGCAATAAATGTTTTAACGTGCTCAGTAATTGTGAGAATTAAAGTCGCTCTCCAGAGTTTTCCCGTCGGCAATGACTGAGCATTGCACCGTGTTTCCCCAACAAGTGGGAAATCTTAATTGTCAGTCACATTTGTGGTGAATTTATAAATGGTGTCTGGCAGCCCAGTGACTGCCCCCCAGCAAAGTATGCAAAGAATCATATAAGAGGGGCAGAGTGGCGATAGTTCTGCAGAGAAATCATGTTTCCATGATTGAAACAAAAACCTTTCCACACCAAACCAGTTTTAAACACCAGCAACAGTCTGCTCCCGCAGAACAGTGTGTCCCACCTCCCTGCAGATCCTCCTCACGACCAGCTGGAGGAGCATGAGCGGGGGAGCCCACAGTGCTGACCCGGCCTGCACGCTCTAATCAAGCATCTGCTGGAGCCAAAGAGTGAGTCTGATTCACAGAAACCCCCACAGAGACCCACAAGGTCAAAAACCGTCACGCAGAAAGCCAATCGCTATAGGAATGCCCTTCCCAGAGGTCCCACATCTCGCGTCCTGGAAAGAGAGAGCTGTTTTTGCCGCAGGAAAGGGAAGTGGCCAATATAGGACAGATGTTGTTCCTCATCGATTATTTTTATTTGGTTCATTTGGCAAAGAAGCATTTACCTTTTTATGTGTAAATTCAATCAGGAAAAGGTATGTATATTTTTAAGATTTTTTATTTTATAAAGTTTATTAGACTTTTTATTTTTCAATTAAAATGGGTGAAATGGGCCTAATGTACACGTCTGTTGGAGGTCAAGTTGAGGATCACATGACCGAAGGCTTCATCCATCTCTATACGTAAAAAAATGGAATGTTACAACAAAAGTGACAGATTAAAAAGTGAACTTCTGGGCGTCTATTGATGGATCAAATCACTTTGACTCTAAAATTAGCCTAATTTTGCAAAGAAAATACTTATTTTCATTGCTGGAAATAAATTAAAAACATAAATTAGATTGGAGTTAGATACCTTAATCATTTTGGAGCAAAAATGTATACGTTTGCATGTCGGAATTTAAACTATTTTGTCTTTAATGCTCCTTTCAATTAAGCATTTATAACATAAATATAATTATTTTCCACTGGATCAGAAAAAAAGCTCTTGAATAATAATACTAATAAAAAAAAGAAACACCAACAAAAAAAAACTGTTAGCTTAACGGACTGAGGCAAAGCCCAAATCTTACCTGGCTGGTTGGGATAAACGACTACAAGGAAGCATCAGAAATGACTGAACAGTGAACACCTTTACACATGTGCTGGTACTGACTGCAGAATCTCAAACCTCCCTCGTGCACCTCAAGTACTTCAGTTCAATTTCTCTCCCTTTTCCTTCCATCTCACAGCTGTGTACTTACTGAGATAAGTGTGATTTTCTAATTTAAGCCTTCACTAAATTCTCCTTGAGTGTGAAATCTTTTCCCTGGCAAAGCTTTGCCTGCTAACCTCCATGTTAAATGTCTTAAATGGTCACTACTCAGAGTTTAAAGCATCATTTTTAAGTAGCATCTTCAGGGGACTTTTTCTCCAGTAAACCTTTGCGTTCTCAGTCATACCTTCCTATTTGGTCTAAAACCTGTCACGCTGTCTGCATTTAAACCTTCATTTTCTCCCTTTTCTTGGGTTACCTAATCTGAAACTTACATGGATTTACAAAGGTATTTATTTTCCATTGATTTAAAACAACCATTTTTTAAAGATGGTCCAAATTTCCCCTCTGCCTGTTTCAAGTTGTAAAATGTCTTGTCTGATTGATAAAAAAAATAAAGTGATACTTCTATATATTGTAAGGACTCAATTTTTGAGCAACCAACCTTAAATGCCACTTTCCAGAGCTGTGTGTTGTAAAAAGCATGGTGAAAACTACTTTTCTTTTTGGGAAGACATCTTAATTATTCTTTTCCTGCACAATAACATTTCCTCAGAACAACCACTTCCTTCTATTTTTTTTCGACATATCCCTCCGCCGAACCATAACCATGGCAACCACATAGAAATAAAATGTCATTACGAACACAAATAAAATCTCATCTTACGATTGTCTTTGGGATGGGGAATTTACTCCTGGATGTAGCAAACTTTTCTTCTCCGGAATAATTAAAGATTCTAAGCAGTACTGCAAATGTCATCAATTGAATTTTGAGACAGTGAACTCTGCTGCAGTTGCTGCAATGCCCCTGCAGACCTGTTTGGTTCATTACTGTCAAACATTTTATGATTTCATTGGAGAAAATAGAGTTTACCAACAGCAGAGCTGGATATTTCAGCCCAAATCATGACTGACTGTGAAGATTTCACATTGGACCTCCAACAGTTTGGGTTCTGCCCCTCTCCAGTCTTCCCCCAAATCCTTGGACCTTCATTCCTGTCCTGTGTTTCTCTCTGTCCAGGTCGTTACTGTAAATAAGAACTTGTTATTAATAACTTACCTGGTTAAATAAAGGTTTAATAATTCCCAAATGAAAGATATCTTACTTTCAACATAATACAGGATCACTGGCTGACAGTCCAATCCTTTATTTCATTGGTTCAGTTGAGATGTTTCCATTGGCTCAGAAGTGTCTTGACTTGAGGCACCCAACAACTGTAGTCCATCTCCTGAATGTGTCTGAATCTGGTGGTTTTTGAAGCTGTTCCTCCACCTCATTCCACTTTTTATGGATGTCTGCTGGTTCTTGAATCTTTTTGATAATCAACTAAAGTCCAGAGTCCTCTCTTTTTTCTGGAGCATCTTCTCCTGACTGACTTTGCTTGGACACAGCGCTCTGTGAACCGCCAGCCTCCTCAGCTATGAACTGAGTGGTTTACCCAGACCGTGGAAGGGATCGATGATGGTCTTCTGGATAGTTGTCAAGTCTGAAGTCTTCTCCATATTGAACTGAGACAGTTGAACAGAACCAATTTAATGACACCTGGGATACTTGTGCAGGTGCTTCAGTATAGTAGTTGATTAGTTTGTGAAACTAAGTTTGATATCCTGCAGAATTTGGGGAGATGTTGGTCCATTGTGGTCAGATCAGTGGATTGTTCTTAAACCTCGTGCTCTCTTATGGAGTCCAGATGACCCCACTTTTAATGCAAACATGCCTAGGATGACACAAGGGTTCATTGGGAAACATGTTGCAGTTTGTGTGGTGTTTTGGAATCTGTGTGACGTTATTTTGCACTGTCCGCTATGTGCGGTGGAAAGAAGGAGGGTGTTCTGTTCACCATCTGATTTTTGGATCAGGGGATTTCCTGTCTACACTGTCGGGTTATGCTGAACGTACAGTTTGAGTTTGTTATTCACTTATTTAACTCAATTTGTTTATAGGTTTTTATAAGGCTGAAGCTCTGAAGATGTAGTTCCCTTTTAATGGAGAGAGGGCAGCATAACACTCCCTGTGGTACCTACGTCTGCCAGAAATAATACTAACACTAATACTAATACTAGTGAAAAAATATAATTGGGCAGGTTTCTCCAGATAATTGTAAATTCCTGAAAACATTTTTCATAGGTTTTATGAGGTGCAACCCCAATTTTGTAAAATAAACAAACAAACAAACAAAAAGTGTGCACAGAATCTGCATTCTATAAAAGTTACATTTTTTTGATTGGAATTATGGAAATGAAAACACCTTATTATAATTTTTGGAAAGGTTCTCTAAAAAACCAAAACTAAAAAACATCCCATCAAGAATTCAGCTAAAAACAGATATAAACCCTTAAGGTTTTCCTCTAATTGTGTACATTTAGGTTTTCTTGCATCTTTTCAACATCCGATCCTTCACGGTGTGTCTGTGTGTGTGTCTGCTGGAATGTAAACATTAAACAACATATCGAGGGCCTGTAGGTAGACGCTTAATCCCAGAGTGAAAACAGCATTTAAGAATAGTGCTTCCAACAGTGTACTCCTCTGCTCCCAAAGTGGGATTCGAGATTTGCCAGAGGACCATCGGGGAATTCCTTGGAACCGGCAGAAAAACGAGCAGCGTTTTCAGTACTATTTTAAGATGTTCATCTTTCTTCCTCTGCCGGTTTTATGATTTTGTTGGATCTCAGTCCGTCAGATGTTGTCTTTTCATCCACAGACAAATAAGGATTAGAGGTTCAGCAACACGTATGACTTTAGATAGTTTCTTCCTTTTTTAATTTGAATCCAATCTGTAGGTTTTTAACCACATTTGCACCAAAATTACCCTAATTTAGCCTCTACTTAACACAAGTGAATTAGTATTTTTTATTGCTGTAAATACATTTTTCAAAGGTTTGACAATTAGAAAATTGTATTGATTTATTTTGTAAGACTTTGAACATGTTTTAATAGTATGTAAACAATTATTTATATGTGTATTTAACAAAACCCTTCACGCCTTCAAAGTATAAGAATTTCCTCTTGGATTCTACTGAATCTCTGTTATAGGGTCTGAACTTCTTCCTCCACTATTATGGAAATCTTACCCAGCAAGCTGTAGTATCACTCATTAGTAATCCCTTGTGCTTTGAGACCTGACACAGCACATAAGAAGATTTGAAGCTATTGTGTTGGAGCTTTCTGGTTTTAGTGAGTCGACATGCCTGCTGAGTGTCACCGTGGAGCCTCATCTCACACATGACGGCCCCCTCTGCCCACACCCCTCCCTCACACCGTCCGGGGCCGTTGACTGGTGAGATAACCGCCTGGCAGAGACAGGATGAGGGATACTGGGAAGGGGCGGACCATCGGGCGGAGGAGATGAAGGTGACAAGTCACATGTTCTGACTCGCTCCGTCAGTGTTGTGTTATGCAATATTGGGAAGAAGAAGAAGAAGCTTCTACAGGCAAAGGTTTCAAATAAATCCCATATTGAAGGGGACAGGGTATGACCTGATTCTTTACAGTTTCACACACCTGTACTGTTGTAGAGCTCGTTCTTCTTCATTACCACACACTCAAAACACATTTGTATTTATTGTTTGAGTTTAATATTAGAATCAAATTAAGATTGGCTTGTAAAAAAATACAAACTGTAAGAAAATACACCATGATATGTTCTCCTTTGAGCACAGCTTACCATGCTAGAGCCTTAAATAAGAACTGCTACTCAAAAAATAAGTGGCATATTAGTTTATTGTTCATGTAAGAGTATTTTTTCCCCTCAAATGTCTTATTTATCTATAACTAAATAGGATATGTCCATATCAGGTTCAAAAAACGAGAGGCACATAAGGAAAATGAAACCAATATTAAGATTTATGAGTATTTCTATATGATCAATTTAAGTCATACAATCATTTCAGAAAAAAAACGTGATTCTACTAAACTATTTTTTAACTAACTCACAAATTCACAAACATTTTGACAAAACTCAGATTCTAATATTTAATATTAAAATGTCAAAAAGTGTATTCCCCCTGAGATAAAATGAACATGCTGCACCTCCAATCCATTGATGGTACGGGCAAAGTGGTGGTGGGGGATTGGGGGGATTTGGCAATTTTGGCAATGCCCCCTGAAAGCCTTGACTGCCCGCCAAAATGTGATCCACAATTAACTAAAGAGTTTACAATGAAAAAATATGAAACCCAGCATTAAATAAATACATAAATAAATAAAGATAAAAAAAAACTTAAAGGGTGACCAAACCCCAAATATTTTTTGTCTCTTGACTTCTATAAATGGGGCTTTAAAAGTGCTGTCTGTTGGTCATTGCCAAATTTTTTACATATTAAAATAAAGTTGTATAATTCTAGAAATAATGGTCAAAAACAGTCTCTGTGTTGCCCCCTACAGGTTGAATGGAGGTTTTACAGTTGAATTTTGTGATTAGTCAAACCATTTAAGTCCCAAGTCATTTCACAAGTCCCACGTCATGATCTGCAGCTCCAGTAACGACAACAGCCTTGTTCCACAGCCACACCCCTCTGACTTGATTTTCAACTTTCGACTGTGAGTGGAGTCTGCTTCCAACTTCCCTGTTTGTTTACCCTTTAGAATGGATGAGCATAAATGAACAAATAAATACAGCCTGAGCAGTACAAACCAATGTCCTGCCTGTGCCCGTCCCAAGCCCAGAAAACGTAAAGGGTAGTGTCAGGAAGAGCATTCAACATTGAACTTTATAAACATCACGAAGATCAAAAGGAGAAGATAGCATATGAATTAATACGATGGTTTTCTAAGCATTTTGGGGGATGTTGTAAAAAGTGAACCATTGGATTAATTAACCAAAGGCTCTGTAGTTTGTTACATTTAAAATATTACTTAAAAAAAATCTAATTACATTTTTAAGTAGAGTGAACCATAAACTCAAAATTTTAATTAGATTAAAACTAATAATTTTAAATGTGACAAATGACAAAACTTTTGTTAATTGATCCAATGGTTCACTTATTACAGTGTATGACCCAAACTTTCAGCATACATGAGGGCAAAGGGGACAAGGGCAAATTAATATCAATATCATTATTGACAGAGGTTAAGAAATCACCCATACATGCTATTTTTTTAAGCAAATTTAATAGTTAAAATAAGCATATTATAAAATTTAATTAAATTAAACTAAACCAAATTACTAAATTGCATGTTTTAATTTGCCACCCTTCCTAAATCCCCCCTCCCTCTATGTAAAATCTTGTCGGTCCGCCACTAAATAAATGACAAAAAAAGCTCAGATCTTTAAAAAAATAATTAGTTTAATAAAAGTTATAAAAAATGACACGAAATTCGATCTCACTTCCTGAACAGGGCTGTTTTATTTTGAAGGTAAAATCTAAATATTCCTGGCCTGCCTCACTGTTCGCTGCTTGACGCAGCTCTCCTTCCCTGCGCGCCTGAACTCTGGTACCTGACTCCGCGCTGCGCGTCCAGCGGCTGAAGGGACGCAGGCTGACTGCCCACCGCTCACTTCTAATGAACTTGACTTTTCTTTTTCTTTCTTTTGGATAAAAAAGCCCGCGTTCTCCCCCGCCTTTTTTCATTTATTGTTCGCCTCTTTTGTAATCTTTCGGCTGACGGACTGAGTTTGGATATCAGGAGGAGGGAGACACAGGACCAGCGAGCGGCTCTCAGATGGAGCAGCGGGGCTCCGGGAGCGCAGGGCGCACGGCGAACCCGGAGTGACGGAGGCTGCTGGATGGATTCTAACCCCGGGTAAGAACGTCGGAAAACTTTTTTTATTTTAATATTTACTTTTTTTCCACCGTTTTCTCAGTTTTTTAATTTTTTTTTTTTTTTAAAGCGCACTGCGTTTGGAAAAAAGCCAAAGGCACACAGAAAATGCCCAGGTCTGAATATGTTTTCAAAAAACACAAAAGTGAATTGTAAAATGGTAAAAATCAGTGTTTAATGATCAATTGTGTAGTGTCTGCTTCATAATCAAAGTAGTTATAGCCCCTCATTGTGCAGGTTAGGCCCATTTAAATTTAATATGACATCACATGAATTAAGGACCTGCTTTCTGAAAGAGATTTGGTCCTTTTTGATCATAAAGAGATTGTTCCTCTTGCTCAGAGCCAGAGCTGCTCTGAATACCACTGCTGTCCCTCACAGTGCAAGGAGTTGTTATCATTTAAGGAGAGTTGCAGTTTTTCTCCTGAACATGCTGTACATTTCTGACAAAGACATAAAGCGGGGATCCAAGTTCTGAGCAAGGCTGGATTTAATAAAACATTGATGACGGTTGTCAGGGGTCTCATCCAGGTACAGAATTGTGTTCTGGGAACATGTCCGATGATTTAATTCCATCACGACTGGGCTGCCGGGGGAGGTTAGTAATGAGTTTTTAAGATATTTTGGTAAGCACTCATCAGCAGGTTTTTTCTGCTGTGTAGAATAATGGCTTTTGTGTCTGTTAATTGATGTCTGCCCAATATAATCAGGACAAAACGCCTTAAATTTTGCAGTCCTGGACTCTTTTAATGGCCAAGTGCCCATAATGAATTCAAGGAACAGAGGGATAGTGGTGCACACGATCTCATTATTTTCATCAACACACACACACATTTGTGTATTTCAGTTTTCAACTCACACATGCCAGCTTCCCTGTTGGAGTATACAGTCTGTGTTGGGATCCATGACTGGCTTGGGCTTCATTGTGTTCAAATTCCTCAATTTGTGCTCCAGCTTCATACGTAACTGCTCACTTTGGAGTACATTTTCCCAGGATCTCTGGGGAGCTTCCATCCTTTCCTGCCAGACTCTGCATGGCAGAAGTTCCCAATATAACAAAAACAAACGATAGAGTATGAAATTGGAGAAATAAAAAAAAAAATGCCAGAAATTGTGAAATTGGAGGGAAAAAAACCCTCTGCAAGACAATGAATCTGCTTCTGTGATCATGTTTAATTCAAACTGCAATTATCATCTATTTAAGAAACCGTGCATGATGACCCAGGACTCTGAGAAATCTAAAATAATAGAAGTGCCAATCTGCCACAGTGCATTGAAAGTCATGTAATTTTTCTGAAATTAACAGCAAAAAAACCCCTGTTTTCTTCTGAAGGAAACTTCTAGATGCAAACACAGATCTGTCCTCTTCACAGCAGAAGGAAACAGCTTTCTAAACCAGTCTACTTTTCTGTGTCCAGATTGTTTAAAGACAGTCTGGATTAAAAGCATCAGCACTAATGGCCTGTTGTGTTCACAGAACAGTACAGCCGTAGGATTACTACGAGGAGTTCTAAGTGCTTGCTCTTGTTACTGGCCCTGTTTGCACCTCAGCTTACATGTGTTCGCCTGGATTTATGTAAATGAATATTTCCCGCAGAGGATTTTTGAAAGAGAAGTCAATGTGGGTTAAAATGTTCCCTCCATCTTTGCCCGGAAATGGCTGGACTTTGTTTTAGGATGTGCGCAGGGGAAGCTGCTGTTATTTGAACCCCTCTTTTTAGGTTCAGGCTGTTCACGGCATGGCCATGACGGGCGTCCAGGACCCAGACCTGGATGAACAGCGAAGAGGAGCGGCGCGCGAGGAGGAGGAAGAAGAGGAGGAGGAGGACGGGGAGAAGGTGCATGTGACAGTTGAGGGAGAGCACAGAGCAGAGGATGAGGAGGACGGGGAGGAAGAGGGAGAGGAAGAGGACGAGCTGCCGTACCCCTCCCTTGCACCAGTGGTTCTGCTGGCTCTGACCCAAACCAGCCCTCCCCGCTCCTGGTGCCTTCGAGCCGTCTGCCACCCATATCCTTCACCCGCGGTGCTGTGAGCATGCGTGCAGAAGTTCCTCTGTGTTTATGCTGTCACAGACTGTGCTCCTGTACTTCCTCAGAACTGTAACATGCGACTCAGCAAGATGTTTGTATTAACTTTAAACACAAGGAAAGGTGGGATGAAGGTCACACCTTAGAAGGCTTTGTGTTTGTTGGAGCTCAGGTATTTCCTAGGACCCATTAGCTGCAGGAAAAGATAGCTGGCATTTTTTTTTCCCTGATTGGAGGTTTCCATAGTGACAAGCCATAATGAATCTCCAGGGTTACAGCTGCCTGTCAGTTGCATTGTCACTGGCCTATATTTATACGGAGGTACAAACAGCAAAGGCTCACATCACCTCCTAATCCCGACTCCGTCTTCATTGTCTCACCTCTCCTTTTCCCTACTGTCTCCCAGCAGTTGTGCTGTTAAGGTGTGCACCTAGGTGAGGCTATCAGTTCGGAAGTGTGTGTGTGAGCCGTCATGAATACTCCGAAGCGTGCATAAACGTCAGCATCACCTAGGGGATTTGTAGAGCCTCTCAAAATTGGATATTCTCCACAGCTTGTGACTTTTGTGTACATTCACCTGCACGTGTCTGTGTGGGCTCTCCCGCTGTGTCGTATAGTGTGCTTGTAATTGCAGATCTACGCGCATTTACTAAAGTCATCACTCTGAGCGCCCCATGAAATATAAATACATAATTGCTGAATAAATAACATGTATACCAAGAGGAACATAACTGGTAAAAAAAAAATCGTGGACAGCGTGAACCTCTCTCTGCTCTGAGGGTTGTTAGCATGCTCTCGTCCCATAGCATTGTAGTAGCCTCTTTGTGTCAGCACTAATTTATATACACACACACACATATGCATACGCGCACACTCAAAGGCGAGTAAATGCCCTCGCACAAACAAGGGAATCTCCCCTGGAGAGGCTTTTCAGAGGAATCACCTGGTTGCTTGGCAACAGTGGTAGCTCTGCCCCGGCAACCTGCTCACTTCCGCTTGCAGTTTTTCCATCAAGTGATTTCGCCTGTTTGTCCTGCTGCTGTCTGTGCGTCTGCACGCTTATTGGCGAGCGTCCTGTTGTACATTAATCGGTTCTGATGCTAGTCTGCTGTCCAACAGTTTTAGTGTCTGAGAGTGCTTCAGTCTGGAGTGTGTTACTGGAAGCCGTCTGCACTGGAAATAATGTGGCTGGACGTAGTTGGACATGGATATTAATATAATCCCACTGGGGTGGATAGGAAGTCCCCAAGAGCCAAACGTCTAATATTTAATGAGATCACTTGTCCTTTTTTGCTTTTTTTCCCTCTTAATTGATTAAAAAAATGAATGCATTCACTTGATTTCACATCTCAACAACAAACTTTTTACTTGTTTTCAATTAGTTTGTGCATCTTCATAACCTACAATAATGAAGTGATTGAAATAAAATGTTTTCTGATTGCTTTCACTAAACTTTTTTTTTGCCAGCTGCTTTGTTTTCAACATTTTTCTGTCTTTTCTTTTTTATTATTGACCAAGCAGGAATTTTGCAAAATGCTAAGCCTCCAGGTGACATTTCTTAAAGACCCACTCCTATGAAAATCACGTTTTTGGTGTTTTTAACACTTTCTTGTTGCTTTTTTTTTTTCAGGCTTAAAATTGCATTTTGAAGTATTTTTTTTTCAGAACATTTGGAATCAGGAGCAGATAAAAAATTGCGCTTTTAAAAACTAATAAGTTGTGATGTGGAGGATACAATCAGCAGGCCACAAGCTCACTGCTCTGCTACATTCCGGTGACTAAATCCATGTACGATGTTTTCATCGTCTAAGCTGGTATCTGGCTAAAAACTGTTAATTGGCTGGATATCTCCAATATTATTTTTTGTTGTTTTGTTGTTATAGTAGCTTGGGGTTATGAGGGGCTGTAAGCTTGCAGGAGAGAGTGTAAACGAAAGGATGATGGGAAATGGGGACGGAATTACTCTGCGCCAATAGTTCAGAGGTGAAATTTCCTGCCACTCTAAAGAAACTATGTCTTAGGTTTTGATTTTGCCTAAATATGGCATAATAGCAGCTGCACAACCACTGGAAATGCTTTTTCAATAGATCAAAACATGACTGGAGTGAGGCTTCAATCTATTTTGTAGACGAATAGGCACACACTTGCATGAATGTTTGGATATAAACATACAGACATACACACATACCAGACATAACTTATTTAGGAGAGCATGAAACATTCAGAGCCGCCCCCTTTGTTTAAAGATGAGAAAAGCTGATTCTGTCACTCCTTTACAAGTACCTTTATGTGCTGACCTCTTTTAAAAAAAACTCCCTTTTATCGCTATCATCCCTCTTTTCTTGGGATCAATGTTCCCTTGTTGCCTATTTTCCCACTCTTGGTTCCTCTTCCCAGACACCTCTTTAATTGGGCTGAGGTGCACGAGTGAGTACAATGATAGGGAGGAAGCCACAGATTAGAAGAGATCTTACTCAAAGCAGAACGCTGTCTGAAACAGTTCAGCCAATTAACACAATTCCTCCACATCTCCATGGCTACCAGCTGTCAAACTCTTTGGGGGTGGAGCCATGGCTTTGACGAGTTGGCTTGGCCCACCTTTAAGTGAGACACTCTCTCGCTTTTACACACTGCCCACAGAAGACTTTGAGCTTAACTAGGTTATGTTTAATCAAGTCTCTGTGTGTGGATGCCAAAGTTAGGAAGTGAGGAGAAGCAGCAGAGAGCAGAAGACTAGTAATCAGCAGTTGAAGCTCCTATCACACGTCTTTTTGGTTGGGAAGCAGTCTCATTTGACAATGATATCTTCTCTTTATTGTGGTTTTACTGTATAAAGAGGCTTTGTAGATCATTTTGACTTTAAAAAATAGAATATATAAACTTTATTGGGATAAGTAGAAGGGATTAACTGCATGGAACTCATCTGTGCAGCTGTGAAAATGGAGGTGAGCTATTAGCAATACTTATTTTCTGTGTATTGAGCATGAGAGAGATTTGATCAAAATAAGAACAAATTGTTTTCTAACACCTTTCATTCCCTTCAACTTTTTTTTAAGGAAGAGGACCAAAGATGTTGGAAGTTGGAAGAAGTTGAAACACACTGAAAACATGGAAATGAAAGAAAATAAAAAACCCAAAAGGCTTAAAATCATTTAATACAAATGTAAAAATTAAACTTTGTTCAAAAAATGTGATAAAACAGATAAGCTTATAGTGTGCACACCACACTATACTACTTTATATGCAACATTGCTACCTCAGTTTTCATTTGTTGTTGCTTTCACTCCTCATAAAAAATGTAACAAAGAGAGTTAGTTAAAAGATCGTTTGCTAATATTTTCTTCTAAAAGTTAGCTTTTGATTTATAAGTTTTAACAATAACTCACATATCTCAGAGAAAGCAGTTAGAAACTTATGTGACAGACAAAAAACATTTGTAATATTAAATTTCTTCCTTTTTATGCACTGCAAAAGTCACTGGCACCACTCTGCAGTTTTTGATTGATATTTTGTAATATTTCTTGTCACTCATTGTCAGCCTTCTCGTCACTTGAACATTGAATTTGAACTTTTTTTTTTTTTTTTACTTTTAACCATAACTTATTAATAATTCAAGCATCAGCGACCACAGCCTCAAGGCATCCCAGTAAACTAGAAAACTCTGCAAGAAGCCCAGCAGGTCCTGGTGCACATTTTTATCCTAGATCCATCTGTGGGGAGGTCTCGGGTCTTCTCTGGTAATTCTGGATATCTAGGGTGGCCCTGAAGCTCAAATTAAATCAACAAATCCCTCAATGCAAAAACATTTTAAGGATCACAAGCAAAACAAATATTAAAGAAGCAGCATTAAATTGTAGAAAACAAAACAAAAATCCAGAAAACAAGACATAAAAAAACATAAAAAAAATAAAAAACTTTCAAAAACAGAACTAAATATTAGACGAAACCGTAAAAGGTAGGTACTATGGGACATTGGTGATTGGATTATATCTAGCATCACTTCATGTCAAATAATTTTCAGTTCAAATGATCGACAAACGTCATCATCCAATCAGCGATGTCCCAGAATACCTACTTTTTTCGGTTTCTGTAAAAAAGAAAAAAAAACATTTCAGAAAGTAAAACTAATTTACAGAAATCAAAAGAAATCTGAAAAACGAAACAAAAAGAGAAACGATAGGTATTATGGGACATCACTGACTGGATAATGACGTTAGTTTATCATCTCAACTGAAAGTTATTTGACAAGAAGCAATACAGGATTTCATCATTCAATCAATCTTCAGGCTTTTTATTATGTTTTGTTTTTTTGACATTTTTATTTTGTTTTTTCACTTTGATGACTGGAATTTTGTTTTGTTTTCTAAAATATAATTCTGTGTTTTTAGTCTGCTTTTCTTTTTTATTTGTGATTTTTAAAATGTTTTTGCATCGAGTGATTTGTTGATGAGTTTTGCCCTTCAGATTTCTCTCTGTGTCCAAAAAACATCTTTTAGCTTGCAATTTGAAAAAGCTCTCAGGAGAAATGATTGTGTTGGATAGATGGATGTGTGGTGAAGATTCCAATCTAAATCTCTGAGGGTGGTTAGAATCAGGAGTTGAAGAAATACAAATTAACTCAAATAAAAACAAGAAATGTTCAAAGTAAAAAAAAAATAAATTAATTTGAATAGTCTTGAGAACTACTATATTTCCCAGTGTGTGTACATATTTTATAAGCTGCCATTTAAAATTTGGAGCGACATTACATAACATATAGGTGTTTATTTTGTTTGCTGAGCCTTTTCTCTGTCAGGATAATGAGTTACTGCTGCGTAGTAAAGCTTTCACTGGGGATGGAAACTGAGAGGAAGTGGGATTTTGAAAACAGACAGAAACTCTTAGGTCTTGTTTTAGATAAAAGATGAGCTGACAGGTTTTGTAAAAGGTCAGAGTCTTATTAATCTGCATGAGTAGCTCTGTATAATCCTATAATATAAGATAAGAGATAGAAATTGAGCTAATATTCCCCGTTTAATGGTTGAAAATGACTACTTAAACTCTTAATCTTTTCTTTAGCATTCCTCATGAGACAGGTAGTGTGAGTTTTTATAAAAGCCGTTCAGCCCTGTCTGTGGCTGACTTTTTCAGTTCCTGTGGATCCTCCTTTTAAGTTAATGAAGATTTCACATGAAAATGTTCCCACATGCTGTCCTTAGCATGTGTAGCCCAGCCAAGGGAGGGGGGATAATGCCAAAAAGATCATGGTGATGTGATCTGATTTGATTTATAATGTCTGCCTGACCTTTATTACCTGAGTTGGCTCTGAAGGAGAGAGTTCAGGAGAAGGGGAGTGCAGGAGAGGAGGGAACGCGAGGGAAGAAGGATGTGAAGATTAGCGGATGAGGAAATTAGGGGGAAAGACAAAAAGCAGAGGCCACGCAATATTTACAACTGTTTACACTTGAAAAGCTCGCGGCTGAAACCCTCATCATCCTTCATTTTGAAAGGCTTCTCACCAAAACCCCATCCGCAGTTCAGTTCTCTCCTCTTTTACTCGACCTGTTTCGCTGTCACTCCCCCTGCCTGCCTCTTTTCCGCTCTCTTGTGATAATTATTAAGCGAAAGTTCTGCTCTATCTGTTGGCTGACTTTCGAGTTTCTGGCAGAGAGAAGAGCTCTACCCAAGGGCGATCGTATGCGAAGATGGTAGAAAAAGTGGAGGACAGAGAGGAGCAAGAATGCGTACGGGGAGGAGGCAAAAAGAGGAAGAAAAAAACATGCAAGAAGTCATACGGAATGAAATTATGCTGAACTATATAAAGGAAGATGGAGAGAGAAGGAGAGCAGGAGGAATAAAGTGATGAGAAAAATAATTGGGCCAAAGAGAGGAAAATGAGAGTTGATAGGGAGAAAGGTTGAGAAGAGATAAAGGAATAAAACGGAGGAAAAGAGACTCTTTGTGTTTCATCAGTGATATTGAATTATGGGGCAACTTTTGAAAAAGCCCCGTCTCATCCATCAATAAAACCCTAACGCAGCCCTGTTTGCTGGTTAATCTGAGTGTGCGTTTTAGAGCTATATCAGCCGCTGTAACGTACACAGATGGAGCTGGATTAAAGGGGCACTTGTCAGCTGTGAGGATTTGAAGTCGTCTCCGGCAGGAGTTGCGAGGCAGGACGTTGGCTTTCTCAGCCTCCTGCTGTATTGTTGTGTTTAGTTTGCGCGTGCATTAATAGGGTTCCAGTCCAGACAGGATGCAAGCGGATCGTGGAACTCAAAAGTCGGTTCCCACAGTGAGATAGTGGTTCCCATGGCAACCATAGCAAAAGGGAGGACACTGGATTACCCTCGCTCCTTCCCTGCTTTCCCTCATTTCTCTCACTCACTCTGTCTCAAGGGTGATAAAGGATTGTACTCTCATTAATTTTTTCCGCCCTCTCGAGAGCAAAGTGTCCGGGAAGGGGACTGTGTGTTTGTGGGCCTTTGGGTGTGCGCACACGTGTGTGTGCGTCCATGTGCATCCTCCGGGCTTTGTTATGTATGCATCCTTGCTTTTTTAGTAGCCTACATTCCTGTCATCCCTTCGTTTGGCACTCAGAAATGTGGGCTCCATTTGTGCAACACAGTGTTTTTATTTAACTTTCAACTACAGACCCCCCCCTTTTCTTTTTTTTTAGCTACTTTTCATGTCTCATACATGCTTCGTCCTCTAGTGTGGCAGCCAGCAAGCAACGCAGATGCTGGAACACGAGTCACACTCGGGTTTATGCTTAAAGCGACTTCAAAAGCCTGCCGCTTGTTTCATGGCGCCTGGTGGAATTCGTACCTGTGAACCGTAAGCATTTGAAAAGCATCTTGTTGGAAACTGTGCTTGTGAGGCAAGACATTAAAGCTTGTTCTTGAAAGACTGGACAGTTTTTACTGTCAGGATTGGCAGAGCTTCCCTTGTTATTTGGACTTTTAGGACGCTAAGCATTAAATTCCAGCAAATGTAATCAGCAGTTAAAACTGTTTCAACTTACAAAAACGCGGCTCTAATGTTGATAAGGCAGATTTCTTCAGGTGGTGTTTAACAGAAATGAGCATCAGTTAGAGTGTCAAGAAGGACAGACAGATGCAGAAGAAGAAAAAACGGCGGGAAATAATGAATGCAGATACATTCACACAGGGCAGAGGAGGTCACTGAATCATTTGATGAGAAGAAAAATTCATTGAATTGCGTTCTATGGCTTTCACAGTCATGGGGCCCAGGTGTTAATGCATCATGAACGCAAAAAAAGCCATTTGTGTACCATTTCTCCCAGTACACACGACATGAATGAAATTTGGAATATTGCCTGAAAAGAAGAGGCAAATCACTACCTAATTCTTTCTTTTTTGCTTTGTTTTGTCAGAGCTGACAATAAAAAGAGGTTTTTGAAATTTGCACAGACTACTTCTTTAAATACTAAATTTGACCCATACAAGCTTGTTTTTTAAGGCAGAGTCAACTGCTTTTATAAATTAGCTGTTTTGTTGCCATTATTTAAGGTTTTAAGGGGGCCATACCATGAAATGGTTTTTAAAAGTTTTTCAGAGTAAACTACATCCATATAAATGATCATATATTACCTTCAGAAGACTATAAAGTGAATTATTATGAACTATGACTAATTTTAATGGACTCTTTTTATACCCGGAAGTAAAATGACTCAATCTCTGAGGTACTGCTTTTTGCTCCATGAGGGTGCAATCTTCTGATCAGAAGTCGACCCCCCTACCATTGCACCATGACCGCCCAAAAATATCCCTTTGGGGCTCTTTATAGTGATGAATGAGCATATAATACACTTAGAGGCTGTAAAAGTTGTTTTTTTTATGGTATGGCTCCTTTAACCTTTTAACACTGGAGATTTTGCTGGTGACACCTAAATAACAAATATTTGTTGAACTATTCGTAACTCTTCAACCATTTACATGATCAATGAGTTCGATGCAAAGAACAGCAGCTCTTCAAGTTGGCTTTGCACCGATTAATGAACCACTTTAATAATGCAAAGTGTTTCATAATGATACAATCCACACAATGAGTGGATTTACAATAGTTGTGTAAACAAGTCAATCCTGTAAAGTGTTGTATATCAGTGGGAGGCTGCTCTTCTCCAGTTATGGTTCAGCTGGAATTATGTTAATTGCTTAAACAGAAGACGAGTTATGGTAGTCAAAAGAATGTCAACAATTGAGCTAAAGCTCCTGTGATAAATTAATCCAGCTACTTTCAGAGTTTACCATACAAAGCTAAAGACCTGAACGCATTTCTGCTTTTTAAAAATAAACCGCATCCACTACTGAGTGAAATAAATATCATTTGACACAAGTAATCTGAATAAAGGCTTGACCAGAATAAAAATGTGTCTTGTAAACGTGCTAATTGGAATACTCTGACCCAGTCAGACTCATTTGGATTAAAATTTCCTTCCGATGGAGATGTGCAGATGTTGATCTGATGGCGTTGCATGTTAACAATTAACTCCGTTTGTGTGTCATGACTGTGCTGGATTTTGTGTCATACATAGACGCTGTGGCGCTCCAGAGGAAGCGCAAACTCTGGATCGTAAACTGGACTGGCCGGCTGAGAGAACCATGTCTCTAAGCAGAGCAGCCAGACTCGTAGCTTCATGTTTGCAAGTAAGGGAGGGTGTTTTGTTATAGTGTGCACTCCAGATGAGGCTTTAGACTGCAGTCTGTCCGGCTGCTCTACGTGAGCGAGCTGTCGGCCTCAGTAGAACCGAGTCTCTCAGGAGAACAGTGTCTCTGAGCGACATCGGACGGTGTATGAGCTGGCTGAATGTGGAAATGCTGCTCCGTGGAGTTCTGAGAATCCGTGCAAACAATCACATGAAATTGTGTTACCATTCGTATCCAGACAGAATAAAGGCTGATGTTACGCCCACATATTTACGTGTGACCAAGATGCACATGCCTGCATTGTCTGCACGGATTCTTAATGTATCCAAGGCTAAATGTTGTTGTTGTCTGACATTAGCCTAACTCTAACCCTTCCTCCGGGTCTGTGAGACCAAGAAAAAATGCACTGGCTGTGTGTATTTAGAAAATTATGTGCAAACAGTCACTTAAAAAAATAATAAGAGCACGCTCAGAAGATCCTGTCGTTTTATGTTGCAGCTTTGTTTGTTTACAATGGAACTCATCATTTCTTCTTCAACTGCAGTTTATGATATTTTAGGTACTTCTGTGTATGTCAAAAAGGATTTATTCTGATCAAAAGTATGGGACGTGTAAACATTTGTTATAATCAAACAAAGTTTTTCAAGGCCCATGCATATAGTTCTATTGATCTGATCAAGAACATTTTGCACATGTAGACACAGCAAGTGAGAAACAAAATCTTTAACATACAAACATACTTTTTTGAGCAGCTTAATAAAACCATGAAGCTGAGATATTTCAAACTTTCCGGGTCAACTCTACAACAACCAAACCTGCTCCATGCTACTGTATCATAACCCCTTTGACCTTTGGCTTTTCCCCTTACTGAGATGTCTCTGCAATAGGGGCTTAGAAGGAACGGGTCAAACAAGGTCAGTTGAAGGTTAAGAGGACAGCAACTGTTGCAAAGCCAGAATCCGTAACAAAGATATGTCTGGTTTTTGACTTTAGTCCATGTTTGAATTAAATTGTTTTACTTGTATTTTATTATCTTGTGTTGATGCCTTTTGGCCCAGGTCTCCCTTTAGATCTAATCTCAATGGGATTTCCTGGTAAAATAAAGGTTAAATAAATAAAATAAAATAAAAATAAAAAAATGCAAAAATTCGCTTTCCTGAAGGTCTATAAGAGTTTTTCAACTGTAAATTAAAGTGAACTTGTTTTATTTTGAGTTGTGACTAGGTAAAGGGATGAAACAAAATGTGTTCATGCTGCCACATTTTACTGTTGCTGTTTGCTATTGTTCATATGTTCATATTTGAATTTTGGCCTTAACCTTGTATCACATGGTTTGAGCGTGTGAGCATTTTGGCCATCCTACTGAACTGCGTCACTTTGGGGATGTTCCAGCCTTGTGACCACACCCCCTTTCTGCTGCAGGTACAGCACTCACTCACACATGCAGACAGATGCAATCATCTAAAAGTACAAACCAATTATATTAGGCTGTGTGAAGTTATTACCAAGGGTCTGACATGTGTTTGACTTCATTTCAGTTTGTTCTAATCCCGTGCGTTTCTGTGTGTGCGTGCAGGCTTTGGATGATGGTATCTTTGTATTTTTTGCTGGAGAGATGCTGGTGAAGATGGTGGCTCTCGGGGTCATAGGTCAGAAAGGTTACCTTGGCGACACATGGAACAGATTGGACTTCTTCATTGTTATTGTGGGGTGAGTGCTTTGCAGACACACACCCACACGCACGCATAGACACACTCATCTGACATTAAATATGAGCCAAAAGTGTGTATGTGTGACTTTTGTAGAAAGCTTAGACACTTGTTTAATGCCAGTTAAATGTCAAGCGTGTGTGTGAGCATGTGGATGTACAAGGCGGAGGTGCGTGCGTGTGAATGCTTCATTGAATGACAATTGCATCTGTTGGTCCTGAGAGACGCCGACCTCAGCGATTGGTAGTTAAAAGGCTGTGTATCCCAGAGAATACATTCCCTGCAGACACTCAGGGTTTACCAAGGTCAGCCTGATCGGGATGCCGGAAACAAGCTGGTGGTTTTCCCTTGTTACAGCATGCTGGAGTACTCTCTGGATGGACACAACGTCAGCCTATCAGCCATTCGGACCGTTCGGGTTCTCCGCCCACTGAGAGCCATCAACAGAGTTCCCAGTAAGAGTCTTTCTCTTTTTTTTTGGTGATATCCAGTTCACTCAGAAAAGATAAATGGAGTCTCAGGCTTTAGATAAAACATTGACTTCAAGGTTAATCTTAAAGTGCTGACATTTGTTATCTATTCTATTGTCTATCTTCTTTGTGTCTCAAACTTGTTTTGTTTGGAAAAAGTTTGTAAAGCGAACATACCAAACTCAAGGGAAAAACAATCAAAGCATTAACACTTTTCTCAATCACATCAGTTACATAGATGTATAGGAAGGGTTTACCTGTGGTTATGGACAATGACATGAACAGGGAGATCTAAAGATTGAATAAAATTATATCATTCTGCATGTATGAATTAATTTCGACCCTCTGCTTGTTTACCAACTATCTATGTCTGACTTACCACCCGGATTAGATGATTCCAGGTTCAGACTGACTAAACAAAATTGTTAAATCAGCAGCAGTAAAACCAGCAGAGAAAGTTGGATCTGCAGGTTTGGACAGCTGTTCCTGACATGACTTCTTGTTGCCACCTGCAGAAGACTCAAAAGTGGTCAAATCTTGGTTGGGTTTTATTGAACCTTTGCCATTTAGTTTACTTAAAGGGGCCCTACCATGATTTTCTTCAGCCTTTCAGAGTAAACTATATCCATATATATGATATATAATATTACAATGGGAACACTAAAAAACAAATAATTTATGAAATATCAGTCATTTTTGTGGCCCGTTTTAATACCCAAAAGTAAAAGGACTCAATTTTTGACTCTCGGTTTGTTTCATATTCAGACTGACAAATCTCAGAGTGAACCGAAGTTCAGTCCAATTGAAAACGAAGCGAGACTACATTTAAAAAATGGGTCCGGGAGGGGTTCACGGGCCAGGAAAGTAGTTATCTCCTGCCACAGCTCTGCAGAGAAGGTGGGTGTGCTTTTGTTGTAGTCTGGGGGCGGAGCTTGCAGCACAGACTCTTCCTGGAGGGAGCTGTTGGCAATGATCTTACGTCAGCATGTTTCCAACCGCTCGTTTTGTGGGTATGGGACTGTGCAGGCTTTTAGAGGATTACTCTTAAATGCATGAACGGATCAAAGTGTCGTTTTGGTGTTCTTTATAGAGAAGAATGAACTGTAAAATGCATTCAAAACCTCAAAAAGTAACATTTTCATGGTAGAACCCTTTAAAGTTCCACTCTGATCATCTTTTGATGTATTTTAAAAGCAGTTTCAGTGTTATTTTAATCACGATTGTGCCTTTTTTTAAAAATTTTTTTATCTAGCCCAAATCAAAAACCTATGTTGTTTTCAGTAGTTACTGTACAATGGTAGAAGTTCAATAGAAATTCATCTGAGTTTGGATAGTGTTGGCACAGAGAAACCCTGCCACCTTTTCCCCTCCCGTTACTGAGTTTTACACTCTCCCCAGCTAGCTTATGGTGCATTCATGAGAAGCACGATTCGCACGACAAATTCACGTGTGCTGCCCCTCTTTTGTCGTGCAATGAATTTGCTGGTCAAAAAATGTGAACCTAAGTTTGACGCCACAGCCGCATGTGGGAGGAGCTACCAGCTAATTAATTTAGGATGATAGCTACAATGAAAGGTGTCTGCAGATATCTCATTTAGAATGTATGGAAGACAAAGAAAATTTTGAGAAATAGAGTTTATTTATTGTGGATTTCTACAAAAACATTGGTAATCATATCATGTTTGAGTTTATACGATTAATTTTAAAAGATTTTCCCGGTACAAGGGGCTGTGTCTGTATGATAGCTGCTTCCACGGTGTTTGTGTGTCTCTGTGGCTGAGCTTGAAAGCTGACTGTCTGGTATTAACCTGAGGGAGAAAAAGTCAAATAAAGGGACCTTTTTCCCTTTTTTTTTTAAAAAAGTGACTGCTTTTCACCACTCCCTCAAGGGATGGGTGAAATGCGGAGAATACATTTCACACACCTGGGTGTGTGTGTTAACTAATGTGATTTTAACATGTACATTTATTTACTCTTTAACAGTTGAAACTGAACATACTTGCGCTGAATAACTCATAAACTGCAATATTTACAAAAATATTCTATTTTACTTGAAAGATTACCTAAAAAAATTTTAGATGTGTAAAAATCTGTATTCAAAGGCTTGAAAAGGTAGTCTCAATTGAATTCTTCAGAGTGCACACCACAAAGACAATAGCTTCCATCTTTGATACAAAATTAGTTTTCTACTCAGGCTAAACAATTACCTATTTATTCAACCTCAGGATATAAAGAAAGAAAAAATATCTTCAATAATGTTTCTTCTATGTTTTGCATAAAGAGCAGAAACACGAAAAGTTGCTGGCAAAAGTAGGTGAGCACTGCTCCCAGGCCTTAATGGATGTTAAACCACAACATTTGCAAGATAGATTCCAACAGTCTGCTGAAATCTTTAGGGTGCAAACTCTGGAGAGCTATTGCCTGAGCAAAACAATGAAAACAAAATGTTAACTCAACACTTTTACAGCTTGTCCCACCAACTTTCAGTTCCCGTTAATTGGATGGTGTAAAGAAGCAGCTGCAGCTTCTGCATTGCTGATTTGATGTAGAAGTGCCCTCAACAGAAAGTCAGCAGCCTCATTAGTCACAACCAAGACAATGAAAAATGTGTCAATTGTCCTTGTTTCCTCTGACCACACTGTAAACTTCACATCATTTCTTTCACAAGAAACAAAGAACCGTAGCGACTGGTAACAATGGCCGCTCTGCCTTTGATGAATGCAAGTCTAAACAAATCAGGACGCGGCGAACAAAGTAATGGAAATCGCTGCAATGCCCGTGACATTCTCGGCAGCTTAGCACACAACCTGTTCAGCCAATTTTATGTTGTTCCTTTCTGCCCCTTGTGACATTGGCACATTGCCTGCTGAATTTTTACAAGAAACTCCAAACAATAATGAGCGGAGTTTAGTGTGTGTGCTCCTTTGGAAGGTGAACTGGAGGGTAACTATTAGCATTTGAACTGCAATTATCTCCACTAAGCTAATTGCACTGCTTCTGTTTTTTGCAGACTGCATGCCAAACCCTCACCTATTGGATAATAGTTTTCTGACCCTTTTGTTTGAACCTCAGCCCACTTCATCTGTTTCTTGATATTTTTGTTGTGTGCTGTTGTTGTTTATCTTTTGACAGGTATGCGGATCCTGGTCACGCTCCTGTTAGAC
This sequence comes from Oryzias javanicus, assembly GCA_003999625.1. Lineage (NCBI taxonomy): Eukaryota > Metazoa > Chordata > Actinopteri > Beloniformes > Adrianichthyidae > Oryzias > Oryzias javanicus. The sequence continues at coordinate 15,189,292 of CM012437.1, forward strand.
ACTCTTCCGATGCTGGGCAACGTGCTGGCGCTCTGCTTCTTTGTTTTCTTCATCTTTGGCATTGTTGGCGTTCAGCTGTGGGCTGGGCTACTGAGGAATCGGTGTTTCATAGAAGAGGATGTGAAGATGTAAGTTTCCATGGTAACAGGCTGATGCCACAAGACAGGGGTGCACCTGACTCATTACTCCGAACGCTGTGACAGGAGTTTGCTTACAACTGATTATCTTCTTCCATCCAATTATCATTTAAACATGCGCACAGCTCTTCTGATGGTGTTTATGCTTCACTAAGTCCCAAATAGGAGGCAGTTATCTCAAATTATGTGACCATGTGACTACGTAAATCAAGTGCTCAAACAAAGAAAATTAATTTACTGTGGGAAAATCAGAAGTCAGCTGATATGGTTTCCTCAGACTACAGCTTCATCATCTCCCTCGTGTCATGTTTGATCAGTTTCTTGATCGAGACAGACACACGACATGACATGACTGTCACCTCCTGATCAGACATGTCCTCATTTGATTCAAGTGTAAAACCCCTGACAGGCCTTTAGTGCTGTAGTGTTAACATGCTGCTGCTGTTGTAACTAAAGTCACCTTCTATTAACAATAAAAATATCTAAACAAAGTCTTATCACAGTTCTTCTATATATTATTTCCCACTTGATATTGATAAAACCCAAGCAAAACCAGCAGTTGTGTAAAAGTAAGGAATGCAACAATTCTCTGTTTAAAACACTAATGAACCAAATTGTGGGTGAAGTGGATCACTGCGTCCCTACTGCATACCAGTATGTTTAAAGCATCAAACGTGCTAAATTTAAGAAGGATTCATTGTGATATTAAATTAATTACACCAGGCTTAGGATAAAATTTGTTTTGTCATTATGGCTTGTCTATTAACAAATTAGAAAAGTGATTTTTCTTTTTTTTTTTAATTACAATTACAATTATCAACCAAAATAAAAATTGAAGTTTAAACAGTATTGTAAGGAAAGTGAAACTGACTTTAACTTTTCATCAGACCTTGACACTCTGTAAAGTTTACAAAAATGCCTTTTACAGTATTTTCCCAAACATTGTTCTTGAAAACAGTTTTTTTCTTCTTTTTACAATTCCAGGACAAATAAACTCTCAAATTAGTTAGATGCATTCATGTTGTCTGGAAGTCATCTTGAGTTATCTTGAAAAGTTGATTTAGGTTTTTTTGTTTTTTTAAGAAAATATGTAAGAAATGCATGGCAGCTTGAGGCATGCAATCTTAAATTACTTATCACTCTAATATATTATTCCAGTTTACCTGGTTTCTCTGTGCATTTCCTAATTCCCTCAGTCAATTTGAGGTCTCTTACAAGGTCCTTCTACATCTGAGAAGGAAAAAACGCTTTCAATTGAGATAAATCACACAGCATTAGGGCTGAACAGTACTAACTGTAGCCGGCGTTGAGCAGCTCCACTAGAGCATTTAGAGTAATGTGAGCTGGGCGTCATTCCCACCCAGGTCCAATCCTGTTGCTCTCTAATCAAAGATGCAGACCTCTGACTGGAGAGATAATGCATCAAATGCTTTCAAGAATTTGCCTTTTTTTATTCTAATATTTAATGCGTCAATGGTTGCTGTTTATTTTTATCCAGTCAACTCTCACAAACAAAATGCACACCTTAGAATCAGATGAAGTGATTGTGAACATCATCACACAATTCAAAATGTTGGTGCCTTAAATTTTTACATGACGTTTAAAAACATCATATGTAATACTTAAGCTTTGATAATTGCATACTTGTATTTATTTCCTACCTTGTAGGAGATACAACATCACTTTCCTAAATGATTACTATAAGCCTGATGGCACAGATGACCACCCTTTCATCTGCTCGACGGCGAGGGAAAACGGGATGCTCCGGTGCTCAGATGTGCCTCGTCGCCGTGTGGGCAGGACTCACTGCAACCTGGGCGCAGAGGAAGCCTTTTCAGAGACAGGACTTAAAGTAAACGAGTCAGAGTCATGTGTGAACTGGTACCAGTATTATAACCAGTGTCGAGCTGGAGAACTCAATCCCACAAAGGAGCTATTAACTTTGATAATATTGGATATGCATGGATCGCCATTTTTCAGGTGTGTTTGCAAGGATGAATTTTTTTTTCAATGGGTGGATGTGAGCACGGTGGTAACTTTTCATTTGTTTGAGTTTTTCTCAGGTGATTACTCTAGAGGGCTGGGTCGACATCATGTACTATGTCATGGATGCACACTCCTTTTACAACTTCATCTACTTCATCTTCCTCATCATCGTAAGTGAACACACATCTTCATGAAACATGTGTCGTGGTCCACAGCTTGTGTATCTAATGTCTGCACTGTCCTGACCAGGTGGGCTCTTTTTTCATGATCAACTTGTGCCTGGTTGTCATAGCAACACAATTTTCCGAAACAAAGCAGAGAGAACACGCCTTAATGAAATCGGAGCAGCGAGCCCGGCAGCTCCACCAATCAGCTTCCACCCTCGCCAGCGACAGCCAACCAGGGAGCTGCTACGAGGAGATCATCCGCTACCTGGCACACCTGGGCCGCAAGGCGTGGCGGCGATTTTCCCGCTGCTACAGTCAGACATGGAGGCGCTTGCGTTGCACCTGTGTGCGCCGCAAGGATCAGAGCAGTGGGTCCGCCAGGGGGGGCGGAGCTGGAGAGATGAACGGACTTGCCAACAGGCACTCGGGCCATGCCCCGAACGACCTACCCCATCTTCATCAGCTGTATTATAATCATCATCATCACCATCACCAGGCCCACCACCAGCATCATCAGTCTGAGCCCCCCGTCAGCAACGGAGGGAGTAGTTTTAATTATCCTTTCATATCACCCTTCCTCAGTCACCTGGATGATAGGAACCAGGACCAGAAGAGGCTGGTTGCTATGGAAACCATCAACAGACTGCCGCAGCTGGTGCTCGAGCATGGTGAGAAAGGAGGGGGATGCGTGTGTCTGTGTGCATGGATGCTCCCGCAGTCGTAGTGCATGTGGTTGTCTCGGAGGTGGGAGTGTAGACTTTTATCTGGCTGTGCACCCCCGCGCTACAGTAGCACAGTCAGTGTTAAACGCTTTGATGAACCCACCTTTATTATGTCCCTGTGTGAGTCTACTTTATTTCTTAACTCCCTCTTCCTAAATGATTCACTCACATTTATTTCTGCAGCTTTGAATCTGCAGCTTCAATACTCAAATCAAGATCACAGAACATTTAATGAACACATTTAAACTTTCACCACCTTTAACACACTGAAAGGAATTTAAAAGCCCATTATTTTTAACCTAATACACTTGTTTTATTACACCAAACTGCATTACTCTAGAAGTAAATGTACAGTAAAACCACACATGCCTGCCCCATCTGAGGTTGATGCCATCTATAATGCTTCAATTATACCCATCTATAATATGCTTCGGGAGAAAACCTTTTTAGGACGTTAAAGGATTTGATACATCTGTTTTCTTTCAGCAACTGAAATACTAGTTCTGAAATAAGTGAAGCGTAAGCAGCTATGCTGACGTTTCTGGGAGCTGTCACTGTTGACTGTCATCACAATTAAAACCTGCCTGTAGCTGCCAATATTCCGCAGGAAACTGCTGTGTCCACTGTGCCGTGGCCACAAATGCGTTGCCTTGAAGCCTGGCAAAATGAATTTCCTGGTCAAGATCTGCCGTTTAGTCAGAATCCAGCTGTGCGGCGGAGTTCTGCAGAAACAGAAGACCCGCTACGGTTTGGATATTCCGCTACGAAATGATGAAGAAAGCACACGCAAAATACTCAATGCCAGAAGCTAATGCAATAGGTTTTAAAATGCCAACTCGTGAAATGTTTTTTGGCAAAGAAACAATAGGCATATATCTAAGTTTTTTTTAATTTACTTCTCATTCTGTAGTATTCATAAGTCCTTGGGACACAATGGATCAAGAAGAAGTCTCTTTATACAAGAGAAGACCTCAAGCAGAAACGCGTGCAGGCAGGTTGCTTTCTTACTCTTCACAATTTAGAGATGATAAGAAGGTTTTAGATGCAAAACAATGAAAAATTAAAGCAGGAGTTTTAAAGGGAAGACAAAGACAGCAAAGATGTTGTGGCAAATATACTCATGAAAAGTGACATAATGGGGTGAGACATCTTCAGGCAGCCTAAAGGCACATATCATCACCTTCCTAAAATAATAGTTGAAGTCGTTTTTTTTGACAAACTTTTTTCATGGACTTGTTTAGATATTTTTGGTTTGATTTTTTAAATATATATATATAAAAGAAAAAAATCTGACTAAAGCCAATCAAAGTCGATTACTAAATAAAGACACAGGTTAACTTGTTGATCTACCAAAAAGATAAAGACGATATGCTGTTTTAGGAGTTTGTAATCTTTTTGATATATTACATTTTGGTTGATTCAAAAAGCTTATTTTTAAAGTAAATTATGAAAAACTATGTCCTTCTGAGCATCTTCCTTTTTTCGTTAGCACATACAATTTTCATTATTGTTCCACCTTTACTGATGCCAGATCTTGTCTGAATGGTCAAGTTGACTTAAAGTCATCTGAAAATTGTGTTTTTGATGTTTTTAGCAACTTATTGTGGCATTTTTCTTATAACGGAGGACATATATTAAGAAAAATAAACTTGAAATTTATTTTTAAGTATTTCTTCATTCAAATCGTTGTGAATAAGAAGCAGATGAAAAAATTCTGTGGGCAAAAGAGTTTCATTGTTACATGGAAATGACATTCGGTGGGCCTCAGCTTCCTGATCCGCCCCATTTCTGATTCAACCACTTGAAGATAAATAGATCCATGCATGTCTTTGTTTTCCTCATCTGAGCTGGTATCTGGCTCAAAACTGTACGACTAGATAGCTCCATTATTGCTCGCCATTTTTGTTTCACCACTAATGTATGTCGGAGCTGTGAGGGACTGCAAGTTAGCGGGAGAGAGAGTAAGCAAAGGCATGATGGGAAGTGTCACCTATAACTCAGTCCCACTTCAAAAGATGACTAGAGTGGGACTTTAAAGAACTATTTCAGTAAGTACTCCACAGGTCAGAGGCATGACCACAGTTGTTCAAGTTACTTCCAAACTGAAATACACTACAAGTTACTTGTGGTTAATATTTTACTTTTATTTATTACACATGCAGTAATAGAACATTGCAATTTAATCATGACAAATTCCCTACGAAGTATTTTACAATTAGATAAGTGGGAATGTGGTTTAATTATAATTATTAATAGCCCTGTTTAAGCTTTATTTTAGGTGTTAATTAAATCAATCAATGTGTTTAAGTTTATTGCTTGAAACTAGAAAAAAATATGCTGTTTTTCATCTGTTAATGCCTTATAGGTTTAACAGATGGTCCTGCTGCTTTTAACAAGTGTGTTTTGGACAGCAAGTTTGATGAGTTATTGAACCTGTTATGAGTCAAATATTACATATAACCATTAATCTCTTATCCTGCTTAGTTACAGCAAGAAGTAGCTACAATACATCACATTTGCAATGAGTTACTCCGAAGCCAGCTAGGGCGTGACCCAACATGGTTTCTGGAATCATTAAAAGATGAGGGGAACATTAAAACACATGCAAATGTAACGTCTATTTAAACGTATGTAGATACACGTTTCAGGCTTAATCATTCAAAACTCTTAGCTTCACATGTAGCGCATTAAACTTACAGGTTCTACGAACAAAATGCGCAGACCTTAAACACTCTTACAATTAAACCAGATCCAAGTTTGACTAATCAGTGACTCAGATTTGATAGTGATGTATGGATGACGTTACATTTAATTCATGCAAGTACCAACCATATGAAAATTGGTCATGGAGAAGAAACTAATTATTGAAATTTGTGCCTGGACAGAATTATATGACATCAAGCCTTTCATTTATTGAAATAGAGCTGTGAAAGAAAAAGCCTGGGATAAGATTTGGGGAAACCGGGAATTTTGTGCTAAATATCTGCAGTTTGACATTTAGGTTAATGAATTTAAGGTTTTGATGTCTTTGGGTAAAGCATCATGTCTTCATCCGGCTGAGTGAACGGCAGCAATAAAACAATGTGTGGATGTATAGACAAACAGGCAGTCACAGGCTTACTCAGACTCAGTGGACTCCACAGTCTTGGGCCTATACCATGTCAAATCAACTTTGTGAGCTTGTACGTGTATCATAATGTTTACTCCTCAGTGACATTTTAATCCTTTCATGCATTTCTGAGTATTTTTCTTAAAACCTGAGGTCTGAGCACCAGCTTCTCCCAACCCAGTAAAATGAGTGGATTCTCACATCCTCATGTCACACCGTGTGGACAACCCCTTTTAGGAAGACTCTGCACTTGCTAGTACTGCCCCCAGGCTAACACAAACACCCAATTTCTCCGCTCAGCTAGCGGTTCTTAGTCACTAGGTTTGCCGCTGAGCTAGTGTTGCTGAGTCGCCAGCTTCACTACTCAGCTAGCGGAGCTAAGCCTCTAGCTTTGTTACTCTGCTAGTAGGGCTGAGCCACTAGCTTCACCACTCAGCTAGCTCATCTGCTAACGGTAAATAAATATATATTGTTTTTGTGGCCGAAACATAGACACGATACAGAGGCCAGCTCTCGGATGATGTCATTAAATGGGCGGCACCCACAAGCAGTGAAAGGTGGGGCCTCAGAGCTCTAGGAGCCTTATTTCCACATAGAAAAATAAAAATTCATGCACATAACTAATAATTCATAAATAATTTGTTTTTTAGTGTGCCAAAGTTAATATACGATCATATACTGTATATGAATATAGTTTACTCTGAAAGACTTAAGAGATGGTATAGGCCCTTTAATTCAGTATTATGAATATCCACAGTTATTTGTTAAATGTTTTTAGAACATTTGGTGATCCACATTACAAAACACTTTTTTTGGCTTCTTGATAATCATTTCAAAACAACTTCTGAGCTGCACAGCAGACATACAAATTTCAATGAGTGACTGCTGAGACAACCAACCCTGCTGTGCCTCCTCCTGCGGCCTGCGAGGATTATCACAATCTTAGATTTCGTGACATTAGGGGTTCTGGTTATCCTTTATTAAAATGTGCTAAACGGAAAGTAGGTCATCGCTGGGGAGTAAGGGGAGGACCGGTGTTGAACACAGGCATAAAAGTTTGATCTTTAGACCAGGTTTTAAAGTCTACAATGCATTGACGTTAAAATAGGAAACAGCCTTTTTTGTAAAAACAAAAACTTTTTGAAATAGTCAGATAATGAAAAGAGGCAAAAATGAAAGAAGGAACACAAATATTGTAGCTGCTAGGATAATTTGGAGCATTTAAAGCTCACAGTTTGGAAGATTTAATTTATCTCAGATCTGTAAGATCTAATTGTTTTGTTATAAATGCTAAATATGACTTCGTTATTTATAGATTACTTCAAACCAGCACAGAGATGTCTCCTCCAGATCACAAGGAGTTATAATCTCTGTGCACATCTGGACCACAGAGTTTGACATTAAATGGTGCGGCGCACCGAGGAAATATGAGGCACACTCTCACTGACAACAGCAACAAACTCGGTAAACAATTTAGGGGAAATGCCATTGAACAATAGCAAGATAAATACAGCACGTCAATGTAACTAACAAAGTAAATTTATCTTAAACTCCTCTCGCAGGCGTCCTCCTCTGAGCTGCTTAATGCTCTCGGTTCAGAGGAATCTCAGGGGACATGGAGGATGTAAATATTCATGGACATGGCTTTTAACAAGCAAGTGGAGATTCTGTGGCAATATCTTTTTGATGATATGTGATAACACCTTGGATTAAAAAAGCTTTTACCTTTGAAGCAGTTTTTCCCTTTATGTCAGGGAAATGTGAACAGAGCTTAAAAAACTCATGCCTTTATTTCATACTCCAATTTTCACAGAACATTTTTATTATTTGAGTCATTCTGTTATGTTCTTTCACACTCAGCGTTCACAGACTTAATTTATTCAGTGGCTATATTGAATGTATCACCATTCTTATGTTTATGGCCATTTATATAACACATATTTCCTTTGATTCTGTATAACCTCACAAATGTGCTTTCTGTGCATCTGGTTGGTTGTCATTGTTGTCATCAAACGGAATGTAACTGTTGCAGATATGTGGCATTTCGAAATGCTGATGTCACTCCAGCAGCAGCAGCTTCAAATGTGATTACATTTCAAAAAAATTATTTCAGGAAGACAGCTATGATTAGAACTCTCCACACGTCTTTTTTACAGCTTCTCATCCAAACACAAGTCTGTGTTTATTTCACAGTTTTTCTCATAATTCACATGCAGCTGTCTGTGTCGTGACACTTCAGATAAAGAGACTGGCTTTAATTGTTGAAAAATGTTGAAGTAGTTGGTAAAATTTTAATTTATCTTTAATAAATTAAAGCTAAACCAGTTTTTTTATTACTTCAGTGGATTTAACCTGGATGAATGAGCGTCTGCACAGACACTTTGAAAAGTAACACTTAAGAGAGAAAAAAGGCTTTGCCAAGGTTACATATAATTAGTAAAAGGTTATTAAAAAAAGAGAAGAGTAAGTCAACCAAATGAAATTGTTCCAATGTTGAATAATTTATTTCAACTGAACTTGGTAGAAAAAAAAAGAAGTTTGTATTTGTAAACTATAAATAAATTCCCAATTTTGTGAGCATCAGTTTAGACTGCTTATCTGTCCTTCAAAAATGATAACATGCTAACTATTTACTGTGTAATTTCACTGAGGGCAGCACTTTCTACAATACTTATTATAAATCACCAAATTTATCCACAGGTAGCTTTATACTTATTGACAATACATTTGTTCCTTATGTTCCTCATTTATGGTTCCTTGATATCTAAGGGATCTGTTGTTTACCTAAAATTGTTTACGTCCTAAAAAACTATTTCATTAAAAAGTAATGTGTGAGTACAGACATTAACACATCAGACTCATAACCAGTGTTGGAAATCTTAAGTACTTAGTTACAGTTACTAGTTACATTTTCCAAAAAGTAATTAAGTTAGTAACTCAGTTACTGCATGCTAAAAGTAATTATTTAGCAAACTAACTATTCCAGTAACTATGCCAGCTAAAATACAACAATAAATTTCATATTTTCCTTTAGCTTCCTGCAAACATAGAAAAGCATTTACCTGTGAATAAAATTATTTAATTACAGTGACACCTCCAGTATTATGTAATGATTTCACCCGTGAAATCATGTTGTTTAATTGCAATAGAGAAAGAGAGGATTGAAGTGTAGAAATGTAAATAAATTTTTTTATTAAATTGATCACACAACAAAAACTGCAAAAAGCTTTATATAAATAATAATACTACCTTCACATACACTTCTTTTAGTTATTCTAATTTTTGTTTAAATAAAGAAAATAGTTTTCATCACAGTAGGGGAAAAGGCAAAACTCTCAATAAGCAGAATTAGCAACAATGAAATACAATTTTTTATGCACTTAATAATAATTCACTCCTCTATTGTACTTTAATCTGAACGTTAACATTTTAATTCAGAATAACGTGAATTTTATGTAAACATTTATTCCTTTTCCTTCTTTTGAAGTAAAATACAGTTGATATTTCCAGCCTGAAAATGCTGCCTTTGTTGTTGACATAATATGTCTGAATTCCCAACTTTAATCTCTAACTTCTAAAAAACTACAGTGCAGGACTTTCTAGTTAGCTGGATTTTATAGCAATTTGGACACCATTCTCACTACTTTATATTTATTCATTTTTTTAATGGTGGATATGATGTCACCGATTTAACAAAGGGAAAATTGAATCAATACGAACATTTCATGACATCTATTCATGACTCCACTGTGTTCTGATGATAAAATGATGGTTTATTTAAAAATTACATTTAAACACTTTTTCTGCAAATATTGTTTGACTGTAATGGATTGTGGTCTATAATGTTGTGAGCATTGATCCATGCTAGTTTTTCACAAAGACTTCTGGGGATTTTCTTGTGCACTTGATTTTGGAATAGTATATTTGGACAGCACTACAAAATGGCAAACACACTATACAGTGTACTAGTGAGTAGGGAAGGAATCTGAACATATACAGTCTTGTGAAGCGGGAAAGGGAAAAAAGAAGTGCTCGAGGATGATTAAACCACATCAATAAACTGAAGTAACGCCAGGGATTTTATTGAGTAACTATGATGGTGTTGTAGCGGGGAAAAAATTAATTAGTTAGATTACTCCATTACTTAACTTGTAATGCTGCAAGTAATGCAGTTATACTTAAAGAGCATTACTCCCAACACAATTTATAGCAATTTAAAAAACAAAAACTAAATCGGATTGGCAAATTCATTGGAGTTCACTCTGCCAAACTCAATGTCATGTTATAAGTGGTCAACTGGGCGGTACATAGTATAAATAAAGCTCTATTGAGTCTCACCATGGTTCATACACATGCCAATCAAAAAAAATAAAAATAAAAATAATAAATTGACACCATATCACATTTTAATTAAATTCTAGTGTAGAAATGTTTTAGCCTGAGAATCAAAAGGAAATTTCTCCAATCTTAAACCTTTTTCCAGTGTTTTTTGGCAAACCTTCAACATTTGATTCCTTGAAGAATTGATAGGACCCAATAACCAGGAAATCAGGAGACCAGATGACAGAAACTCAAACATTTAATGAATAAACGGAATCATGACAAAACCATTGGAGCAACAAGAAGGTGACACAGCAGATGACCTGACAATGACAAATGTAAACCAGGGGCTTCAATACATGGAGGATCATTAACATAAATCAAGACAGCTGTGGGTAATTTGCAATTTAAACCTGGTGTGACTGACAGAAGAAAAACAGCAACAAAAAAAAAAAAAAAAAAAAGAAAAACACGAAAATCAAACTTAAATTCTCCTCTGGACAGTCATAAAGCAGAAATGAAATTAATTATTTGTATTTACAATAAATCCTTTGAATCTTTAAAGTATGATTTTTTTTTTTTTAGAAAACTGGTTTAATTTGTAAACAAATGAGTTTTCATTTATCAGATGTTTCTTCTTATTTTTCCCTTTTCTAAAATATTTGTAGTGCCTTTTCAGTTTCATAAGTTGTCGTTTGTCAACAAGTAAAAATGAACTCAAAGTTAATTAGCATTTTTATTTTTTTTCTACAAAAGCAAACTGCTGAGAAAAGAAGATTGATTCAGATTAAACTCAGGATAATACTCTGGCCAAAGCAGAATTAACAATTTCGTTTTTTCTTTATGTCTCTGTATCCCTGCATATAGTCACAGAGCTTGTATGTCTCCTCCATAATGACAACCTTAAATAAAATTGTGAGACTAACAGAGAATATGTACATAAAACTTTCATACCCCTCAGTAATAAATAATAAGTGTTGCTGGAGCTCTTCAGACGTTCATAAAGCAGGAATGACTCAGTTTGTTTTGAAATGTGTGTCTGCTGCAGCTCAGCATAACTGTATTTTCTGCAAGCGTAGTAAAAGTAGTGATTTCCAGCAATTCTTCCTGTCAAATGGGCCCTCACAGCCCACGTTATCTGCAGACGCACACTGCGGAACAGCTGGATTGGATTTTCCGTATCCGTCTCCGGTGAAAATATGTATTTGTTGTAGCTGTGGTGACAAGTGAACTCCTCCTGCTAGATTAGTGTTTGCTGTTATGTCATAACAGCGTTCCTCCCAGGCGGATCACTAATGAATTCGGCAGAAATTTGAACCCCCTTAGACACACGCTCATAAATGTATCCCTGCTCTAATAAATCCCCCTCTTCCCCATGTAAAAAAGCCTCCAGGTCTTGAATGGGTTTTATGTTATTAAGTTTTTCTCTTCCAGAAATGGAAATACATTTCCTCCTCTACTGGACAGAGAATATTTTTGCATCGCTCTTGTTGATGATTGGGTTACTTTAGTCTAACCCCTTTTTTTTCCTTCGTGCCTCTGCAGGTGGCTCTGCGGGGCATCCTGCTCTGCATTTGCCAGGCGAAGGCCCAGGAGAGGCTTCCGCGTGCCCGTATTGCACCTATTATAGCCAACTAAGTGGCAGTGAAAACCTTCACGAGCATCCTGAAGAACAACATCACGGGTACCACATCTCCCGCCATGGCAACCACCCGTGTCATGGCAACAGCCCGTGCCAGTGTAGAAGTCCGTGCCACGGCAATGTGCAGGTGCTTGAGCCGAGGAATAAGCTGTGGGAGCGCTGCTGGGTGGGACTCCGACTCAAGCTGAAACTCATAGTGAGCAGCCGATATTTCAACAGAGGCATCATGATTGCCATTCTTATCAACACACTTTCCATGGGCATAGAGTACCACGAGCAGGTAGGCCTTCTTTTCAGATTTTGCTGACTTGCACTCATCTGAATGTGCCTACAGTGTGAGTGACGTGTTAATCACTTTATCAGGGGGAGTCAACAAACTTGCCCTCCAATCAACACTTACAGCAGTGAGCATATGGGATCACGGCATGTGTGCACGTGCGGATACGCCTGCGTGTGTGTGCAGACGTGTATCAGTAGACAAAAAAAACTCATACGACCTCAAGTGTTAATTAAAGCGTGACCCAGGGATAGGACAGAGATGGAGCAGAGTGAAGGGAGGGGGCAGATGTGACATTGTGATGGAGCGAATGGCAATGAAAGATTCTGGAAGATGACGGTATAATCTGCATTGGCCCTCTTCCTGAACAGTAGGCCAGATATATTTGGCCATAACTTTGTCAGTGACTAATATTTAAGCACAAACTCTGCTTGAGTTGAACTTCCTGATGTGATAAAGGTCAATCACAGTGATGAATGATCCATAGATGGAGCAGTTTTATGTTTTTCTCCATTGCAAAAGGGAACGGATTTCCTCCAAAATGAGCTGCAATGCACATCAGAGTTCCAAAAAGCATCAGTCCAACTTTCAGATCTATGTGACTGATGTAGTTTAAAGGCTTTTTAATCTGTGAAGAACAGCTGTTTCAGACTGATGCCACTGAGCACGCTCATACACTTGTTTGCTTGCTGGTTTGATAAGCTGAGAGAACTGAGCGACAGCGGCTGCATTTCATAGTGTAACAAAAAAATGTCACTTATTGCAGTACAATTGTTCTTCTCAATGCTTTTTTCAAGCAACTACAGCTGCAGTGGTTATAGCTGCACACCACTGTATTGAAGGAGTTCACAACCATTTTGCCTCAAGGTTCCACAGAAAAGGAAACAAACATCAATACAGGCTAAGTTAATTACAATTGTCATAATTCAATTCGGCCCGAACAGCCTGACATTTCTGTATGAACAAGCTCTGAAAACATTTGAACAAAAGCCAGAGTGGAAACACTTTAGAATACAGCCAATGTTTTGCTCTGTAGCTACTGTGCAGGTACTGTTGTATTTATATAGGCACATCATAATTATATTGGTAATCATGATGTGCCTACAATATCCTGTAATTATGAAGTAACAAACCCAATACAGTATTTAACATTTAACTTTGATCCACATTTTTATTGTGAAGTGTGTTATCCACAAGGTTGTCCACATCTTTGTGCACACTCTCTACATTGAGATGTTGTAGTCTACATTTCTACACATTAGTACGTCAACACTGTAAATGTTAATACACACGATTAATGTACAATTTAAAAAATTAACGCATTAATATTTATTAATAATAATAAATTACATTCTGCAAAGCTACTGTCTTATGCCAGTTCAGACTTCCTTGCGTGTGTTAATTTCTGATAATGCTCACTTCATTGGGTACTATCCCGCTTATAACATGGTAACTCACAAAACAAATAAATATTCAATCAAGTTTTATTACTTTTTTCTTTTTATTTTTTGAGGTTTAGATCTCTGTTTTACAAAAGGTAGACTATGACTATGAGATAGGGAATGTGGCCCATTGTCATGACAACACAACAACACCTCGCTGAGCGGCCCCCACCTCGACTGCGGCGAAAAAGAAGAAAGGCAATATACAGTATAGCCGTGCATCCACACCCAGCAACCAATCAGAGTCGAGCTTTCACCCGGACCATTTAAAGTGCAGAAACACAATGTTTGTTTCATGTGGCTGTATATCAGCATCTTTGTTTTCTTGGAGTGATACTGCAGACTTGAAAGCGTTTAGAGTTCTGCTTATCTTACAGTTGATGTATTTTTTACTCATAATTTACACTTCTGAGTTAACACTTTATAAATTTAAACATTTCAGGCAGTATAAATGAAAGGAACTATTTTCTCTCTGGCCTGTTTTGGACAAAAGTTGCAAAACATGGTAAAACATATGCTGTATTCTAAATTATTACCACCGTAATTTGGAAAAACATTGTTAATTAAATTTGGAGTGTTTCATAAATTACCCAATTTCAAAGTGCATTTTCAAATGCACCAATGGCCTTGTTGCTGGGGTATTTGACAAAAAGGGTCCAAAAGTAGAGGAGCACAGGTGTTACCACAAGAGAGGGGGGTCAGGCCCTGAAAGCTGCTTTCCCACTGAGGAAAGCACCTTTTAGTCTAAACTAATTCACGCTCAAACCTAGAATTTTAATCTGAAAAATTGAAGCAAGCCTACTGGTGCAGTTGTTTGCACCATCGCCTCAAAGCCAGAAGGGTTTGATTTGAATCCCGGCTGGGACCTTTCTGTGAGGAGTTCTCCTTGTGAGTGTGTGGGTTTTCTGTGGGTTCCTCCAACAGTCCAGACACCTACTTCATAGGCTCATTGATGACTCAGAATGTCCCTATGGTTGTGAGTGTGAATGATTGTATGGCTCTTCAACAGACTGGTATCTTATCTAGCGTGTACCCCACCTTGGATAGCTCCAGCAACCCTGTGACCCCCAAAGGGATTAAGTGGGCTTTGAAACTGGCTAGATGAATGAGGTTTGAAATAAACCTAAAGATCCCAAGCGTTTTATCCATACAACAAAACAGCTGCTTAAATCAAATGAAACCTCTGAACAATAAATTTTGTTTAGTTGTTCTTGTTTACAAGATATCTTTTGTTCACCATGAGTGTTACATGTGGGTTTTATTGCTTGTATTTCAAGGTGTAGCCCTAAGCTTCACGTCTTATGAGCATTCTGTTTACTACCAGCTATTCTATGAATCATTATTGCTCCATCTATTTAAATAAAGGAAGTAAAAGCTCATTCCAGATAATCCTATACCAAAGTTATGAGAGCTGCATCCTATTTTTATTTTAATTTTCAGTTTTTTTTTTTTTTTTTTTTTTTTTGCATAGATGACAGCAAGGGAACCACATTTTTCATTTTCATCACATCTTGATCTTTTGTCAGGTGTTCAGATTAACTAAGCTTTGGCAAACAAATCTCTATGGTTTAAATTGGCTTTTCTGATACATTTGTCTTAATGTTTTTATTATTTCACTTTACTTTAAATCTGATTCCAAATTATTTAGTATTCTTTTATTTTTTTGTCATTTACTTCCTTGTGTGTGGTTTATTTCTGATCCTATTTAGCCTAAAAGACCTATACCATGGAAAATCAACTTTTTGAGTTTTCAAGTGTATTATAGTGTTCATTCCTCACTATAAAAAAATGGTCACACATTTCTGAGTATTCCTCTAAAAAGCTGCGCTCTGATCTTCAGCCCCTCCCAACTCATGGAAATGAGTGGTTACTCATGAGCTGATGTCACAAAGTGAGAACCCTTTCAGGAAGAGTCTGTGCCGCAACCACCCCCCACGCTAGCACAAACACCCAATTTCAACTGTCCATCTTTGCAAAAGTTTGGATGTTGTTTGTTTTTGTGGGGGTAACAGACTTCCTGTTGAGGCTGGATCTTGGATGAAGTCATGCAATGGGCACTACTCACAAGCAGCGAAAGGTAGTATCTTAAATATCTTAGATCTTACTTCCAAATAGGAAAAAAAACTCAGAAAATAACTCATATTTAATAAATAATGTGTTCTTTTGTGTGCCAAAGGTAACACATGATCATATTAATGGATATATGAAAGACTTAAGAAGAGCATGGTATAGGTATTTTAAGGTTTAGTGAGCAAACTATTTTATTATGAGTTTAGTCTTTCAATTGGATTTCTGTTTATAGTTAAAATGTTTTTTTATTCCTCATTCTAGGCCATTCCTCTGTCTGATTAAAAGTTAAAATG
This sequence comes from Oryzias javanicus, assembly GCA_003999625.1. NCBI lineage: Eukaryota > Metazoa > Chordata > Actinopteri > Beloniformes > Adrianichthyidae > Oryzias > Oryzias javanicus. The sequence continues at coordinate 15,205,457 of CM012437.1, forward strand.
GAGGAAAGCTTTAGGTGGTTTCGATTCACGCAGGGTCCACTCACAGCACACAAGTTGGGCTCCGCCAAACCGGCATCAGTCCCTTTACAGTAACACAAAGCAATGAAAGCATGGATCCATCCTGGCTCAACAGTTCAGGCTGGGGATGGGAGTGTGATTGTGTGGAGAAAATTTTCTTTGGCACACTTAGCACACTTTGGGCCCCTTAGTACAAACTGTGTATGGTAACAAGGCTATATCGTTCCTGAATATTGTTGCTGATCATGTCCCTGCCTTTATGACCACAGTGTACCATCTTCTGATGGCTACTTCCAGCACGATAAGGTACCATGTCATGAAGCTGGAATCATCAACATTATTTCAGAGACTTATTTAGCCATATGATCATTTTAAAGTAGTAAATATTTTTTTATATTTAGACCCAAACAGTGAGGCAGTATTGCAACTGCCATGTCTTATATACATGTTTTAAAGGTTTTTCTCTGTAAAATGCTTCTGCATCAGTCATAACAGCTTCACACTCTTCCTGGAAAACTCAATTCAAATGTGATTTTTTTTTTTTTGTCAGAGACGTGAATCTGTTTTAAAGGTTTTCTTAAAATCCTTGGAGATCATTTTAAATTACACTCCAGGCTCAGGGGTATTCACTGGCTTTCTTTGCAGCGACTCCTCTGAGCTTTTTTCATTTGATTTGATGAAACCACATTTTAGTATCAAAGAGAGCGCTGAGCGATCAAATGCTTGCTTGTTTAGACTCCATGAAAGCTGACAGCTTCCATGTTCTTTACTTTTTTCTGAAGAATCTGCCTTCTGGATTCCAAGAACAACATTTACAAAAACTTTCTTTGTGTGCCACTATTAAATATTTGCTATGTAGGTTTTTTGCAGGCATCCTGTTGGATTCTCAAACAGGTTGAGTCTGCTGCATTCCATGACTGTATATGTTTGTTTCTTCCTTTCTATGCACATCAATGCCTCTTTCCGCCGGACTCCTCAGCCGCAGGAGCTGACAGATATTCTGGAGATCAGCAACATGGTGTTCACCAGCCTCTTCAGCCTTGAGATGTTGCTGAAGCTCCTGGCTCTGGGGCTCTTTGGCTACATCAAGAACCCATACAACGGCTTTGACAGCATAATTGTCATAATCAGGTAAGGAGGGGGGGTGCATGTCTCTATGTTTACCCCAAAAAAAGGAAAATCTGGCCTTGTTAAATCCTTCCCAGAAATCCTTTTGATCTTTGCGACTGCAGCTGCAGAGCCGCGCTGATTCTGATTGAGATAGCAGAGCCACACGGTTGCAGCGATGGTCCGTCCGGAGGGCCTGTGTTCACTTCCATTATGTAGTACCACAGGTTAAATTATGCATCTGTGCTTGAAGCTTGGCTTGTTTACAGTGACTATTCCCATGGCTCCTGCAGTCCTTATTGGCGGTCGATTTGCAAACAAAGCCGGCCATCTTGGTCCCTCAGTCACCTAATACATCATATGCAAACAAGAACAAGTCCCTTGTCGAAAGGGTTTTTTCTCCCCTCATAACTTGACTTAAAATTGTTTATCAGTAGGTAACGTCTGTGTGGATTGTGTTTGTATCTATTTCAGTGTGTGGGAGATTGTAGGGGAGGCTGAGGGTGGCCTGTCAGTGCTGCGCACTTTCCGTCTGCTCAGAGTTCTGAAGCTGGTCCGGTTCCTCCCTGCGTTGAGGAGGCAGCTTGTGGTGCTGATGAAGACCATGGATAATGTTGCTACGTTCTGCATGCTGTTGATGCTTTTTATATTCATATTCAGGTACTATTTCTATTCTTTTTGAAAGGTGCACACAGAATTATTTGATAAAACCTTGACAAAAGCGTTCTTTTTGTTATATTAGATTATTACATCTTTTTTGTTGTTTCAAGATAAAAATAATAACTCATAAAAGTGGTTACTTTCATTCTCTGCATCTGTGTGTGCTTTGCAGCATTTTGGGAATGCATTTATTTGGCTGCAAATTTGGTTTACGACAAGACAGCGGCGATACGTTACCCGACAGAAAAAACTTTGATTCTTTGCTGTGGGCAACGGTCACAGTTTTCCAGGTTAGACTCACACTCACACATGCTCAGATCTGAACCTTTAGAAGCACAACATTTACAGCACACTTTAAAATCCTAAACTTGATTTTTATAACTTTCAACAAGTTCTTGGGGCATTTTTCCTATGATAGAGGGCTTATTTAAAGAAAACTAAACTTCAATTGCATCTTTGAGTATTTCTTTATTCAAAGTGTTGTGAATCAGGAGCAGAAAAAGAGCTTATTTGGGATGTAGAAAATCTGATAGCCGAGCCTTAAACTTCCTGCTCCTCTGTATTCTGTTGCATTCACTTTATTTATTTACACTTATACGATATATTGTTAAAAAACAGGTATAGAAAAACATAAAAAGTAAGTGTACAATCCGTTTGGGCTCAAATTAGATCCTCTACCTGATAAAACTTTTAAACTAACATAAAATACAATTATACAGATACGACTAGATCCATGTCCTCATCCGAGTTGGCATCTGGCTCTATACTCTATAGCTGGATAGCTCCAAATTTGCTCACCATTTTTGTTGCATCGATAATGTTATATTGGGCTGTGAGGGGCTGAAAGCTAGCTAGAGAGCTTGTAAACAGATTAGGTATGGGAAGGGGGGCGGGGTTGCTCTGCACCAATGGTCCTGCCCACAACTCAGAGGCAAATTACTAATTGCTTCTCTGCAGAACTATATCACAGGAAATGACCTTTTTTTTATTTATGCTAAAAACAGCATAATCATAAGGAAAATGCAATTTGGACTTCTTTTAAAATAGATCAGAGGGACTTTAATAATAATTCCTGGTACTATTAGGAATTTCTTTCTTTGACGGGAGCTAAAAAGTTAGTGAGAATAGAGGGAAGAGTGGATTAAAACAGAAATCCTGGGAGAAAGTGCTTTCCAGAGACTTCTGCTGTGGAAGTTCTGAAGTGACCTATCCAGAGTCTGGATGTGAAACCAGTCAATTATCTTGGGAGAGACCTAAAGTTGGCTGCGCATTAACGTTCCTCATCCAATCTGGAACAGCTTGATTGAATCTGCCAGGAAGAACTGGAGAAACTTCCAAGCGAAGGCTGAGCTTCTGTAGACTTCGCCACAACACTGTGGGACTGGTAGTAAAATATGTAACATTTTGGCACAGAGTCAGCACAACCCCTCAGTGATGGGACTGGTTTCACATCTGGCCTGATGAGGAGTCCTAACCCTCGTGTTTGGAGGTGGCTGCAGAGTGAGCACTGGTGGAAGGTCTGACAGGAAAGCACACAGCTTGGAAAGGCTGACACCATGCAGAGATTGGATGAAGGATGAAGAGAGTTGGCTCTGTCAAGCTTCAGTTACATTTCAAGTGTTTCAACTCTCCTCATCATACAGTAAAGTTATGAAGGAATAGAAATTAACGATGAATTAATTCTGATGCATGACAAACCTGAAAGTTTTTGAACATGTTCTGTGTTGAGACGATAAATTAAGACTCTAAATTCAAACAGTCTCTGCTGATTAACTTCCCCATTATTTCATTTGCCCCAATTTGCAAGCAGTCATGTTCAGTTTTTCAGCAAAACCCTCTCGGTAGGCAGGTAAGATTTTCCGCACGAGCAGTGGGGGAGGAAGGTGGTGAGACATGCGCTCCACAGGCACTCCTTTTATTGCTGATGAGCATCATTATTGTTCATGTCACAATGAGACTTTCAGAGCTCACTCACATCTCCGACTCAGACCTCCTGCCTGCGAATCTGTTTGCATTTAAGGCTCTTTTGTGTTTGACTTTGTGTTTTTCTCAAGCTGCTTGACTCCTTGTCCTTCTCTCTGATCCGCAGATCCTCACCCAGGAGGACTGGAACGCTGTGCTCTACAACGGCATGGCCTCCACCACGCCTTTGGCTGCCCTCTACTTTGTGGCCCTCATGACATTTGGAAACTATGTCCTCTTCAATTTGCTTGTAGCCATTTTGGTGGAAGGCTTTCAAGCTGAAGTAAGGGCAAAGATGACGCTGCATTTGAGCTATTTAGGGAACACGACAGAGAAACTGATACTAATTAAGCTCGGATGTGCCGTTGACACCCAAACTGTCTGCTGCAGACTGAACCTGTGTGGTTCCCCCTCTTCACATCAATTTCCATTCTTTTTACTTTTCTCTCCTTGTTCCCTGTGTCTGTGGCTCTCCCTGACACACATGCACACTCGTAATGTTCTCCAGGGCAGGGAAGTGTTTGATATGGCCTGCCATTCACAGCTGGTGAGCTTTTGTTGTTTAGTTTTCATCTTTTATCTCCAGCATCAGAGAACACTTGCTCTCTATCTCACACACACACACACATATATATAGATACCCTTTGCCAAAGCCGTCTGCCTCAATATTTCTGGCGTGATTTTTAATTAAATTCAGTAAAGCTTTATTGGCGTGACTACAGGAGGATGCTGCCAAGGCGTTGCACATAACTCATAGGGAGAAGGCTGGAGATTCCCCCTCTTTTTTTTTGCTTCAAGATCATTCTCTCTTGACTTGTCGTCCACTTTTAAAAAGTCAGCAGTGTGGAAAAAAAGGCGATGATGATAATTAAGATTGCCGTAATAAGGGTCATCCTGGTGCTCTGTGCAATTATTACATGTCTGTGTGTTTCAGGGAGATGCCAATAAATCTGAAGCTGATGACGACAGACTATCACTGTGTTACCAGGACGAGGAGAAGTTGAAGGAGCTGTACGCTGCAGGTGCCAGCTTTGATTTAAAGTTTTTAACTCATCCCTTCAAAAGTACCATATTGTATCATATTTAGATGTAAATACATTGTTTTATATTCCATGATGTTTTTTTTTAATTAATAATTTCTTCAGGTTCAAATACTTCAGTACAGCTTGTCTTAAAATCATAACTTTAAGGTGAATACATAATGTCACAATGATACCATGATATAATATAAACAATGCTAGTCCTTGAAGATCCACCCCAATTAAAGTTTCTAACATGTTCTTGTAGCATATTTCTGATGATAGAGGACAAAAAAAAATGGAGCTTAAATTTACATTTCTGAATATTTCTTTCCTTGGTCAAAAAAATGGGACTGTGACATAAAAAAGAAAATGGGACTGTGACTCTAAGCACTTTGGGCCTTCGAGGAAGGAAGGAAAGCGCTATACAAGTATACGTCATTTACTATTTTAAAGTGCCGAGGGTATTGTTACCGTTCACGTCCCAAGGATTGGTAACCACTGATTAGTGTGTGTGGCCTAGTACCAAGCGGCCCTCGGACCGGTACTGGTCCACATCCCAAGGGTTGGGGACCGGTGATTTAACTGGAACACCCAACACGTCAGAAAATTACGATGAACAGATTTGGTTATGGTTTTACAGTTTTCTTTTTTGTTTTAAGACACAAAAATCTGTTTAAGATTATTGACGTAGATTATTCAAAACAACACTTTTTTTTCATTTGGCATTGCATAATGAGATGTCAGTCAAATAATTCTTTACTAATTTTAAACACAAAAGTGTTTTGTACGTTGTTCTCAAATTCTTGTTTTAATGTGGTTAATATATAGATTATGTCATCATTTATAAAACAGTTACCAACAAAATCTTAAAACCTTCAACAAACTTCAAATTAACATTTTGTCTATTTATGTTTAGAGCTAAAGATTCAGGCAATGATGCTGAGCCCCAACGGCCTCCTCAACCCAAAAGCCTCCATGCCTCCGCCTCCTCCCCCTCCCCTGCCAGTCATCACACACACTGCAGCCACGCCCACCATGAACGCCAACCAATCACGGCGAGCGAGTGGTGCATCCACAGACATCAACAGCCTTGAACCGAGGTCACCGGTGAGCGTTCCGGCTCTTTCTTCAGCATCTTGACACACTGACTGTCTGAATGAGTTTAATTTCTAGAGGCTATTGAACAGAAAATGACTTCAAAAAGAAAATTCAATCAAAAAAACTCAATTCTATGTATCTTCAAGCAATTAGAAAAAAAATGAAGCTGTTTTACTCTTGAAAAAATCTCAACTTACAGGTGTTTTATTCACAACCTGGACCGTTGCCATTTTTCAGACTTTAAAGAAATCACTCCAAATCACACTAAACATTTGCAAAAGTGAACATTTTGGAACCAGCCTGGTTTGGGCTTGTAGCTCTCTGGTATCAGGGCTTTATACAAGAAGTACCAACTGCTGATCAGCTGAGTCACACACTCCTCTGAGCATTGGCTTCAATGCAGCTGCTTTGTGGCATTTCTGTGGATTTGTGATGCACACGACTCACTAACAGCTATTGAGACATTTCCAGAGGAGAGCTTCCTGTTCTTGTAATTCAGGAGTACCGGAGAGCTCATAATGGTTAACCTCTTTTTTTCTTTTTTTACATCTAAATCTCCTCATCACATCTGCAGTCTAATCAGGTGTCGTCCTGGTCTTTTGTTCACCTCCCAGGTCTGTATGTCAACATGACCTTCGCACCAACCTTTTTAAATAAAGTATTGAAAAGGGCCTAATTTAAAAACGTGAAGTGCAAAAGGCCAGCACTTTTGTATTCCCTATGCTGATATGAAAACAAAGAAAGTTTGAAGGGTTGCAGTGAAAACATGGTGCATTACAGACAGAAAGATATATGCATTGAACTTTAATGGAGCCCATGACAGGGAAAATGCTTTGTTGCCACAATTAAAAACAAAAACAAAAAAAAAACAGAAAAAGCATTAGTTTATCATTTTCTTGTTCTTCTAGTTAGTTTTCCCAAAATACATTGCTCTTTTAAATTTAGTGTCTTGGAGCATAATATTTATTTAAACTGTCTCATTTCTAACATTTTAACTGACAAATGACACTGTATGACATTAGTGATGTGGCTATTTGGCCCAAAAAATACTAATGCACCTTTATTATCTATAGGCCGGAACACATCTGCTGCATATATAAACTATCACCTCCAAATATAGAACACAACAACTCTTATTACTAGTTATCTGAATGATATATTTGCATGTGATGCAAGGCAAGAGGACAGGTAAAGGCCAGCAGTGTATAAGAGATAATAGAAACATGGAAAAACCATGAAACAAAGACAAAAGCAATATAAAGAGAAGAAAGTTGGTTATCTGAGATGGAGAAAGGTTTGAGCTCTTTCAAGAAATGAACTTCATATATCTTTTATTTAGCCTTTATTTTACCTGGAGGATCAGTTTCTCATTTGCAATGATGGCCCAGCAGAACAAAAACAGACATAAAGAACAATACACATGAATCCATGACATGCATTCAGTGTCACACAGTAGTGACAGTGACATTAAAGGTGTGCTCAATTGTTATTCCCGATTTTCAAAACTGGTAATACAACTATAACGTTTTAATGAGCTAACTATCCTGACAAGGTACTCTGCACCTCAAACTGTCTCTTGTTGTTTTGATTAACCTCACAATTCCTGGCCAATGACTAAAGAGATTTTTAGTCACATGGTTTTGTTTAGAAGCTTTACAAAAACAGAAAGCTCCAGTAGACACCAGTCAAAATACAGACCAAACGCAATCTTGAAGACTTGAACCGTACTAAATTAAGTGGACAGGAGGGAGACGTCAACAAGTATAGCCGTCAACCAGGGACTGTTGCAGTTTCTGCTCGAACAAATGTTGTGATGGAAGAATGGAAAGTTTAAGGGAGTTTTGGGGAGAATTCCATTGATTTGCCACAGCATAATGAACCCTTTTATTGTGTTCAGTTAAAAAATGACAATTTTCAAGTTCTAAAATGGGTCAATCTTGACCTGAACACATTAAAAGCTTTAAAGTTAGGAATTTTTACCCAAAACTGTGTGAACCTCAGTAATGGAAAGTGTTATGAGATTATTGAATCTCCAATGGTATGGGAATGATGCAGGAGGCTAGAGAGGTATTGTGGCGTCTTTCCTAGTTGAATGAGAAGAATCCAGTGATAAAGTCATCTGGTGTGGAGGGAAGACCAACCTATCAGTTTATACAGTACACAGAGTGAATGGAAAAGGTTGCACCAGTGGCAAAAAAGGGGTAAAAACTGCATTTAGGCTGAAGAAACCACCAAACAGGCTCAGGTTTGGTTTTCTAGTGAAAGTTTTAAAAATGTACTCTTCAATTGTCCTTTAAACAAAAAAAAAAAAAAAAAAAAAAAAAAAGAAATAATCAATATTCTGCCACTTTTCTTTCTAGACTTAAAAAAAAATAAAGAAACTGTCTAGTTGAAGCAAATTATTCAACCTGAATAATTTCTCTGATTTTTACATGATCAAAGATCCAGATTGAGATAGTTGAAAGGCCTGATTTGGCCAGCGGGTTACTATTCAGCAGGTCGGCCCGAGCTGATGTAAATTTTGGCCTACATCTTCACATGTGGGCTGATAGAGCAGACCATGTAATCAAAGGTAATCCACCCACAAGGTCTAAAAAAACGCAAAAGAGCAGCTTTACTCTACTAAGAAAGAATTGACTGTACAGATTTGTGGAAAAATACATACCGACGCTTCTGTGTTTCACAGTCTCCCTGGGACAGTGGGCCCGAGAGCCGCCGCTCCAGCTGGACCAGTATCAGTCGAGCCCCCAGCCTCCACAGGAGGAGTCAATCAGGAGAGATGGAGTCCCTGCTGTCTGAGATGCACACGTGCTCAAGTCCCACCAGCAGGGAGCCGTCTCTGGACCAGTCAGAGTACCTGCAGGTGCCCATGCTCCTCTCACCCGACTGCAACGGAACCACCTTTCACTTCCCTGAACACTGCTACGAGGAGGCCCCCCTGCCGTCCTATTACCACAGTGACCAGGAGGAGGAGGAGGCTGAGGAGGTGAAGGAAGCTCTGAAAATGCTATTACAGTCTCAGGGAAAAAGTTCAAAAGCTAGAATAGCAAACCTCTAGGAGAAGATAAAATGCTGGTATTTTAATAAATGTAAACTGTGAAAGTGTACATGAAATGTTTTTCATGTGTCTCTGAGCATGCCCTCATTTTGTTCTCTCAAATGTGTGTGTGTGTGTTCCCTGCAGAGTTTATGTAAGAGGCTGAAGAAGATACTGGAGCCATATGAGCCACAGTGGTGCCTGGAACACGAGGAGTGGTCTCTCTATCTGTTTGCGCCGCACAACCGGTCAATACATACAATACACAGACTCACACTGAGATTTTCCCATGAGAGTTAGGTGGCTTAATGTGAAACTTCACAGTTAGAGCATGAAGCTCACAGCTTAGCTTTGGTGATGCAGTTCCCGCTTTTATCAATTACCACCATCCATGTGGAAACATGCACCTTGTGTGGACAAATGCTGTGATGGAAGTGATGCAGGTGATGTGTTTCATGTTGAAAGCTGAGGCGTAGCTGCTGATGCTCTTTCTCCCCCCACCCCTGCTGTGTTTGCCCTCAGGTTCAGGCTGTGGTGTCTGAGGGTCATCGGTCACAAGATGTTTGATCACATCGTGTTGCTTTTCATTTTTCTGAACTGCATCACCATTGCACTGGAGAGACCGGACATCAATCCCAGGAGCATGGTAACTTACACGTCCTGACACACTGCTGCACGTTCGGACTGATGCTCCGTCTGCGGTGCACCCCCCTTACATTGCGTGGGGAGTTCATCTCATGACTGTCAGTTCGTTTACATTGTCTCTGTTGTGTCCCCAGTCTGTCCCCTCTCCTCCTTGGCTTCAAGAGAAGTTGTTTGTCCCTCCATCCCTGCGTGGAGTAGTTCATCCAAAACTTTGGCAACCAGGCTCCATGCCTTCTCCTTCGCAGGGTTGGAGACCAATTGGGTTTTATTAGCTTCCGATGCCAAAGCGGTTCTTTTGTTTCGGTTTTTGTTCCTATTTTGTGCCTATTTTGGTACTTCAATAGTAAAAATAATGCCTCCAGCTTAATGGCCTTGTCGTAGAGTGTCTGCCTTGAGACTAGAAGGTTATGAGTTCACCCAGAGTAGAATGACTGCTGCAGCTCTAAAAATGGTCTCTATCAGCTGGTGCTTTAGGACTGTGGTCCTCCTCACCTGGTTCTTCTGAACCCAAAATGTTCATACTAGCTCTGGAGGATGTTCTAGCAGCAGGTATGACTTTGCCTTTTTCTCCCCACAGATCAGTGAAAGACCGTTCAATTTTCAGCAATTAATGCAATCCCATATGTTGCCAAGTGCTTGCTAAGATTTGAGGTGTTACCTCTGCTGCACAAGATAAATTTGCTGCACTCGTTGCATGGAGCTGAATTTTCTGTTTTCGCTGTGAAATGCATTCAGACCTTTGAGGGCTTCAACCTTTAAACACATCCTCGCCCCACCACCAGTCTTATTTGAGCCTGGCCACTAACGTAGGCAAAGTACTGAACAGAGTAGAAGTGATTGACATGTCTTAATACAAATAGATATTCACAGAAACTAAGCCCCGAAATGAGGAACCGCGTACGTTTTAACAGTTCCTACATAGAACTGAATTTCGGTACCCAGCCCGACTCCTTCCTCACAGAATCTTTGTAAAATGCATGTTTTGTGTCACGAGTGAAATCATGTTTTTGTACTTCCTTTTCTGTCCTTCTTTTGTCCTCCATGGCAAAAATGAATGCTGGTGCAACGTTAACATACATTATCGCTTGGGCATATACCTTAAATTAAAATTAACAATTTTATTAATTTTTATTTTAAAACCTGGAACCATGTCAATTAACTGAAAATAGAACTCCTGCTTAAATGTTGTGCTGCACAGGGATGCAGACATGACAGAGGAAATGTAAACATTCAGATCGATAAATGAATATTCAATTTTTTGGTGTCAATGCAATGGAGATGCATAAGGAATAGTGGAAATTGACTGAATTCACTGAAACATACAATACATGGTGCTCTTTAAGCTCCAAGTCCTCACCTTCTGAATTATTATATTGAAGCTCACTAATGAGTATTTAATGTAATGTTGCAGCTTTTTAAACCACCGATGGTTAGTTTCTAAAAGATGGAATTTTTCTTGCCTTAGTCAACCTTTTAAACATATCTTGGAGAGTGAAATCCCGCTCCAGGATTCATTCAAACTGTTCAACTCTCTCATGTCAGAGAATATTGATCCACTCTCAGATATTTATGGTCAGCTCTTGCTTATTTGAATACGATGGTATGAAATTTTTACAAATAGAAGTAGTGTTGTCCCAGCACACCGTAAGTTGTCCCATTCTCAGCTCTCTTTTATGTATTATAGTTATTTTTGTCAGTCTGTAAATATCAGCAGAACAATCAGGATTCTCCAAACATCCTTTACTCCCTTTTAAGCTCCTGTGATGAAGCTGCAGCTTCTGTAGTTTCTGTACTTTTTCCTGGTTGAATTTAGTAAAAACTAATGAGAGGAGCTTCAGTGGTTCCTTTTAAGTGTTCTTTATGCTACTCACTGCTCCAGGCTTGACAAGAGAAATGAAGATATTTCTTTCGGTGTCTTTTGAAAAGCTACATTTTAAATGGTCTGTATTTCTTCATCTCAACATGGGAAAACTACTTCTTATTCAAACAGATAGATTTGCGAAATGGCCATGTTTATTTTATACGTTTTATTGTATTCATTAGCAGATATAGAATAAATAACGGCAATTTTTTCAACAAAACTCTTACTGTTGGATTTGTAAAATCGAAAGGAGATTAAACAAGCAGCTAGTCTTTATTTTGCAGATGCATGAGTTTTCATTTATTTTAAATGTACTTGATCTCATGGCTTTGCAGTTTTTCCATTATTGTCACTCATTTTAGTCCGAAATGACATTACACCTGACATTTGAAGAGTTTCTACAGTATTTACATGCAGATGGTGAGTTGTAGTCGTAGCTTTCATTTGTCATACAGTGAAAACAGATTATATAAACAGACGTAAAAGCTGGAAAACATTAACAAAAGTGGTTATAATCAGATATTTTCACAGAACTTAACAGACTACAAGGTTTGACCAGTATTTTTTTTTCATGTGTCATATCCTACAGTATTTACAATGACACCAACATAAATTTCTTTTAAAGACTACTATATTTTTTTAAACTGATCCTTTTTGTGTCTTCTCCATCTGTCACTTTGAAGGGACGCTACACATTTAGACCATATCTCTCCTGATTGGAACTATGATTACAACCAAATAACTCACTTTCTACTGGCTAATACTTAAGCTGCTCGCCATTTCTTCATACATAGAAAACCAGGGGGAAGAAGTAAATAGAGCAGAGCTCTGCAAACTGAAGCTCTGGAGCCACATGTGGCTCTTTGGCTCTGATAATTGAACATTTTTTTGTAAATAATGGTATTGTAGCTTTTAGCAATTTCTTTGACTCAAGTTTGGTCACTTATGTTTAGATTTTTAACATGTCAGTCAACTGTGCCTATTTGACACCTGACACTTGATGTATTTTATGTTGAAAGAAACGTGCTGCTAAAAGTAAAAAAAGAAAGAAAGAAAGAAAATTGGTTGGAAAATGGTCACACTTTTATAATTCAATTAATGTAAATATTTACAAGCTAAATTATAGCTTTATATCTTTGTAATCATTCACAAAACAAAGTTTACTTACATTTTTTTGAATTATTACAAAAAGATAATTGTTGGGTTTTGTTTTGTAAGTCGTAAACTGAACCAAATGGCTGTTTTAGCACCAAAGGTTGCTGCTCACTAAAATAGAACAAAAATTAGTCAATTCAAACTATGAACTTCAGTGCCAAATGAAACTATTCCCCCTTTGTGAACCTATAAGCATCAGGCTTTGGTGTGCGGACACAAATGCAGGACAGCTGTCAGCTCCAAGTGTCTTTAATAACAGAAAATATCCACCAAAAACTAAGGAAGAGCGCAATGCAAGAAAAAAAAAGGATCAGAGTCACTGAAGGCAAAGTCCAAATATCAACCAAGACCAAACTCCAAAACCATAAAACACACAAGCTCTAAAACCTGGCGAGGGAGACCCACTCTGGTGCACGTGACAAGAAAAACCTGCAAGGAAGTGAGGGGAGGAACCCATTAAATAAAGGAAGGAAAAAAAACAAACTAAAGGACACAGGTGAAACCCATCAGAGAGGAATGGCTATCAGCCCAGGGGAAACACATGACATTACTGCTGTCTCGGATTTTACTTTATCCAACTACTAAGTTTTGGAACCTATGGATGTCACATTTTAGGCTTTATTTACTCCAAGCAGATCAAAAGAAAACTAAAAGGAACGGAAAATTGTTATTCTTTGTTTTATCTGTTTAAAGAATACCATGTTATCCAGAAAAAAAGGGTCTTTTGGGAATACAAAGGAACAGGAGCTTCTATCTAAATAAGTGAAACTTATGTTAAATGTCTCTCTGATTTCTTTTGGTTATCTTTTGTGCAAGATAACTATAGGGCAATATTTTTAATATATCTGCTTAAATTCCCACTCCCATCATTTAATCTTATTTTTCTCTATTTATATTGTTTATTATTAGAAAAATGGCACAAAAACATGTTAAAAACACTCAAAACATGATTTTTATCGGAGTAGGTCTTTAAACTTTGCTTACACTGACACAATCTTAGATTCAACAGACTCAAATTCTGCTTTTTTAAAACACATCTGACTAGTTAAAAACTTAGGAAGCACCTTATCAGCAATTCCAGGTGACAAACCGGAAATAATAAACTGCATCCACTGCTGTCTGGTTTAAGCACTTATTGTGATCCCTGGCTCAGTAACTTCAAAATCATAATAAGTTTTCTTCAAAATGACTATGTTCAAATATGATCATTCTAAAGAAACACCAACAATTTTCACCCTTTAAAGACATATTTGAATATATAATTAGCTGAATGATGTTTGGGTTTTTTGGGGATAAAAGGAAGACAACAGTATGAGATTGAAATGTATCCCCTTCCTGATTGTAGCCTCACAGGTACACTGCTGCAGAACAGGACCTGGTTTGGTTCTTAAACGGGTGGCTTTGTCCAGGTCTTTACTTTTTGAAATACAGATTGTTCTTTTCCCCTTTGAACATATAGAAAACCATTTAATTTTAGTTTGAAAAGCTGATCACATCTATTACATTTTTCCCATCAGCACTTTTCATTTTTCTGTGAAACATCAAACAAACTAGATTTCTTTTTTACTATTTTACCGGTGAGCATTTCAGCTTCACAAGTCTGTGAAAGAATGATTCTTTCTTGTTGTTGCTTCCTTTGTCATGTCTGTTTCGTTTAGGACATAAATGGAAATCTGTGCAGTGCTACTGTGTTGATGCAAACAATTTAAAGATTTTTCATGTTTATCAAAGGGAGCCACATTTATGCTCGGCTAAATAAATCTGACAAAAAAAGGGATGCATATGCACTTTTTCTGCTTTTGTGCAAATGCATGCATATCTGTGAATCTACAGAGTTTTGTATTTGAAGCCTCGGGTGTTGTTCTGTGCATCTGTTTCCAGCATGCCACTGCGTAGTGTGGAAATCTTTGTGACTCGTTGCCTTCCAGACTGTTTAAAATGCCTATTTTTTTTTTCTTCCTCGTGGAGCTCTTTCAAGGTGTCCTTGGTTAAAACACTGAACCACACATGGAGTTTACTGCATTCCTGATTCGCTCATCAAGGTGTTAGTGTATGCATAATAGAGTCTGAATAGATGAATAAAGAAAATGCAAACAGAAATGTGGCTTGTGGTGGAGGTTGGCAAAAATCTAGAAGGAAATGCAACATATTTATTATATAGTGTTTACAGCACAGTCACTAAAAAGCTGCCAGCCATGTTAACAGTCATTTTTAAATATGAAGCAGTAGGTCCTCATGATGCATCTATTCTTTTGTCTGATGAACCCAGTAAAGCACAGGCTTGGTCAGACTATAGTTGATCTTAAAATGTGTTTTCCTGAAACTTCTGAGGGGCCATCAAGTGATGGAGTGGTATCATTGTGACCGGATGTTTGAGTCTTCAGAAAAATATATTTTTCTGTTTTGTTGAATTTACTACAAACAAAGGAAAGAAAAAAAGCAAAAATAGTTGGAATTTCTACTGGTGTATTATTCTGATTGTTGTGAAAAGTGTGAAGGAAAACATGTTTTTATGTTCTACTGTGCAGATAAGCATAGTGTCAAATGTGCAGGCAATTATTTTCTCATGTTCCAGTTTCTGTGAGCAGTCTGTGACTATTCTTGCAGCCAGTTGGGTCTCTCTTCAGAGCTATAAAGCCCCAAACCCTCCACCCGTCAGTTGTTTGTGAACCACATTGGTCACTGAGAACAGGAAAAAATAAATAGGACAGCACAATAGTTGTGTTTTCGTACTTAGATTAGACATTTTCTGTCTAATAGAGCGATATGCAGCTGTCTCATAGTTAGAGTTTTGTAGTATATAGCACTTTTTTTTTGTTTTAAACAACTGTCATGTGGTATTTTCTTTTCTAGTTATTAGGCAACATTTCAACATCATAGGGTCATTATTTCATATTTTTCCTTTTGACGGTTCAAGAGTAATTCTTACACTACTAAGTCATCATGTTTTGCACACATAATTGTGCATTGCTAAAAAAAAAAAAAAAAAAAGAACTTTAAAACTGCCTTTTTGAAAATGGCATTTATTTTTTGTCCAAAATAGCTGATTATCCTGCATAAAGGCTTACAATTTTACAACATGGCTTTAATATAAATAGTTTTGGTGTTTTAAGGTGTCATAAAAGTTGCTTTTTTTTTTTTAATAGTTGGTGATAGAACCTTCAATTGATTCTCATGTCTTTATTATTAGAAAAAAAAGTTCATTTATATGAGAAAAATATCTAGATTAATTGTTTGATCATAACATGCCAAACAGTGAATCATTAGTGACATCTTTATATCAAACTACTTTTGTCTTAGAGAAATAGATAAAACTTTATTGATCTCGGGGGAAATTACATTGCTGTCTATAGCTCATTTTACACATCACATTGGAATCATAATCTAAAACAAATTTTACTGTATGTGGAACTTTTCAATTTAAATTCCTAATAATTTACTATTTACATTATTTACAATATTGTGATAATTTCTGATGCTTCCTGCAAAATCACATATCTTGTCATTTTCAAACTATGATCTCTTTCACTCTTTGTGGATCTCTCTATGATATTGTGGAACATAAAGAAAAGTAAATAAAGCAATCATGTAATAAAAATGCTTATTTAGACTTCACACAAATAAACTTTTAATTAAGAAAACACAAAGAGATTAGACAGGAAGCTTTCGCTTGTAAAGAGTGATGCTTCAGCGACCTGCAAAAAGCCCAGTGAATCTGGTTCCGAACTCCTTAGATTAAATAAGGGAGTCTAACAAAGACCAATAGACACACGAATACCAGGTTAATGGGTTCATGTTGCAGAAAAGCAGAGCAGAGAAAAGTGGGGGTGGAGAAGATGCAGATGCAAACTTCCCCTTGTTCTCAAGATTAGGTTCCCCCCACCACTCTGAGCTGGTTTTGTCACACCCTGAACAGTGTCAAGATCAGCGTTTCTCTTACAAACACATCACATTTGGTGTGAAACACTGACATTTCTTTTGTAGCACTAGTGATAACGATTAAATAAAGCTTAAGAAAGATGTAAAACGTCATAAAGGTTCATGATGTCTTATAAATAGTACAAGTGGTAGTATGAAATTGATTGTGTTGATGTACATTCGTTTATCTGCACTGCAAAAAAAAAGCCTAAAAATAGGAAAAGAACACTAACATTAAGAAGAAAATCTCTAGAAAGTGGTAATATTATCTATCCATTCAGAAAGTATTTTTCATTTAACTAGAAATGCTATAATAAAATAACAAATCTAGAAAGGGAGATTCACACAAGCATTAAAAAAGGGGAAAAAAGCTAAAAAAAAATGTTAAAATGAGTAAAATTTGTGATACAAGTATTTTTTGCTAGTTCAAAGCAAATGATTTGTAATTTTTAAGTTTCTATGTAGCAGTTTATGTTGATGACAGTGATTAAAAAAAAACAAGCAGAGTAAGAGAAAATGACTCATTTTAGAATAAAATATGAACAACTTGAGAAAACGATCTTAATGTAAGTTGGCCCAACTTAATAAATCCTCATGAAATCCAAAACTAGCACTTATTCTTAAAACACAAATCTAAATTTTTACTTCCAAAATAAAAAAATAACAAAAGCCAGTCTAACTGGTCAACATTTATTTAATTTTAAAACAACATCCTTGATAGCGAACAGAAAATTACAGCGCAGTTTGAGATATTTTGAGTTTTAAATCTAGTTTTTCTTCTGTAGAGTCATGATTTTGACTCAGTCTATTAATATTTTATAGATCCTTGTTCTTAATGAGAAAAAAATACTTGAGTGTGCTAGTTTTGGGAAAAACTTGGAAAGGTATACAGCAAAGACTAATTAAAACAGCTTAAACCTTGGTCAAATATGTTGAATATTGAAAAAAATCAAGGTTTTTAATTAAAGTATGAAGTAATTTACAATCTGCTATACAAGAACACGCTCAGGTAAATGGAAAATGGTGAAATGAAGGTGATGTTTACAAATGTTTATGTTGTTTCAATATCAGACAGGAATTGGGAAGGCTGAAGTTATGTTCTTTTATAGATCACATATATTTTTTCACTGCGTAACATTCAGCCGTCTTAAAGCTACTGTGACATGTAACCTTAAAAATGATAAATGTGCTTCTGTCTAATAAACGTGTGCGTGTGTGTGTGTGTTTGTGTGTAACAGGAACGGGTGTTTCTCAGTGTTTCCAATTACATCTTCACAGTCATCTTCGTGGGAGAGATGATGATCAAGGTAACTATAACACTACTCATAACAGCACTCCTGCCTGGATAAAAGGTTTTCCTTCAAAAAACATGTTCTTACACATAAGGAGGCAGTTCTGTGTCTGTGTGGAGATCAGAGAGGATTTCTGTCTCAATTTTCCGCTCAACTTGCTTTATTATTTTGATCAAACTCACAGTAATAAACTCTGTTTCGATGAAAGCGTTTGTGTTTATGTGGTTTGGTGTGATTAGGTTGTTGCTATGGGACTCTACTTTGGAGAAGGAGTGTACCTGCAGAGCAGCTGGAACATCTTGGACGGTGTGCTTGTGTTTGTGTCACTGGTGGACATCCTGGTTTCCATTGCGTCAGCGGGTGGAAATCGGATATTAGGCATCCTGCGGGTGCTTCGGCTGCTTCGAACACTGCGACCCCTCAGGTAAACAGATAGGGTGTATTGCTTTTTTAATCCATAGTACTCCTTACGCTGTTTGAATCCATGTATTTATTGCAGGGTGATAAGTCGTGCTCCTGGTCTAAAATTGGTGGTTGAGACGCTCATCACTTCTCTCAGACCAATAGGAAACATCGTTCTCATCTGCTGTGCTTTTTTCATCGTTTTCGGAATTCTGGGAGTGCAGGTAAATTTTTTAACGCTCAGTCCTTTTTCATCTCTTGCTGAGAAAAGATTAACCTCAGTTATTTTACTTCTTGGTTTTAGTGAAAATCCCTTCCCTCATATTTGATGAACATTAACAACATGTTTTGTTTCCTGCGAAGTGAAATACAATAATCCCATGGTGGTATAGAATAGAGGCACAGCTCAGAAAGGCTTGCAGGTAATAAAAAGTGAAGGGGAAAATATGGAGGAAATGCAAATGAGCTGCTGATTATGCAACATAGTTCCCACAAGTAATTAAAAGAACAAGCGATGGTCCTGCAGAGGAATAGGATAGACATTATATTCATCATGAATTTTACTATAGATTTTTTAAATTTCAAATCCATAAACAGATTCAAGTAAGGTAAGATTTTACACTTTAACTTGAAGTTAGCTTGACTTGGAAACTAAAAAAAGGAGTTGAAGTCCCACTCCAACTATATATATATATATATATATATATATATATATATTATATATATATTAATTCGTTCCTAGTTTTCTCTGATTCATGATTATGCATTTTTTAGCAAAAATTAACAAGGGAGAGTAATTTTTCAAGACATTTATTTTGTCTGTTGCGCACCAGAAACTCATTAGAAATTCTAATTTCCCATCAGCCCTTTGTTTACATTCTCTCCCGCTAGCTTGTAGCGCCTTACAAGATCAAGCTAACACTGGCGTAGCAAAAAAAAACTGTAGGTGATATCAGAACTATGCAGCTGTACAATTTTGATTCAGATGGCAGCTCAGATGGGGAAAATGAAGACGTTCATGGATCTATTTGTCTGCAAGTAGATGTTTCGGAATTTGAGCGCAGAAGGGAGATTTTGGGCACCCATGGCAGTCCTTGCGTCACAAATCCAATCGTTTTCAAACTGCGGATTATTATTTGCTTCTGATCTATTACAATTTAAATAAAGACATACTCACAAGAGCAGTTTTTATACTTAAATTACTTTATATATGTTCTACATCATGAAAAAAAAACTACAAGAACATGTTAAAACACAAAAACCATAGTTTTCATTGGACTAGGTCTTTAAAGGAAATATCTTTAGAACAAAAGATAAGAAAGAAGGTTATTTAACATTAGTTTTTTATTTTTGAATTTTTATTTTTAAATGTTGCATTTCTTGATTCTCTTTGTGGAGGTTGAATAAAGTCCTTTCACCAGTTAGTGTCTCGACGGTCGTCAGCAAAGGTCGCAAAACTAATTTTGAATTGTTTGCAGGACTTTTGCTCAAAATAGACACTTAAAGGCAGTCTTATTTTAAGATATCAAAAGAGGACACTTTTAGCATCAGTAACAGACGTGGTGTGACATTAGCACTCTTGTCTCCTTGTGTGTGAATCACATGACTTTCTGGTTTGGATTGATAATTTTAGATCCTTTCTTACCAGAATAGCCTGGAAAAAATGTTTCAGATAGGACAGGAATGCCAAATAATCTCAAACTTTTATTCAGTTTGGATTGAATTGATAATCTGAAAATATCCCATGATTTCAACAAATATTTTTTTTTGAGATAATCTGGCCCTACAAAATTTGTGGTATTGGAAAAACAATTGATACACATACAAAAAGACCTTTCCCTGTGTGCTGTAACTCACAGCATGCTTGCAGCTGTGGTGTTGAGGAAAAGATAGCTGAACTGTTCAGTTACTGGCCATAGTAGCTTGTTAGTTCCAAGAAGGCTGTTGACGTTTGGAGTTGGGCTGTATCGTGGTCAGTTCATATTAGCATTAGCTGAGTCACTTCTTCAGATGGGTCTCGCTCTTGTTTGTCCATATCAGAGTTTACAAGAGTAGATTCACACCAGCACCTTTGCAGGGTAACATGGGTAAACAAATTCTGATCTGTTTTTACAAAACCAGATGAAGCAGGGATGAATACATTCACATGTGGTGAACTGCACCAGGGTTCACTTGCTAAGGTACAGGACCTTTTTTTCCCAGTAGATCAGGGTTTGTTTGTCAAACGTTTACTGTTTGTGAAAGTGTTTTAAATGCATCTCTTCATCATTCACTACACAAAAATCAGAAGATTTTGGTTTGACTTGTTTTAGAACCTAAATTTGTTTTCTAAGTCCACTTCAGACAGGCCTGAAAGCAGAATCTTGTGTGGACTGAAAACATTTTTAAGCTTGCAAACACAATGGGGTAATTCAGTGCTTTTGTTAGCCAGTCTTGCAGAGGTTTTCGTCAAAGCCAAATCAGTCATGAGAATCATAAACAGAACTTTTAAACTGGATTGATTGCAGCCTGTTGACCTACAGAGTGTACATAGAAATTAATCTAATGTTGGTGGAAGAAGAGAAGGATGGTGGGCTTGTAGACAGTCAGAGATCATGAATTTACCGGAGTGCAGGACTTAGAGTAGCAATTTTTAAAGGAGGGACTTTGACAGAAAATATCAGAGTTGGCTAACATGATGGCAAGAAAAAGGTAGTTTTTCTGTGTTTAAAAGATCTGAGCAAGACTTGTTGATTAGGAGCAGGTTGGAGCTGTTTTGTCATGGTGTGGATGAAAAGTGGAAGGAGTTGGAAGGATCTTCTGGAGGTGAAGATAGTGTCAGACAGGGTGATGAGTTTGAAGATGGAAGATGAAGGTGTGATGTTGAATGTTGTCAGTGGTTTTTTCACCCTGGTAGTAGGTGAGGTGGAGGAGGAGGAGGAATTCTGGAGGGAGATGGATGAGGGGATACAGGGGATCCCTAGAGGGAAGAGAGTGGTGATTAGGACAGACTTTAACAGACATGTGGGTGACGGAAACAGATGTGACGAAGAAGTTTGGTGCTCTGGATAGAAACGGTGAACTCTGCTAAGAGAATGGAAAAGGCAGTGGTGAATATATTTCTCTAGAAACAAGAGGAGCAAAGGCTGACATAAAGGAGTGGAGGGAGGAGCACGCAAGTTGATTACATCTTGTAGACTTGTGACGGGGATCTGCAAATGCAAAGTTGTGGCTGTAGAGAGCGTAGGTGGTGTATAGAATGAATCTTGTGGTGAAGAAGATAAAAAAGGGTAGAACAAAGGACCAAGTGGTAGAAGTTGAAAAAGGAAGAGTGCTGTAACACCTGGTTCACACTGGACGCGGGAGCAGCGCAAAGCTGCCCGGAACGGAGGCCGCTTCCATTTGGCGTCCTTGTCAACCTATGATGGTGTGGCTCACACCAGACGCGGAGCGCCGCGGTCCTCTGCGGAAGGCTCGCTCTTTGAGTGGATAGTTTTGGCATCTGGTCTATTTTGTGCGTGAACCGGTCTATTTTGTGCGTGAACCGCATCAATTCTGGCAGGAAGTTACATCAAAACGCATGTGAAAATCTGGTTTATTTTCAAAATATAACCAATTTTTCACAATAAAACGCCGCGATTGACAAATGCGATCATGACCAACTGTAGAGATGAAAATAAACATACAATCACAACACACACGCACACCCCAAACACACACACGCAAAGCATGGGCGTGGGGCTGGGTTTTGGGTGTGATTAAAAAAAAGAGAGAGAGGCAGAGACCAGTTCTTCTTAGCAGAAACGTAGTGTAATATTTTTAGGTTATTAATTTACCTATGATGGCAATAAAAGAAAAAAGCTCTAGCAGATGCGTCGTGGAAAAATGCGCGTTTGTTGTGAATTGCTGGAGAGATAGGACGCCGTGCGCACTCCGCTTTGTGCCACTTTGTGGTGCTTCCGCGTCCTGTGTGAACCAGGTGTGAGGTTTTTAGGGATGAGTTGAACCAAGCTTTGAGTGATCAAGAGGTTCTCTCAGATGATTGGACGGCTAAAGTGATCAAGGAGACTGGAACCAAGTTGTGTCATCTAGAATTAGGAAACCAGATAAGCGGATTTGGTGGTGGAATAAAAAAGTTCAGGTGTGTGTGTAAAAAAGAAAAGGTTAGATAAGAAAAAGTGGAACACTGAGAGGCCAGGAGACAGCAGACAGGAGTACAGAGAGATGAAGCACAAAGTGAAGGTGGAGGTGTCAAAGGCCCAAAAAGGGCATAAGAGGGCTTTTATGACAGGTGGACACAAAGAAGGGAGAGGTGGATCTGTACAGGTTGGCAAAGCAGAGAAACATTTATGGGGAAAATGTGCAGCAGGTTAGCAGCTGTTTTAACTGTGTGACAGTATCTAGGCAGTATAGTTCTCTCTGCAGCTCAATGAAATAAATAATTAAATCAAGGTGTTGAAATTTCTACCTTTTTTTAGACTATTCCAATCCCAAACAGGATTCCCGTTCTCATCCGCTTTCTCCAACTAAAAAAATGAAGTATGAGCATTGCCTTGTTTTTCACCCGTATTGTAAAAAAATTCTGTCAATTATATCTGGATTGTTTAGGTTTGTGGCTGGTTGTTTAGTCACCACGGCTCAAAGACAATTAAATTCCATTAAACTGAGATCACAGACTCACGTATTTATCTTTGCCTTCATCTGTCCGTTTGTGGAGCTGTTCAAAGGGAAGTTCTTTCACTGCGAGGGGCTTCACGTCAGAAACATCACCAACAAAACCGAGTGTCTGCAGGCGGGTTATCGCTGGGTTCGACGGAAATACAACTTTGACAACCTTGGGCAGGTTCGTCACTCGTCTCGACTTGGCAGCTGCTCTTACAGAATGATTGACAGCATGCCTCTCACTTTTGCGGTTCTCAATCATGCAGGCGTTGATGTCACTCTTCGTGCTGTCCTGCAAAGATGGTTGGGTGAGCATCATGTATGACGGCTTGGACGCTGTTGGAGTGGACCAGCAGGTGAGTGAAGAAGCTCAAATTTAGGGGAGGAATTCATAACAGTAACATTTTCCTTACTTTATTTCTTTATTTCTTTCCTCTTGTTCGTTTGAATGAGGACAGTGAAAGAAAATAAAAAAAACCAAATGGATACATAGATGTGAGCTGACAGTGCTGGCACTTTCACTGCTGACTCAGGACTTACGGTGTCTTCTTTTATCCTCTCTCCCTTTCTTCATCTCCTCCCCGG
Source organism: Oryzias javanicus (assembly GCA_003999625.1). Lineage (NCBI taxonomy): Eukaryota > Metazoa > Chordata > Actinopteri > Beloniformes > Adrianichthyidae > Oryzias > Oryzias javanicus. Next base: position 15,228,860 of record CM012437.1, read on the forward strand.
CACATGTTTGTCACTCTTGGGTGTTCCTGTTCTTCCTATAACACGTCCACCCATCACTCCTCACGTCCACCCATCACTCCCCTGTCTTCCTCTCTTTTTTCCTCTGCTTCTCTTTCTCTGTCTCTTGCTGCAGCCAATAAGAAACAACAACCCCTGGATGCTGCTCTTCTTTATCTCTTTTCTCCTCATTGTCAGCTTCTTTGTGCTCAACATGTTTGTGGGAGTGGTGGTGGAAAACTTCCACAAGTGTCGCCAGCAGCAGGAGGAGGAAGAAGCCCGGATAAGGGAGGAGAAACGGCAGAAGCGACTGGAGAAAAGGAGGAGAAGTGAGAAATCAAATTCCTACCTTTTAAGGCCATCAATGTACTGTCCACAAAACAGCAGATTATTTTTCCCCCTTTATCTACAGGAGCATTAATCCTGTGGCTGTGAAGTTAAGCTTCTATTTTAACTGATGGGATTGTACACGGATGCTGGGGGCATTTCACTTAAGGCTTACTTGAAGTTTGTTCTCAGCTTAGCTGTCTTATCAGGCACGGATTTTCAAGCAGAACTTATTAGTTTGTTTACCGCTCATCTGCTTTGAAGTTTGAAGCAGAAATTGAAAAGCTACAGATGCCTATCCCCTGACATAAACTATTAATAAAACTCCCTCTCATCCATTTTGAATGCCCACTTCATCCTTGGAGGTACAATGGGCCAATTAAGTTGAAGCTAGAGAATCCTCTACAGCAGGGGTCCCCAAACTTTTTCTAAACAATGGCCTAAGTAATTTTCAATCAAGATTAAAGCATGTTTACATGTAGATGCTGTGTTGTGAATGACCAAAACATGCCACAAATCAGTCAAATTTTTTAACCCTCTGTGGCCCGAGTGAGAAGGTTTGCCCATCCCTGATCTAGAAGCAGTTGTGTGTTAAGCTAAATACGTCAGGTCAGCTCATGCAAAGACTTGATCCACACTCAGGGTGAAGACAGCCAAAGAATTTAAAAAACAGAAAATCTTCCATTTGAGACTAAAACAAGATGAGGAGCAGGTGGATGACACTCAGCCATACCTGAAGTAGGTCTTCTAATTTCCAGTTCAGGCAAGAAAAAAATAATTGTCACGCTCTCAAAGTACTTACACTGATTTTTAATCTTATCAGACATATTTGGGAATGTGTAAATGATTCCAGACTGAGTTACTGTAAGAAATATATGATCTAAGTTATAATTAGTCATTAAATCATTTTTAGCAGATACAAACTTTTTTTTTAGCGGAATTAAAACAAATTCTTCTTTTTCCTGATTAGAATCTGGTTTTAGACATGGGAAAATTAAATCTGGTGTGTTAGACTGTAGGTTGTTGTTTATCTTTTTGATAATCATTCATTTTGATGGTTTACAAAATGTTGTTTTTTTCTTTAAGAGGTGAAAGCTGATCTCCTCTCATCAGACTAGAGTTTCTCAGAATATTTTTCCACTGTGGTGGTTTTGCAAAACAAATTATTTGATTTCCAAATTGTGTTTCTTGCTCTTTTATTTATGGGGCTTGGTGCAGTGTGCTTTTAGTAAATGTACACACTGACAGATAATTAAGGTTGGTGCCCTCTGCTGTTACCATAGAAATGAACTTTTTTTTTTCTGTTTTTATGTTAGTGAGTCAAAGTGGTCCTTTCTCTGTGTTCCTGCTTTTCTGATTCTCTATGTTCAAAATGGGCATGAAAGTTTGCAGATTTGCTTTTTACCAAATACATTGTTCAGTACTTAATAATATGTCAGAAATGTTAACTTGCCTGTGGTTTTATGTTAGCTTGACGGCTGTGCTTTCTCCTCATCTTGAGTTAGTTTTCATCAGCTAAAGGAATCTGGCTGACTCTCCTGTAGATTTTAAAGAACAACTGACATTTAAGACAGATATATCTGCATTTGTTTTGTGTGCAGTTATGGGAAAAAGGCAGCAGTGCATCCACATTTGTGATACAATGATCATGTGCATGCTGCGGAGAAAATTAGCACTTTTGCACTTTAAACATTTTTTGTCTGGATTTTTTTTTTTTTTCTCAAAAACCCTGTGTTGTATGCTAGTATTTCTGGTTTGCATCCTGTTAAGGCTTTTGTTCTTCTGTTTAATTTATTCATTTAGATTGTTTGGCTTCCTGTCTTCTTCCATAAAGTCATGGTCATTTGTTTCCAGCTTTGCTTTTCTTGTTTATCCATTCATTATTCATAAAATGTTTGCTTCTTCTTCTTTGCCTTTGGGCTGCTCCCTTTAGGAGTCGCTACAGTAAATCCTGCACCTCCATTTAATCTTCTCCTATGCATCTTTGTTCACATCAACCAACCTCATCTCCTCTTTTTCTACATCCATGAACTTCCTCTTTGCTCTTCCTGGTACCTCCAACCTCACCTTCCTTTTACCAATGCACTGTCACTCCTCTTCCTCTCAATGAGTCCAAGCCATCTCAATGGGGTTCCAAAACCTCTAACATGAGCTGTTCTTCTGATCCATTCATTCTTGATGTAATCCATCTTCATCCCCTAGAGAACTTCAGCTTCCTCCTGTCTGATACCTCTACATCTGCCTCTTGTCTCTTTCTCAGAGCCACTGCATCTACAAAAACATCTAAATCTTTATTTGTGATCAAAAAAAGGTGGTATTTTTTAAAACTTTTTGAGCGCTTTTTGTTTTTGTATGACTATCATTTTTATTTTTGTGATATCTGTTATTGCTTTGAGTTTAGCTGTGGGTTAATATGAACTGAGGCAAACATTTATTTCCTCTCGGGTTGCATATTTGTACTGTAATGAGCTTTTGTTTGTTTCTTTAACAAGAGATTCAGATTCCTCTCATCAGGATCCAAACATTTAAAGACCCACTCTACACAAATTGTGTGTTTGACATATTCCTGTGGCATAATAAAGGTTAAAAATTGACTTCTTTTTATAAATTGTTGTAAATCAGCAGCAAATGAAAAAAATGTGTTTGAAAAAGCTTGTGGCTGTGATGTAGGTGCTGCAGTCTGCAGGTCACAAGCTCCCTGCTCCACTCCATTCTTATGCATCCACTTGTAAACAAATAGATGCATGAAAATCTTTGCTTCCTCATTTGAACTGGCATCTGTCTCAAAACTGTACTCCCAGATAGCTCCTAAATTGCTTGCCATTTTGGTTGCACCGTTAATGTTAGGTTGAGGCTGTGAGGGGCTGTAAGCTACCTGGAGAGATGGATGATGGTAAAATAGGTTGGGCTTATTCCACACCAATAGTATCAACCAAAACTGCTGTCTTTCTGCATAAACAATGTTCTAAAAAATGACACAAGCTTTTATATTTTGACTAAAAAAATTATAATGATAATTAAAAGAACTAATAAATCAAAAGACATTTGGAGTGGGACTTTAAGTTGATTAAAGGGGATCATTTTAATGGATAATAGAGGGAAATGTCTGAATTTGCAGCCAGTAAACTCTTCTCACCACATTTGTGTCTCAAACTGTCCTCGTTCTCACTTTGTGTAATCTTTAGTAATGCTATCCTTTTAGTCAGTTAACAGTCTGGCAGCAGATAGTAAGGAGTTCTGCCCAAAGACACCTTGAGGTGCCATGGAGAGAGAGTACGCATGATGGATAAGATTTAATTCCTGAGGTGGCATTTTTACTCCTGACACACACACATTTGCACATGCACACACACATATGCAGGCAGAGTGCCACTTGGCACTCTCATCAGTGACTTCATAGCCCACATCATATTTTTGCTTCAGAATTATTTTATTGACCTTGTGTGTGTGTGTTTGTGTGTGTTTGTGTGAGACACAGGGGCTCTAGAGAAACCGTACTACGCTGACTATTCCCCATTGAGGCGATCCATACACACATTGTGCACCAGCCACTACCTGGATCTGTTCATCACTGTCATCATCTTCACAAACCTCCTCACCATGAGCATGGAGCACTACAACCAGCCGCAGGTAACCATGGCAACCCCTACTACCATCTGCCCTAGAACCATAGTAATGAAGTAGTATTCTGGGTATTGTACATCCCCGATATTTTTATTTTCTGACGTCGTCCCATTTCTGTCTATCCTGCAGTACCTGGAGGAGATACTAAAGTACTGTAATTACGTATTCACTCTGGTTTTTGTCATCGAGGCTATTCTGAAGCTTATTGCTTTTGGCCTGAGACGCTTTTTCAAGGAAAGGTATTCAATCCCTGTCCCATATGCACAAACATGACAAACATACAGTTTGGTGATGTTTCTTTACTGATTTAGCTTGTGTGTTTTTGGACGTGAAGATGGAACCAACTGGACCTTGCCATTGTGTTGTTGTCCATCATGGGAATCACATTGGAGGAAATAGACCTGAGCGCTTCCCTGCCCATCAACCCCACCATCATACGCATCATGAGGGTTCTGCGGATAACTCGAGGTGCACCCTTGCATCAAAAAAAAAAAAAACTAAAAACACACGCAAATTATGCTGCCACAGAAACTGACACGTTGCAAATGTTCCAGTGCTGAAGCTGCTGAAGATGGCGACAGGGATGAGAGCTCTGCTGGACACGGTGATGCAAGCCCTGCCTCAGGTGAGATGCAGCCCTGATGCTGAAAAAGGAAAGATGCCCTTTTTAACTGCCGGCCTGCTGTCTAAAACTGATGAAATGCAGACTGCCTGTTTGCTTGGCAGCTTTCCTTCCCCGAGTTTTGCAAACAGGCCTCTTTCTTTTGACTGGCCAATGTTAAAACTGCACAGGCAATTACTGCACAAAAATGAGGACAGTATCATAATTAGTTATATGGCTTAATTACTCTTCCATAATTTGATTCATGTGCCTATTAATGAGCACCTAGAGAAAGCCTGTGAGTAACACTTGTTTATTACAACATTTATTTATTGTTCTTCATACCTTCTATCAATTATCTACAAAAAAAGATTAGAAAAAGAGTCTGAAATAAATAAAAGAGACGTTTAAAATATGCTGTAATGTCACCCCAGCTAGATAAAGCATTACTAGCTATAAAATAAATGAGGACAAACATTATTGCCTCTGTGATTGTGCACATTAGTGTGTTTTCTCATAATCAGAATAAGTTCCATTCAGTTCGAAACAGAAAATGTTTATTTTTTTGGAGTCCTAGATAATGTAGCCAACAAACTGTTCTTGGTTTTAGATTAACACACAGCAGCCTATTCATTCTCATAAAAAAAAAAAAAAAAAAAAAAAGAAAACTTTTTATGGAATATTATATTCAGATTTCTGCTATTGTCATAAATGTATGTCATATTATTCATTTACAGTTGTCCACAATTCTAACATTTAAAGCCAAAAAATGCAGCAAACAGCTACATGATATGAACAAAACTGCGGACCTTGAAGCAGAGATAATTAAAAATGGGTCTAGTTCTCTTCCAATCTTCAATATTTGGATTAATTGGTGGTTCCAAATTAACTCTGTGAGTGAATGTGAGCGATTGGTTGTTTTGTCTCATTTGTCCCTGTGTAATGGCCATAGACCTATATAAACTGGATCACTGACCTTGGATATCAGCCACAGAAATCTGAATGGCAAAAAAAAAAAAGCTGAAGTTCCTCTAAAGTGGATGTATAATAAAATGTATATTTACTGGAATGTTTAATGCAATTTGTAATATCACAAATATGGTTTGTCAAATGAAAAAGCAAAATGTTTTATTGAGTCTACCAACCTGCCAACCAATAAACTTGTAAAAGTGCACATATTTGAGCTGGAGGTTGTCTTAAAAGAAAATAAAACAATAAACACTCTAAAAGTTTTCATTTTTAGCAAAGAGCATCACTTAAAAAAATAAATAAATAACTGCCCTTTGAAAACTGCAACAATTCATTTTTTACGCTAAATTTTGGAGCAAAAGGTGGCAACTCGGTAATGAAGCTTTTTTTTAAAGTTTTCTACACCTTTGACACATCTTTATAAAGCTATCCTTTGCGTCATAACAGGTTAAAGCAAACACTGATAATGGTTCAATATTTTTACCACAAACTAAAATTACTGTTACAAAACAAAATCTCACATTTTCTAAGTGTTTGGACTGCCAATAAACTTGAGTCATTTATTCTGTACATGAAGACAATGAAAAAAAGGAACTTGGGTTTAACCCTTTAACTACCCAACCAAGACAAAATCGATAAAATATGTTTCTTTCTACTGCTTATTGTCCTGGGGAAGTAATACTCACAATCAATGGTTTTAATAAAATGTTTTCTAAATGGGCTCTACTGCTTGGTTGAGCAGACAGTTAACGGGTTCAAAAGATTGGCAACTATAGCTTACATGCATAAAAAGATTTGTTGTGAAGCTTTACAATTTTAGTTTTAGCAGTGAATAGTGTTCAAAGAGGAACGGAATTGTCCAAAGATTGACCATACTTCTTTAAAGAACCACTCCAATGAAAATAGTGTAATTAACATGTTCTTGTCGCATTTTTTCATGGTGGAGGACATGAATAAAATAATTTAAGATTAAAACTTTGTTTTTTTTTTTCAAATCATGTTGGATCAGGGGCTGATGAAAACCCATGGTTTGAAAAAGCTCAAGTTAGCAACTACCATGGGCGGGCCAATTATAATGTATCCACTTGTAGACAAATAGATCCATTAATGTCTTTGTTTTCCACCTCTGAGCTGTGATCTGGCTCAAAACTGTTTTTTTTTTTTTTGCTACACTAATGTTGGCATGGGCTTCTGAGGTCCAATAAGCTTGCAGGAGAGAGTGTAAATAAAGGACTGATGGGAAATTAGCAGAGCTATCTTTTGGGCCAACAGTCCCACCCACAACCCAGAGGTGAATTTCTAATGACCTGCTGCTTGAAAATTTCTATAATAACAACACAGGTTTTTGTATTTTGGCTAAATCGTACAATCATAATTTAAAAACCCCTTTGAACAATTTGGCAATACAAGAAAATATAATTGGAGAGGGACTTTAATCAAGTTTATTCCATTGTGCTACTACCAGGGTTTCTGTTCTTTAATTAGAATTTTTTTATTTTAAAGAAGTCTTTTATTTTACAACTTGGATGAGCAGCAAGACATCTTAGAGTTGACTTGAGCTCAAACCCCAGATGGATGTTAGAGATAAAAACAAGATCAGTTGTGAATATCAATATGAGACATGAGAAGACTGCTATTTAGGAGATGAAGTGTGCTTCTGTTGTTAATTTTAAAGTTTTTTTTGTAGCTTTTACTTCTGATTTTAAGTTCTCTTTGGACTTCATGGGGAGTCACATTATGCTTCCTAAATTAAGATTCAATGTAAAAAAAAAAAAAAAAAAGGATTTACGATCCCTCACTTCTTATCTCTGAAGTAACTTTTTTCCAGCAGGGATTCAAATTCCTTGTTGTTTTTCCCCTCTTGATCCCATCAGTAAGTTTATCCATCATCTGATTAGACATCTCGAGACCCCCCACCATGAGACAAGTCAAGTGTGAGTGTTATAATCACAATGAGCAAGCATGTTTGAAATTCATCAGCACTGGATCCAGACAACAAAGTGGTTCATGATTCCCAAACTGAGATCCAGGTGTTTTAATGTTACTTTTTAATATCAGCGCAGTGAGGCCCTGCAGGCTGTCTCTGGGCTCTTTCTCTCTGTTTGCGTCTTTCTCAGCGTATGCTGTTCATGTCTATTTTTCTGTGTATCACACCCTGTTTATATCTGTGTGTGTGCGTGTAATGTGTCTGTCTAGGTGGGGAATCTGGGTCTGCTCTTCATGTTGCTGTTCTTCATCTATGCAGCTCTGGGAGTTGAGCTCTTTGGAAAACTGGGTTAGTGTGTGCGTGCGTGCATCTATGCATGTGAAGGGATGTGTGCGCACGAGTGCACTGGTGTGTGCATGAAACAGTGCCAAAGCTGGAATGCTTGTGTGCCTCAGCTGAAAGTGGTGACATATCTGTGGATTACATATGAAAGGATAAAATGTGCTAGCTTGCATAAGTTAATTATGTCAATCAGTACTTGAATCTGTACACAGCTCCCTGTGCTTCCTCCTGAAACTCACTTATAACCAATAACACTCTTTTCATGCTTTTCCAGAGTGTTCAGAGGAAAACCCATGTGAGGGTCTCAGTCGCCATGCTACCTTTGACAACTTTGGCATGGCTTTCCTCACACTCTTTCGGGTGTCCACTGGGGACAACTGGAATGGGATTATGAAGGTTAGCTTTCATTCTCTCCTCTGGGAAGCTCTGAGAAGACGGAGAGGCTGCAGAGTGCATGTTTGTGTCTCAAAGCATCAAACGTAAGACAGCAGCAGCATTAGGAAGAGAGCACATTGCTGCTTTAACAACAGACTAAGAGCCGCTCACATTAGAGTCTATTACTCTTCTGTGACAGGCTCAAGGTCTCAGGATGTGCTCAGGTCAACATCTCCCCCTGTTGGAGAGGAGAATAAGCGCAGCACAATGCGTTCATGAAGGGTCAAATTGATCCAATTATCCGTTAAAATTGTTTGCTTATCTACATCCTCCCTTCCTGTCTTCATTATTCAGGACACACTGCGGGAGTGCCGGCCACACGAACGCCACTGCCTCTCCTACCTGCCCTTAATCTCCCCCGTTTACTTTGTCACCTTTGTCCTCACGGCTCAGTTTGTGCTGGTCAATGTGGTGGTCGCTGTTCTCATGAAGCACCTGGAAGAGAGCAACAAGGAGGCGCAGCTGGAGGAGATGGAGGAGAGGAGGGAGAGGGAGGAGCAGAAGGAGAGGGAGGAGGCAAGTCGGCGCCTCAGCACTGCATCTGTGGGCGGAGACCTGGAGCTGAACTTGGACACACCCACACAGGTAACGGCGGGGGGGGGACTCACTTGTCTCTATGAAGGAAGGGAACAGATTGGAGGTGGCAGTAACAGTGATGGCGGTGATGATCTCATGTGGCAGGTGCAAGTGGAGGAAGAAGAGTGTTCCCATAGAAACCTGCTGAGAATGGGGCGAATGCTGTCTCTACCCAGCGACAGCTACGTTCAGCCGCTCAGATGCTCCACTTATGCTCCCAACAGCCAAGAAGCCCTTTGTGAATACAGTTACTCAGGTAATTTGGCTGTTTATGGCCAAAAAATGAAGAAGGAACGATTTTTAACTACTAAATATTCACAGATTGCATTTTCTATGAAAAGCTCAAATGACTTGTCTGGTGCAGCAGCACACATCATCAAGCAGAGTCCTTACAAACTTTCAAATATATTTATTTAATTAAAACTATCTGCTTCTCTTTACAGCAAGTGGTAAACACTCGATTGCAGTTTCTTAGATGCCACAAGCTACTTTATTGCAAAAATAGTTTTTGGAGCCAATTATATGAAAAATAAAATCGGATAGCAAAAACAAGGTAATTTTTTAAAAAATAGCTGCACTTATTAGACATTTAATGCCAGTATGAGTAAAAAAAAAGTCATGTTTACCCAACCCACTTTTAAAAAAACAAACATTTTTTTGTCCTGTCCAACAGCTGAGCAGACAGAAAAGAGTGTAAGGCCTCTTTTGTCTGATATATTTTACTGTTGAAATAGGGGGTCATGAATCTTCTGACACATAAGGTGTATACTTGTATAAATCTGTTTGGTATTTGGGGCTAAACTTAATTTATATTAATTATCTTTGTATACATTTCATGTTGGACCAGACGTAAAAGAGAAGAGAGAAGGATAGCGGGGTTGTAAGAGATTGGGGATAGAGGTACAAGAGGGAAGAAAAAAAGGGGAGTGAAGAAGTTAGAGACTGCAACGCATTCTCACACCCAACTTGTCATATATAGATATATTGTTTGGGACCCCTCTGTGTCACTTTTTGACATTTTGGGTGTCCCCACCATGTAATTTTTTGGCATGCTGGCTGTTCCAATTCAATAAGAGGTCCCCAACCTTCGGGCCGTGAATGGTACCAGTCCAAAGGCTGCTCGCTGTGGAATTGGAGACTTAGAGCTATATGGACCAAATGCTACCAGGGCCCACTCATGGAAAACTATTTTTGGGTGCTGGCTGTCTCCATTACACCTGTAGGACCTGTTCGCTCTATCAGAGGTCGCTGAAAGGTGAAGTCCAAGGTGATGTCTTTCAAGCTCTGTTGAGACAGCTGGAGTTGGAAATGTAGGTTATTGTAGGCAGAGAGCTTTTCTGTACAGCATTGGTCACCAACAAACTCTTCCTGAGATGCTCCGCATACTTAAATCAGGTCTATTTTAAAGTCTCACTCCAACTATGTTTTTTTTTTTTATAATGTAAAGTCATTCCCAGTGTCTTTAAATATGACTGTGCAGTTTTTAGCCAAAATAAAACAAACCTGTTTTGTTTTTTAAGACATATTTTTTGCAACACTTTAGAAATACAGTTCTGCTAGTGTGTTGTGACCGTAGCCGCGGATGTTAGCTCCACTGACATCCCATCATCTCTTTGTTTACACTCTCTAGCGCTACTTTACAGCCTCTCACAAGCTAATATTAGCATAGTAAAACAATATTGGAGTTATCCAGCTGTACAGTTTTGATCCAGATTCCAGCTCAAACAAGGAAAATTAAGTCACTAATAGATCTAATTGAATGCTTCGGAATTGGAGCGGATAAAGGAGACTTTGGCACGCCCATTTCAGTAGCTGCGTCATTATTCTGAGCATTTTTCAAGTATCCGGTTTTCGTCTGCTCCTAATTTGAAGTATGAAATACTTGGAAATGCAGTTTGTAGTATATATTCTTTTATATAGGTCCTCTACAATGAGAAAAATGCTACAAAAACATTTTAAAAACAGTGGATGTTTAACAGGTTAATTGTCTTTTATTGGGAAGTATTTGTAATTTTGTCACAATTGGAAATTCTTTAGATCTCAACTGGGCTGCTGTAAATCTTTAGGTGAAACTGCTTCCCTATGTGAACTCTGCAGACATATTTATATGAAATTGTGGGGCCATGTTGCACTATTGCAGAAGAAAACCTATCAGCACCCTGTTATGGGGAAACTGTTGGTGTTTTTTCCCTGTTTCTGGAAACCCAGAGTAACCACATTGACTGCCTAAATTCATCTTATGACAAGTTTTTTTTTTTTTTATAGACAATTTATTCAATAGGAAAGTGTGTAAACAAAGATAAATAATGATGTGACACAACTAAAAGTGATGGCTTCTGTTGCAAATCCCCATGAAGTTTATTCAGTTTATAAATTTGTAACAGAAGTCAATTTAGAAAACAACTAAAACGGAGGGCATCAACATAAAACTTAATGCTAAATCACAGTGTAAAGGACTTTCTAGTGACTCACTCTCAAAAATGCTGCTAGCAGCCAAAAGATCCATCCATTCATTATCTTTTGCTTGTCTCGAGTTTAGGTCGCAGGGGCAGCAGTTTCAGTTTTTCCTGCCACCTCGTCCTGCTCTTCCTCCTGGATAATTAGCAGATATAATCTCTCCAGCATGTCCTGCCAAGGGGCCTCATCGCAGTTGGACATGCCTGTTATGCCTCACTAGAAAAGCATCTGGGTGGCATGCTGCCAAGTGTCCAATCCACTTCACCCAAAACTTATTTTCTAACACAGCACATTCATCCTACTCTGAGTTTCCTTTTTAATTATATGTACCACAAACACCAGCTCACCAGTTTTTCTGGAGACTCCTGCTCAGTTGAAGCACTGCCAGATTTCAGATGCATTTTTTTTTTGCATATTGAGTTTTGTTTATTAGGCTTTTGGGGATGTGGCTCTAACAAACAAAACCCATTCACAGCAAGTTTTATATTCTGGAAAAATAGACTGCATCCACTGCTGTCGGCAACAAACATTAACATATAAATAGATGGACAATCAACCTTAACCAACCATAACTTTGCAACCACCCACCACTCTCCACAATTCTGCTCCTTGTGGTCAAGTTTACCTATTGCAGTCAAAGACACTTCACAAGAGTAAATAATCTAGGAATACATGTGAAAAATTCATCATAATGTTTCAGTTGATGAGGGGAGTTTGTCAAAGTCATATTTTGAGATGCTACAGATTTTCCTCACCTTCGAGTCATTATACCTGCTTATTTACATCCGTAAAGTAACAACAGTAAACCTATGTACTTAAAAAAAAATAATTTCATTTCAGATCAAAATAAGTTAGAACGTAAACACGTTAACTAAAAAAAACCCCAATATAATTCATGATTAAACTATAATACTGAGGATGTTTGGCACTAATCAGCTAAAATCCCCTTTAAGATTATATAATTTCCTTGGATCCTGAGTTTCATGCAGATTGTCTTTAATATAGAAATATATGGACTGTGTGCTGCCAACAACAAGCTTCAAGGACATGGTTTTGGGAGTGGTTCTGCATGTTAATATAAAATAAAGAGCTGGGGTTACAGCTGCAGTGGACAGCCGCATGTAACGGGAAGGTACAACCTTGGCAATTCCTGAGGCAAATTGTTCACTTTGCTCGGTAATGTTCTGAAATATGATAAAGATGACTTTGTAGCTTAAAAGGCTTTTGATGTGCCCTCTCAATATTGAAGATTATAGGTTCATTTTCTGATGGGCTCTTTTTTTAAATCTGAGACAATTTTTTCCTACATCTCCAAATGCTTAGTTTTTGATGAATTTTCATTCCTTAAAAAAAAAAAAAAGCATTTAAAGGGGCTTCGATTAGATTGGTTTTATGTAACAATAAAAAAAGACATCAATATTCTTACATTCTTTTGCTGATGGACAGAAAACATGTTTTTGTTGAGCATTTGCGGTAAGGTCATCTACGTTTAATCATTTTTCTGGAATTTTCTAGTAATTGCTTTCAGCAATGTCAAAGCATTCTTCTTAAATCAATATTTTTAGAGTTTTGTAATGAAATTCGACTTTTTACAGGGTCTGTATCATCTCTGGGCTCCAGTGGAGGCAGTTCTCTGCTGCAGGTTCCAGGAGCTCTGCCCGCCATCAGCCACGCTTCACTGGGCTCTGGGCGCAGCTCGAGACCAATGATCTGCCTCAGCACTTCCCAAAGCTTTGACCGGCACTCCATGCACAGGCTCAGTCCTGCCGACAGCATAGACGGACACAAGTGCAGTCCGGCTCACAGAGTCAGAACGTACAGACTGAACTCAGCACACAGTATAGACGGATACAAGTTCAGCCCGGCCCGTCAAATGAACAGACACAGACTCAGTTCTGCTCACAGCATGGATGGATACAGACTCAATCCAGACCAGAACAGCGACAGGCCGAGGCTCTTGTCCAGCCACAGCATAGACAGACACCCGTCTCTCAGGCTTAGTCCAACAGAATTTGGCAGCAGGCGCCCATCTCTCTGGCTCAGCCCTGAAGACAGTCTTGACAGGAACAAGCTCAGTCCCTCTTATGTTCCAGATAGTTCTGTCCTGAAAAGAACCGGGTCCTACCGCACTGCAAACAGACGTTTACAACGACAGGTGTGTTATCCTCCTTTACCTTCTTTCCTTTTTTTCTCCATCATTTTATTTATTTTTCACTCAATTTTTTTTGGATTATTTGAAATTTATAACTTTGATTATTTTTCCTTGATGGAATTTAAATATAAGGTCATTTTAAATTCAACAAGCACAGAAACATTAATACATATTACAATCATGTTGTAAGAAGAAGTTTCAAACTCTGAATAAATGACAATTAAGTTTAAGGGAAATTGTCAAATTAAAATTCTCTGTTATGCTCTGGAAGTGATTCGGCGCTTTCATCCTCCCACTAAATCTTTAATGGATCAGTCACCCTGGTGAAGCATCATACAACTTTTAATACAACATAAAATGCTTTTTTTCTGCACAGTATGCCTCCCATATTTACAAATTTGTTGTTTTACGTAGAGATAAAAGCTGTCAAAAATTGGTCAGTTGCTATGTAAAGAATGGACTAAATACTCCACACTAAAAAAAAGAGATAAAATAGTTATTTGCTAGTTTTATATATAAAGTCAGCCTGAATCATTCAGGTTTGTTATATTCTGATTTGAAACAGCATATAATCCTAACCGTACATTAATAATGATCAACAGATTGCAGAAAAGTTTTCTTCAAATGAGGCGACTGAGGAGAAAAATTCTCTTGAAATCAATGAACAGGAATTAACAGAACTTGCACAACAATAAACAGTTCTTGTGTGTTTTGTGTGTTGTTTCTTTAGGCGGCTGTGCGCTCTGACTCTCTGGATCAGAGTGGATCAGCTGACAACCTGGCAGAACCTTGCCTCACTGTGCCCACAGACTCTTCCAGTCCGCCACGCCAGCGATCACCCAGCGTCCACACGCTGAAATACACACACCCCCAGAGGGTAATCTCATGCAGGAGCCACAGCCGGAGCCACAGTGAAACCCCCGCGCACGGACTCGTACCTGAGCAAGCCATCTGCGGCTCGCAGCCAGAAACGCATGCAGAAACGAGGTCCGCTGGTCCACAGGGCTTGTCCACTTTGAAGGTCATCAGCGCCGAGTCCAGCTTATCAGCTTCGCTCTGTAGCACCAGAGCGGCCTGCACGGAGCCTGGCGCCGGATCAAACCCGCCCCCCCTGTCTGACGATGCTGATGAGGAAGTTAGCTGCATAAATATTTCAGTTCACTCACCCGGGCTGCCTCCTCCCAGCTCCTCACACAAAAGTGGACACCTCTCCCCGAGTCCCGGAGAGTACAGAGGCTGCCTCAGTCATTCAGCATCCCCGGTTTCAGGTCAGGGCAGGAAGCAGCGGATGAGCCCACCACCAGGGGAGGAGCCAGTCACAATGGCAACCCAGCAAACGGACACTAATGTTGAGCTAAGACGGAGGACTCTATCATTCGATGCCTCAAGCCTTTCTCCTAATCAACTGGAGCAGAACTCTGTGGACGACTGAAACTCCCATCGATGGGATTGGAGGATCTGAATGTGCTCATAGAGCACACACAAACGGAGAGAAGGGAGGATCAGTCCAGAACACGGACCCAGACAGCGCACCTATGTCTGGCCGATGCGGGCCAATTCATTTAAAAAATAACAGTACTTGGTAAGATGTTGGTGGATGTTGGCCTGTGATCCATGAGAACAAAAGCCCAAACATTACATGAACAGCTCATCTTGAAAAAACCAGAAAACAGAACATTGCATATACCTAATGTTAATATTAGTTCATCTATCCAAGTAGCAACCAGATGCAACCCTGCTTCACTTCCAAAATTACAATTACACAGACTCAGACTGCCACCAGCCTGGGCAGGGATCCCACAGTTCTATGATTAAAGTCTCACTCAAGGGTACCGGCACTGTCAGCTTCATTAGGGTTGGGGTAATCGTCGTTTTTCGACATGCTGGCTGTTCGTAAAATCAAGGGTTCACAACCCCCGGGACATGGTACTGGATTCGGTACCGGAGGTTGACTGGTCCTCGGGACGTGCCCAGTACAAGTACCCTAACCTGGAACTGGACGCAATACAGACATCGAACGTGGTCACCATAGTACCCCCAGGTTTTGGAGACTCATGATTTAATGGGAACAGCCAGCACGTCAAAAAAACGACGAGTTGGGGACACCCAAAACCTCAAAAAGTGATGCGGAGAATGAGTTGGGAGTGAGAATGTGTTGGAAATTCACCTCTGAGGCGGGACTTAGAGTAGAGTAAACCTGCCCCATCTACCTTTATCCAGCTGTTTACACGCTCTCCTGCGAGCTTACAGATCCTTACAACCTTAGTCTAGCATTACCAGTGCAACAAAAATTGCAACCAATACCACAGAGCTGTCCAGCCGTGCAGTTTTGAGTCAGATGCCAGCTCTAATGAGGAAATGAAGACATACATGGATCTGTTTGTCTGCAAGTGAATGCATCAGAATGGAGCGGATCTAGGAACTTGTGATCTGTCTGTTGTTGCTTTTAGATCACAACTGCAAGCTTTTTCCAATTACATTTATTTTTGCAGAATTTATAGAAAATCCATTTTTCTCTAACATAAGTCTTTCATCATGAGAAAAAATACTGCAAGAACAATGTTAAAAACACCCAAAACACAATTTTTATCAGGTTGGGCTTTCAAGCTCTCCCTTCTCAAAACCTCTTTGTTTGTCTTGACACAACTTTAAGACAATCTAGAAAGCTTTCTAAATGTGTAAAACATCACCTACTGCAAGAAATGTATTTTTTTCAGTTGATCGGGTTTCCTTAAATGAAGCTGACAGAAAATAGATCAGAACGATAAAATGCAGCCATGAAAGCTCTGTGATCTTTCTGTTTGCCTTACCAACAAACCCTGCCGGATTCTGTCTGTTCTTTGAAGTTTAGCAGAGTTGGATCTGGTTGCTACTCAGACGGAAGACCAATTAAGGAATACCAGCTGAGCTTAATGTAATTTTCTTGTAATTTTTTTTATTTTAATCGTCGTTTTTGATCACAGGCTGACACCTGGGCGACATCTCCCGCAGATGTAGTGACAAATTTTTGATCAAATATCTGACAAGCATCAGCCAGACCTGCAGATGAAGCTGTCTGGGAAGGATACAGGCTTCCTGTCTCACCTGTCCTCACAAGATTCTTACAGGGTGTCTGAGCAGAACTCTGAAGCGGTGTGGACGAGTGTGTTTGTATCTAAAAGACCACTTTGTGCTGTTCCACACGAGATGCACACAAGAAGAAGAAGAAGCTTTCTTCTTACAAAACCATAGCTTTAGTTCAGACACAGTAGCCACATCCCAGCATCTATATTTATTTGAGTGGTTCCCTTCTTTCCCCTTCTCTACTCTGCATTTTTATTTTCACTTATCCTTTTCCTGTTTTCCAATTCCAAGTCTAATAGATTCAGTTTGCACTGCAGGTACAGCACAGACCAAGTTGCTGACTAAGATGTTCATAAACTGACTTAAATCATGCGTATTGACTCTGTTAATTATTTTCCTGATCACCCAGGTAAACTTTGGGTTGGGGGACCAAAATTTGAGCTTTTTTGCATCTTAGAAAATGATCAAACATGAGAGTTTTGAGCTGAAACTTCCTCCAGGACTAGTTGCTGATGTATTATTGAATTTATTTCACCGAACTTCTTCCTTAGTCTGAGGAATTCATTTATTGTTTTCTTATTTTTTGCTGAAAGTAAAGTTTGTGTTAAAAAAAAACACATTTTTTTTTAAATAAACTTGCAATACTTAATGATGATGAGGAATTGTGTATTTAGGAAGGCTCTGTTTTAATTGCACTTCATTCAGGCTTTTACTCTGTCCCTCTGGATGTTGTTTGATTGTTCCCAGACTGCAGCACTTTGTCTTATCGATTTTTTTTTTTTTTGTCAGAGTTCTTCCACCTACCCATCCTCGACTGTCTACAAAGGAAAAAAAATCCCCTCTAAACTTCCAGTTAAGATCATGTAGTGTGACCTGAACTTAAGTAGTTTCTACCTCACTTTTTTTTCTTTCTCCCACTCATTTGTAAGTTCAGTCAACTGAATCCCCGCCCATTCCCTTTTTCTCTGTCACTGGGTACGGTCGAATAGTCAAGCAAATTATCTCCCACAATTTTTCTGTCTCTAGCTCTTATTCTTGACCTTGTTGAGAAATGTCACGAGGTTAAGAAAAGTAATTTGTAAAGACATACAAAAAGACTTGCTAGAAGAATCCAACAAATACAATATGTAATCCACAGAAAATCTAACATTTACCTTGTCTAATATGCACCCATGAGGTTGTTTCAGGGATGATGCTCAGCAGAACACTGCACTCAGAAAAGAAAGATGGAAGGAAGAAAATAAAGGGGAAGATGTTTTAAACACAAAATCGTGGAACTGAAACATCTCTTTTCTTATAAAACAGTGTTTCCAATTCTTAAAGACACAGTCTAAGTAATTAAGAAGCCTTTAGCTTTCCTTTCATTTCACTCATTTGAGAATGGTCTTCAGCTCTGAAGGCTATTCGACCGCACTCTTTGTATTCTCAGGGTAGAGGTAGATTAGACCCAGTTTAAGTTTGAAGCATGTGGCCGGAGCTCTGTGGAGTTAGAGGGCCCCCTTCTGTCTGCACTCGGAGCTGGCACCTTTTCAGGAGCAAGGCTTTTATTTCATTTACAGAGAATTAAAGTGCTTGAGAGCCAACGGAGCCAGAGGTGCAGAAGGGCTCATGCTGGTTATAATAAAGTAAAAACTTTGTAGAAAAAAAAAGGAATTCAGAATATATTTTATTAAAAACAACAGGAACGACACTGAGGGCTAAGAAGGAATTTCTACAGTATTGAATGTCAGGTTTTCTGCCGATGATATGTAGGACAGATGCTGAGATCACTGTTGCAGGATGTGATCATGGTCCAGAGGTTTGTAATGTTTAATGTTACTGCGGATTCATGGAAATAAAACCACTTCCTGTCTGACTTTCATTTGTCTCTTTATTTCTTTTAGTGACCATCTTACACAAAGAGATGTTAAACAGTAGTAGTCAATTGTATCTTTTAAGCTAAAAATAAAAGACAGTCCTCATCAGCTGATGGCTCCTGCTAATGAATTCAACATTCATTTTGGGCCGCCGGCAGATGATTAAAATTCTCGCCATCATCTCAGATTATGATCTTGATACTCAAAAGTTTCTTAGATAATTAGAATCAAAGAAATAATGTGAACAAATACAGGTGCACTGAGCTGGTGAGAAGATTTTATTGTCTTTTTCCTTGCTTCAACATATCACAATAAAATATTTAATCACATGAATATTTCACACCGAAACTCTGTACAAGCCAGAATGCATTAAGCAGTCCTGCTATTTATGCTACTGCCAAGAAAACGTAACATTTTCTGAAAAATTGGACACCCCCCCCTCCTTAAGTTGCTCAGAACCGATTGGCCAAACTGACTAAATTTCAGCCAATGGTAGGCCACGCATCTCCTAAGACCGTCTTTGATTGGTCAGAGTGACTGCAAAGAGAAGCAGATGGAATGGGCTGCCTCTACATTTCTTCCACAGTGTCTCGTCAGTATGCAGACGGAGCGCCATCGCGCATCTACATCATTGTTAGCCTGCACTTCACTAGATGAGCGTGCGGCGTGCGTCTGTGTGTCTCCAGGTGTGTGTGTTTAACTGTTAATGGTGGTTGGTGAGAATAGCTGCGTGCATCGAGTGAACAGAGGACACTAGTCTTGACAAAGAGGGTTACAACTAACTACTTTGTCAGCAGTTACCATGGTAACAGTAAATCTAACATCCAGTCGAGCCCCAGAGAGGATGGAAGATGTCCGTGCTTGCGTCGTGAGCGACCTCAATCAGCTCACACCCCTCTTGCTTTTTTTTTTCGAGCTCCTCTCTATCTAGAAGGCAGGAGCCATGGGTCTTTGCTGTGTGAGTTTCTGTGGGTCCAGGGTTTCAGTGAAGGGCGGGGCTTGATAGGGATTGGTGGTTACAATGGTTGCGCCGTTGGGGATGGGATACGGTGTCGCTCGAACGTTGCGTGGGTATGGCTCCAGATGCTGCCAAGTGAACAAGTTTGTGTTGCTGCCAGTTAAGTAGCGTCGAAGGGCACTCAGGGTCAGCACGGCCTGTTTAAAACACACCCACACACTGAAGAATTATGACCTACACTCCATGGACAGGAAGCTAGTCATACATAATGATTATATGTATCATGAAGCTTGGAGAAAAAACAAGACATGCATTTTTGCAATAAAACACTTTCGCAGTAAATCTAATTTTTGTTTTTTTCTTATCAAAGACAAATTCTTAACAAATCTATTACAATAGAGGAACATCACAAAAATCCAGTTTTATTTACAGAGCACACATCCTAACCTGATCCTCATACCAAAAAGGTTTGGTTTCAATGAACCTCAAGAAGACTAAATATCTGCATCTCATCTGTGTGAAGGACACTGCAGAGTTCATGAAGCATCCTCTACCCATAATGAAGTCTAGTGCAACTCCTGATTTGGAACTAGAGCCAAAGCATGACAATGATTGGTCAAAAATATTCCAGTGAAAGTAGTTTTTTCTATGTTATGTTTCTTCCAGAACTCTGCATTGCTTTAAATCTAGTTACAATTTGTGTGTGTGGCAATAAGCAATTTTCACTAATACAATATAAGTGGGTCTAAGCTGCTTTCTGAAAATGTATCTACTTTGGGATCCATCCATCCATTTCTTAAACCTGTTTTGTCCCTTTCAGGTCACAGGGCTGCTGGGGCCTAGCATGGGCATGGGTGAAGGTACGATACACCCTGGACAGGTTAACAGACAGTCTGTTGCAGGGCCTCAATCACACATCTAGGGACAGTTTAGAGAAGGGGTGTCCAAAAGCACATATTTCTGCAAATGTTATTCTGTAGTACTTTAAGTAATGCTCCTCTGCCTCAATGTTTCTTACACATAGTTTTACTAAAACAGTGAAAACGACTTATGTCTTTTAGAAAAGAACAACTTCTGAAGAATTTGTGAAAATAGTTTGGCTTTGAAAACCCTTTAAAGCACCACTTTCAGCTCTTTCTGAAGAGGATTTCATCTGAGATGAGGAGGTCATGAGTTTTAATTCTGAGGACATTATAACTTGAATCAGAGGGAATGACCCCCCAGAGTAGAACATTACACTTTCAAATCAAGACAGAGAAGCATAGAGCATGGCATTAACCAATAGACTGTGAGTTGTCTCCAGCGTTGTGGACTTTGCACTAGTCCATTGTGATGAATAGAGTCTGAAGACAAAGCAGTTTATTTACTCTTTAAACCTTTCTTACATTTGAAAGTAATACTGCCTAGATGCCCCCCAAAGGGCACATTTATACATGACACCCTGCAGCAGAACCCAGAAACATTGGAGAGTTTATCTCTCTCTAGTGGGATTGTCAGGGAGAGGGAGGTCTGGTCATTTTCCCCTTACACCTAGAAAAGTAACGGATCAGATAATTATCTGATTTGACTTTAGTGTGCCATTTAAGGTCTGTTCCTTCATACACAAATATGGAAATGAAAGAGAAGGTAGATTGGTAACCATGAAGACAAACATGTGTTGACGCAACAAACTCCAACAGCTGTTAATAAAAACAGGTACAAACCCATGTGAGGATGGAGAAGAAGCAGAAAGCGATGGTGGCTCTGGCGGCGTCCGAGCCCTGAGCCAGCGGTAGCTCGTCCGGAGAGGTGGCCTGCCACTGATTCGCCAGAAAACAGAAGCCAACAAACCACAGAAAGCTGGCCAGACCTGAAGCAGAGAGAGCACTTTGTCATATATGAAAGACAGAATAGAGCGTTCTCACTTCTACGTCACTTGGTGCTAATTTACCAGAGAATATCAGGTCCAGAAGAACGGCACGCTTTCTGTCCTTTAGGTTACTCATGGAAGGAAAGTAAAAGTCCAGGACCAGGAAGCAGAGGCTGCCGAGGAAGCAGCCCACACCCAGCGTGAGTCCATAGTTACAGGCGTCTGCGTTGTTGTTGAAGACGCAGAGCAGACGCTCGCTGCCAATGTTGACGTAGCCTTCGTTGACAATGCAGCTGAACACCACTATGGAGAAAACCTGTAAGAATGAAGGGTCCTTTATGAACAAAATCACCACTTGGATCACCCAGATACACCACCATAAACAATACCATGTTTGCATACTGTCTTTTGTCACCTCATCAGGATCTTTCCAGGTTTAACCATCACACCTGTCCAATCTTAATGGTATCAGAGAGTCCTGGTTAAGTAAGTAAGGTGTGAGCATAGGTTAGGTTGGGGTAGGGGTTAGGCATAAATTGGTAATGGTTGAGGTCAGGTTTGGGTTTTGGAAAGAGTAAAAACAGAAAAAAATAGAGATAAAATAATAATTCACAATGTGTCATTATGTTACCCTTTAAAGAAATATTCCACTTTTTTTTTTAATTAACTCTCATTAATTTTCTTAAAGACTGAATGCATTAGAAACCCACTCCAATCATCTATTGATTATTTTAAAACAATTTCCAGTGCATTTTTAAATTATGTTCGTGTCATTTTTAGCCAAAAAGCAAAACAATAAAGTTATTTTTTGGACATATGCCTTGCAGAGCAGCAGGAATTCATCAGAAATTTGTAGTGACGTAGGTGCAACAGTTTGGCGGGTCACAATCTTCCTGCTCTGGTCCATTCTGATGAATCCGCTTGTAGACATGCATGTCTTCTTTTTCCTCGTCTGAGCTGAAACCTGGATCAAAGCTGGATAACTCTTATATTGCTCACCATTTTTGTATTTTGTATTTTTTGTATATACCATTTTTTGCACCAGTAATAATAAGTTTGGGTTGTGAGGGGATGTAAGCTACTGGTAGAAATAAAAAAAGGGTGATGGGAAATGAGGGAATGCTTACTCTATGAATGTCCTGCCCACAACTCAAATGTGAATTTTTAATGAACTCCTGCCCCTCTGCAGATATGTTCTAGGAAATGACAGGTTTTTTGCTTTTGGCTAAAAAAAACAATATAACCATAATTAAAAGACCACTAGGAACAATTTTAAAATATATCAAAAGATGATAAAAGTGAGACTTAAATGGTTTGTAGCACAACCCTGTGGTAACACCCCAAAAATAACTGTCATCTGAATATATATATATATATATATATATGTATATATATATATATATACATATATATATGTATATATATATATATATATATATACATATTTTGTTTCTTTTGTTTTGTTTCAAATGCAAAAACAAAATGAAAATGAAAATCAACACAATAATTAAAATACAAATACACAAGTATAAAAACAATTTGTTTGAAAAGGAGTGGGTAGAAGAAAAGTCTTTTTAGATAATATGCTTCATAATTATGTTTATGTTATGTGTCACATGCCACAAAAAATGTTAATAAAATAAATTTCAGATGATTATTTGTTAAAGATGGAGCCTTAGTTAATAACGTGTCTCAAAATTTGCTTAAAGTAGGTTTCAAATCTTTGATTTTTTTATGGCGTTGCTTCAATTTAACATGTTGCTTCTCTTTTATAAAAGGTTCTTTCCCCTAACAGCTATCAAACAGGACTGATGAGACACTTATGATGATAGTTGATCCTCATTTTACTGTGCGCTGGCTCCCAGTAGTCTGCTTGGCAGGTTTTGAAAACCCACCTCTAATTAGCTCCGTCGAGACACAATGGGGCTCCTGATAGAGGCATGTGGAGCCAGCTGAAAGCACGCTTTCTGATCTTAACTGTGCAAAAATGATTTATCAAAAATTCCCCTTTTTATACCACAAGATCTTGACTTGGACATAAAAGCAAAAGAAACGCGAGCAGCAGACAAAGGGAGGCTGCAGACAGGCCATGCGCTCAGAGAGCCAGCATACCGCAGAGGAGGCTTACCCACGACAGCAGTCTGAGGATGGTGCGGGGATGCGTAAAGAACGCAACCGGGTCGAAATTGACGCTCCCGGCTTTCCTGGCGCCGTACGCGCCCGCAGCTTCCATCCCTCTGGGTTTGTGTAGGAGGACGCTCGCCCGCAGACCGAGAGGAGTCGAGGGGGGCAGCGCGGAGCGAGCGTCGGCGTCTCCTTCCTCCAGCCTCCGAGTGAAGTCACAGCGCGTCACAGGAGCGCATCAGCGGCTGCAGCAAAGCGCCGCGCTCTGACGCTCCGGCCTTCGAGCATTCATATCCACTATCTATACAAATACATCATTTGGTCTTCGTGATGTTTTTATTTTCCTTTTTGTTAAAAACATTCAAACTCTATTTTATCATTAGACCAAGATTTTAGGGAAATTACAGTGTAACAACGCTATTATGAAAATGGCAAAACAGACAAACAAACAAAAAATAATTTATAAATAATCAGAACATTGCCATGTCTGGAACAAGAGTAAATGAATAATAATGATAATAATAATAATAAAAGTTGTAATAATATTAGATCTGTGATTCGTTGCAGTATAAGGTTCAAGTAAAACAGTATATGGAACTTAATGTCAAGATTTCCTAATTGGATTATTGGAAGCTTTTCCTGCAAAATTTGGAAAAATCAAATGCATGGAAATTAGGAGTGTAATGTATTAATTGATTATTCAATTTCAAAATGATCCAATCAAACAAGATCGATCTGTCGGAGGCTAAATTGAATAGAAATAAATCAAATTGACCTACAACATTTTGGAAATCGCTTTAAAATAAACTAAACTGATAACGTATTTTGTAAACTATTATTTGGATTGATGCATGGCAGTTTATTGTACTATAACGTAGAAATGACCAAGTGACATCATTTCAAAATATAATCAAGCCATCATTACAGTCCAATGTGTGGTAACACCTTGAATTTTGGAAAGACATTACCGTATAATGTTCTGGTAATGTTCTGTTTGTATTATTTTGTTGTGGAAAAACAACAGTGAGCAGAACTATGAAACTAAAATGTAAAAGGATTTTCCATTAATTCTTGTCTACTTGGTGGTTTGTACACACATAATTTACACTTATCTATTTACTATTATCTTGCAAGAAATACAAGGAATCTGGAAGACTTCTCCTGCTAAGTATTTATTTCTGAGTCACACTGGTTGCATTTTTGGCTAAATATATCTTTGATTGATTTTAGATTATTGAATTGGAGGGAATTGGATCGTTCGAAATGAACCAACATCATCTATGAATTGTCAACTTCAAATTAATCGAATCATTGATAAAACGACTCAGTAGCCCTTGAACCCAGGTATTTATCTCTGAGCCACACAATTTAATGTTTTGACTGAAGATGACTTGGATTGGTTTTAGGCTGGTGAATTGGATTGTTCAAAATGCACTAATAATAACTATGAATCGTGTTGTCAATCACACATCACATATATCATATAATAATCAAATAATTCTTTACACTTCTAATGGAAATAGATAAAATCTGCACTAAGGAAGAGTGTTTTGGACAATTGCTTATTTGATTTTTTTCTAAACTGCAATTTTGCGGTGAAAACATGGGGCATCACAATCTGGTCAGCTAAGGGTTTACACCACAGTTTTACATTACTGTTTGAAATGCTATTGTAGCATGGTATCAAAGTGCTTTCTTGTATTTCTGATGGAAAACACCACGCCCCACTTTTTGGAGTCATTGTTGTTGTTTTTTCTAAAGAAGCTTTTATTTAACTTGATTAAACAGACCCTTAAAAGTTAGTTAAATGAACAAGAAATAGATGCAAATAAAATCACGTGACACAAACACATACACACAAATCTAAGCTGTTCCAGTCCTGGCATCAAAGCTCATCCTTAGTCTCTCTGCCTTCTATTGTGTTTTCTTCTTGGGCCTCCTTGTATTTCCTCCTTTCTTCATCCTCCTAGAAACACAACAGAAACAGGTCTATTTTTGGCAGCATTCAAACTCACAGCTGCACACATCATTGCAACATCATTTGCTGACACATGAAGATGATGATTCACCTTTTCTCTGTGTTTTTTGGCTTTTTCCATCTCTTTATCTACAAATCGAACGAGATCCTTCAGTTTCTTCTCTCCTCTGTAAACCACCATCTGAGAGAAAGAACACATGATGGAGATCCCTGAGGTTAAGAGAGATACGTTCTACAAATGTGATCAGATTTAAAAATACAGCAACACAAATGTTAATGAAAGCATCTTTTCAATGAATGAACGCATTTGTGTGTTTATGGAGGGAGGGGGTCGGGTGGAGGGGGGATTGGGTTTCTCTCTTTTTATTAATTGATTTATTTTCTTGTCTCTGTTTTTAATTGTACAGCGCTTCGAGCTGCACCAACATGAGAAGCACTCTTTTATAAATAAAGTTTGATTGATTGAATGTCTTAAGGAATTATTCATATGTGACACTAAAGAAAAAAGTCAACATTAAATTTGTTTTCATGGAATTTCATTTTCAGCACAGAACTGAGAACAGTCATTAAAGTGAGATTTGATTCATTGAAGTCAATGTTTCCACCATATATGTTCATCAAATTCTTGCATCATGTTGAGTTTCCCTTAACAGCCAAAAACATTTTCACTTGCAAAAGCAAATTCATTTAATGAGGAACAATTTGTCGCAAATGTCAATATTATCTTGCATTTGCAGCCACAGCACACAAAAGTGTCACTCTAATGAGCAATTAATAACATCTCCAAGACTATTTAAATAAACACAGGCTTGTTGCTGCTCTGCAGCAGTCATGATAGCGGGCTCCCAGTATGATTCCTCAAATATTCCCCAACAAAAGATGGATTACTTTTGCTCCAACAGTTTTAAAAACTTAAAAATCTCTTTAAAGGCCCATTCCAATGAAAACATGATACACAACTTTACATTGCTGTGTCTCCTGATGACGAAGAGTCAGTCAACGTTCTTTTAAATTGTATTTTAGACATTAAGTCATGGATGGCAGAGAACTTCTTACAGCTGAACCAGGACAAAACTGAGGTTTTAGTGATCGGTTCTGAAGACAAGAGAGAGTTTGTTTTATCTTAAACAAAAACTATAAAACTTTTCACTGTGTGAGAAACAGGGTGTGATTTTTGACTCTGAGTTGAATTTTATTCCACAAATTAAAAACATAACAAAAACAGGATTTTATCATCTTAAAAACATTGCCAGAGTCCGCCCATTTCTCTCTCTTGCCAGCACAGAGGTACTAATGCATGCTTTTATTTCTAGTAGATTAGATTGTAATGCCCTGCTCTCTGGTCTTCCCAGGAAAAGGATTTCAAACCTTCAACTATTACAAAACTCAGCCGCACGCGTGCTGACGAGGACCAGGGGGCGGGAACACATTACACCCATTTTAAAATCGCTGCATTGGCTCCCTGTGCAATTCAGAATTGATTTTAAATTCTTTTATGGTTTATAAATGTTTTTATGGCATCAGCCTTCTTATTTAACAGAAATGATTTTAAGGAATGAGCCCTCGCGGACCCTGAGGTCCTCTGGAACAGGCCTGTTAGTTATCCAAAAGTTAGAACTAAAACAAGGGCGAGGCCTCATTCAGTTATTATGGACCTCGCCTGTGGAACAAGCCTTCCAGAATGCATCAGGGCCGCAGAGACTGTTCGTTTTTAAAGGAAGGCTCAAGACCTACCTTTTTAATCTGTTTTAGTTGAATTTTAGAAAGTTATTTTATACTTTGTTTTATTCTGTCTTTTCCTTTTTTTTATTATTTATTTACTTTTTCTATTGATTGATTATTGTTTGTCTATTTTATTTCTCTGTCTGATTATTATATCTGTTTTTATTTATTTAATTATTATTATTACTCCTTTTACATTTTTAACTCCAGTGTTTTCCTCTGAGGGATCCTCCACATCGGTGATTGACCTTTCTGAATGGCCGGGTCGCTGCAGTGGATCTCCCGGGTCTGCCTATTTGCTTGGATCTGGGGTCCTGTAGTAGTGACCTCTGTGTATTTGATTGGGAGTCACTTGTGTGGAGCGGTCCCTAAAATATTCTTCACCTCAGTACAAGCCAGATTTCTACTTTTTTGATTAGTATTTATTTTCATTTATTTATTATTATTTTTATTTATTCATTTTTACCAAACATTGGTGTATGTTGTACAGTGTTTGTGTGTGTGTGTGTGTGTGGAGGGTGGGGTGGGTGGGGGATGGCTCCCTGAGTCTTTTCTTCTTTGTTTTTAAAAACTTGATTATATTTTTATTTAAGTACCTTGAGTGGAAATGATTTTTTGGAAAGGTGCTTTACAAATAAAGTTTGATTTGATTTGATTTGAACAATGTTCTTGATGTTTTTAACATGTACTTGTCACATGTTTTTTTGATAATGGAGATAAAAACAGACAGAAAAAGTAGCTTAAATTGCATTTAAATTGTATTTCTTTATTCAAATTGTTGTGAATCTGGAGCAGACGAGAAATCGTAAAAATCCTATAGCTACAACGTACTGGCAGGCCATAATCTCCCTGATCTTCTCCATTCTGATACATCCACTTATAGTCGACGAGACTGGGGGTGGGCAAACCTTTCGACTTTTGGGCCACAATAGGTTCTAAAATTTGATAGAAGGGCCGGACCAGGAGCAGATGCGTAGAGTGTTTTGGTCATCCACCTCAGTAAGAAAAAAACTATGGAAGCTGGACGAAAGCATGCTTTAATTTTGATTGGAAATTGATAAATTTACTCTAAAACAGAATAATTTTGAGTTTGTATTTAAAAAATGTGATTTATGTTCTTATTTTACAGCCAGTTGCACTAACAAGGTGATATACGTCAGGTAAAATGCAAACAGAGAAGTGTTGCGTTCATGTGGTGTTTGATCGGAAAAATGACTGTCCGACTCAGAATAACAACAAATCTTTAAACTCAAAATGAATGCAAAATAGTTTTCTGCATCTAGACTAAGGACACCAGAATTGCAGGGGAAAAAAAAGTTAGAAGGATTAGTAATATAATTTATTCAAGTCTGGTGGGCCAGATTAAGTAGTTTAACGGCCCCCGGGCCGTAGTTTACTCATGCCTGGACTAGATCCAAATACAGTTTTATTCTCCTCCTCTGGGCTGGCTCAAAACTGTACCACTGGATGGCTCCAATATTGCTCGCCATTTTTGTTGCACCGGTAATGTTAGGTTGGGGTTGTGAGGGAATGAGAGTTATTGTGAGAGCACGAGAACAGACTGGTAATGGAAAGTGGGGGCGGGCTTATTCCGAACAAGGAAAATGACATCGCTTTTTTATTATTATTATTTGAGCTAAAAACGGCATAATCATAATTAAAAGATCTCTGGGAACATTTTACAATAATCAAAAGACAATCAAAGTGGAATTTTAACTCTGCCGGAAAACAGGTTTTATCTATGATTGTTGTGTCCTACCCTCTCTGTGTACAAAGCAGGAAACAGGCAGAAGGAAGGGTAGGCTCCCTGTGTAGACATGTTGATGTCATTGGCGGAAGCATCGATGCGAGCGATGACCACATCCTCCTGCTCCCTGAAGGCCTCGGCTAGCTCCTCCCACAGCGGGAACAGAGTGGAAGAGGCTTTACTGTAGGGCAGATCTGAACACAGGACAAATTATTAATTACAACACCAGTGCATCATTTGTAAAAGTGTTAAATGTGTTTGTCTACATGACAAATGATAATTAATGCATGCAAATGATGAAATATGCTTCATAGTATTAAAAATCAGGACATGAAAAGATGCTTTTACTGCTTTTAAGATACAGAAAAAGTCTCCACAAACTGTTGGGTCAAAAAACATGAAAACAGATATGCATACGAGGTGTGTTCACATACAAAACAGAACAAAAACCGTCTTGTCCGGGTTAAAAGCTACTTTCTCCAGATTCATTCCCACCAGTTCCTTCACAGGCTTTTGGTCCCAGTCTTCAGGAATGGGCTCACTCTGCATTTTGGGCTGTTATAGGCACACAAACACATGAACCTGAACAACACGTAACTCTCGGTTCCCATGCATCAAGCAGGACTTGTGAGATCCTGGTACCTTAGCCGTTCCATCCAGATAGGACTGGCAGAACTCTTGAATGACCTCTGCAGTCAGGGTGTCTGAGGGCAGGTGGTAGGTCACGTGATCCGTCAGGTTGACCAATCGAATGAGAGGAGCCTCAAAGTCCCGAACCCGGAAGTACTCCATGAGTCGGCCGTTACGAGATTCGGCCACGTTGACCAAAACAAACAAAATCTAAACACAAAAACACAACCTTGATAGCAAATGATCAAATGCTAAAGATATTATCATTATGTCATCAAAATCTGATTTTGCCAGACTTTATCAACGTTTTTAAAGATGCAAAACAGATATATTAATCTAAAATTCATAAGAAAAGATACACAGCATGAATGAATGTGGTGTTTTGTGTTTATGCTAAAAGAAGTCTTCAAGCATTTGTGTTCTGCAAACCTTCATCCTGAACTCCTCTGCAGCGATGCTGAAGGCAGAGGAAATCTCTTCAAAGTCTGCAGAACTTTTGTTGACAAAGAGGAGGGCGTGGTTTAACACAGGGGAGCTTAAGATCTGAGAGGCTGTCTGCAAAAGGGACAGGAGGAATAGCAAAATCATCAACTGCACCATGACGCGCTCTAATACTGCACTTGAGAAACTGCATGAAAAGAAGAATCAAGGAGGATGGATTTGTATTTTTTGAGTGTTGATAAAATAATCAAATGTATTCAAAATAGGACATATTTGTTAATTGATGATTCAACAACAGTACCTGGCCATTGTACTCCGTGACCGAATCCATCTTATAGACAGAGATGAAGAGGACCAGCTCCTTATTAGAAGTCTGAGGCGTCATCCTGTAAGCCTTGATGAGCTCAGACTACAACACACAAACACAGTGGAGAACAAACGTTTTCTGTGTACAAAAAAGGTAAAAGTTTTTACAGCACTTTGAGAAAAATCTACAAAAAATTGCCGATTTGATGAATTTTCAAGTGAGAGTCACTAATTTGATTACTGATTAGTGAAATCTACTCTACTCTAACTTTTTACGAACACTTCTGTTATAAACTATTATTATTCTAAATAACCTTTTTGACTGTGATCCAGCATTTCTGATGCTCTCATGTTGGTCATACATACTTTTTTAAGCAGTAACACAACATCTTGTGTGAGGCTGTATTTCCTGCTGATTTCCTCATTCTGTGTTAAAGCAAAGTGGATGTCAGGAAGGTCAACCGCTGCAGCGTAAAACACCTGGACGTACTCGTGGGTCAGTTCCTGCACAAATACACACAAATGACTAGACCTGCATGGGTTAGTCAGCGCAACAATAGAAAATACAATCGGAGAGGACAGGTTTTACCTTGAAGAATCCAACCACCATCAACTCCTCTGAGGCCTCAAGCTGACTCAGGTCGGCGATAAGGTCAGCAGCTGACCCCGCCCTCCGTTTAAACCATGTCAGGATGGAAGCTGAGCTTTGAGGATCTTCAACACAATTCATAAAAAGGGTTTAGCTTCATTCACAACCTAAGGCGATGAAAGTTTAACAAGGGCTTCCAAAATAACCCATGCTATCACAAGCACAACGAGCTAACAATCTTCTTTGCTAGTCTTTTGACCAATAAATATTCCTCTTGATGTACTCTTACACACCAGGGCAGGGTACAGGGTTGTGTATATCTCCAGAGATGTATAATCTGACCATAGGGTGGCGGGTCCCATCAAGCTCTTTCACCAAGTCTTTTTCCTGACTCACGTCCACAACTCCCAGCTTGACCTCTGACCCCTTGAGCGCTTCGGCTGCATCCTTGAATGCCGCCGACACACGATGGGCTTCTTTGGTAAAAGGAGTGTCTGAGAAGCACGCAGAGTGAAAGTAAAGCTTTAAACATGTGGTTTAACCAATCAAAGCGTTCGAGAGAAAAAGTCGAACTGCACAGGGAACTTACAGAAGTGCACCAGAAGTTGCTTGTGCTCCCGCAGCGCTCTCCTGAAATGTTCCTTTTTCAGCTGTAAAACTCCATCCTTCTCTGTAAGTGTTGTGTCTCCATGAGGTTCGGATTGTGTATCTGTAGCAACAAGTGCACAAAGGTAAAATGCCCCTACACCCAATATTAGTAGATTCCTCATGACGGATCCCATGTGGTTTGAAAGCATGGACACTGAACAGACTCGGCAGGAGGGAGTGGAGGGAGAGTTGTGCAAGGATGAACTGATAAGTTTGGATCCGTGTTAAACCAGTAATTGTGGTGCTTTTGTTATCTGCCTGCTATGCAATAGTCTGTTGCTGATTAACTCTCCTATCTGAGCCCTGCTGTATTCCTGCCATTGGCTGCTGCTCATGTCAGGTTACAAACGTCCTTTACCTTGGAGGGTGTTTCCTGGCAAGGTCAAAATAAAGTGCAGCAAAGGAAAGGACAATGTTATGGTTTTGGTTGATATTAGTCAGGAAGAAATGATCGCATCACTTTGAAATATGAACAAAATCAAGAAAGTGATGCCAAAATTATTTGCACTGCAATAGCAGTTTTTTTTAACCCACAGCAAAAATAGTTTACTGCAAACATCAGCTGCTACTTTAGTATTTGAAACTGGTGAATCAGTTTGCTTTAAAAACTCACTCCTCGGAAAATTGTGGCACTTTAAATGATGGAGGACATACAGAAAATCAAAATTGTATTTCTGAGCATTCCGCTTCTCAAATTGCTGTGAATCAGGAGCAGACAACAAAATGCCTCAAAACTGTATGTCTTGATAGATACTGGTGACCATTTTTGTTGCACTGGTTCTGTAAGGTTGTGGTCATAAAGAGCTGTAAGCTAGAGAGAAAACATATTGGATGATGGGAAAAGAGGTCATAAAGGTCATAGTTTCTGCTCTCCAGAAAGTATGACCAAGAAAGAAAAACATTTTTTTTGTTTTTAGCTAAAATCATGATCACATATTCATATTTAAAAGACCACTGGGAACACTATTAAAATAAATCAAAATATGATCAGGGTTTGACTTTAGGCTTATTGAGAAACAATTGTCATATATATATATATATATACTAGTATATATTATATACTAGTTTTAATTGAAATATAAAACCTGTAATATTACAAGAAACCACAAGAGGGCACTGGATTGGGTATCACTGGGTTACACTGAAAATAAGCTTACGAACATTTTCCATCCATTCGTGCAAATTAGGTCGGCTGAATTTTGCAAATCTTTTGCAAATTGAGCAAAATACACTTATAAAAGAAACATTTTTTTAAATTGAATATTGTGATTTGAAATGTTAGTTTATCATTTGGAAAAATAAAACGGAAGATTGTAAATAAAAAAAGTATTTTACACAATGACAGAAAAATATATGATATTTAAGTTTAGCAACTGACTGAGAAACACAAACCCATAGAAATGGTTTTTAATTAGTAAAGATCTCTTCAGTCATTTGCCAGGAATTACAGGGCAAGACGATGAAGTGAGCAAAGAATCTTCAACAGTTAAGAAGGTACAGTGATAAGTATCTATGACTAAAAATTGTCGGTAAAACAGTGTGAAAAGCAATGTGTAACACGTTAAAGGTTTTCTCACTGACCCTGCATTCATCCAACCACATTTTAATGTGTAGCTATGTCTCATCATTGCTTTATGTCTGTTATCGATTGCTTCATTCCTACTTTGGTCACATTCTGTATAAATAAATATAAATCACCTAAGAAGAAAGGAATTACATTACTTAAACCAATAATGTACTTTTCAGATGTTCTCAGTGTTGGGTTGCACAAAGTGTTGGAAACACCAAAGATATTACAATGTATAATAAAAATCGTACTATTGATTGTAGCAGAAAATCAGAAAGTGAATGTTTATTTTATCTGTCCTAAACTCTAAACTCTGACCCAGCAAATTTACTGACAGTACCCACCTTTTCCACTAGAGGGAGCCACAGCAAATTTACTGACAGTACCCTCTTCACCACTAGAGGGGGTCAAAGCAAACCTGAGAACGATCCCCACCTACACCAACAGAGGGAGCCATACAAACCCTGACCAACTTTTACCCCCCTTATTTAAACCTAATCAACAAGAAAAACAGTCATTTTAAAACAATAGATGAAAGTTTTCTTTTCATTTAACAAATTAAGAACTTTTTCTTTAACAACAAAGGAATTACATTTCTTAAACCAATAATGTGCTTTTCAGATGTTCTCAGTGTTGGGTTGCACAAAGTGTTGGAAACACTAAACAAATTACAATGTATAATAAAAAAATCGTACTATTGATCGTAAAAAAAAATAGAAAGTGAATGTTTATTTTATCTGTCCTAAACTCTAAACTCTGACCCAGCAAATTTATTGACAGTACCCACCTTTTCCACTAGAGGGAGCCACAGCCACTTTACTGACAGTACCCACCTTTACCACTAGAGGGAACCACAGCAAATTTACTGACAGTACCCACCTTTTCCACTAGAGGGAGCCACAGCAAATTTACTGACAGTACCCTCTTCACCACTAGAGGGGTGTCAAAGCAACCTGAGATCGATCCCCACCTACACCAACAGAAGGAGCCATACAAACCCTGACCAACTTTTACCCCCCTTATTTAAACCTAATCAACTAGAAAAACAGTCATCTTAAAACAATAGATGAAAATTTTCCTTCCATTTAACAAATTAAGAACATTTTCTTTAACAAGAAAAAAATTACATTTCTTAAACCAATAATGTACTTTTCAGATGTTCTCAGTGTTGGGTTGCACAAAGTGTTGGAAACACTAAAGAAATTACAATGTATAATAAAAAAAATCGTACTATTGATCGTAGAAAAAAATAGAAAGTGAATGTTTATTTTATCTGTCCTAAACTCTAAACTCTGACCCAGCAAATTTATTGACAGTACCCACCTTTTCCACTAGAGGGAGCCACAGCAAATTTACTGACAGTACCCACTTCACCAGTAGAGGGAGCCAAAGCAAACCTGGGAACGATCCCCACCTACACCAACAGAGGGAGCCATACAAACCCTGACCAACTTTTACGCCCCTTTATTTAAATCTTATCAACAAGAAAAACAGTCATTTTAAAACAATAGATGAAAGTTTTCTTTTCATTTAACAAATTAAGAACTTTTTCTTTAACAACAAAGGAATTACATTTCTTAAACCAATAATGTGCTTTTCAGATGTTCTCAGTGTTGGGTTGCACAAAGTGTTGGAAACACTAAACAAATTACAATGTATAATAAAAAAATCGTACTATTGATCGTAGAAAAAAATAGAAAGTGAATGTTTATTTTATCTGTCCTAAACTCTAAACTCTGACCCAGCAAATTTATTGACAGTACCCACCTTTTCCACTAGAGGGAGCCACAGCCACTTTACTGACAGTACCCACCTTTACCACTAGAGGGAGCCACAGCAAATTTACTGACAGTACCCACCTTTTCCACTAGAGGGAGCCACAGCAAATTTACTGACAGTACCCTCTTCACCACTAGAGGGGGTCAAAGCAAACCTGAGATCGATCCCCACCTACACCAACAGAAGGAGCCATACAAACCCTGACCAACTTTTACCCCCCTTATTTAAACCTAATCAACTAGTAAAACAGTCATTTTAAAACAATAGATGAAAATTTTCCTTCCATTTAACAAATTAAGAACATTTTCTTTAACAAGAAAAAAATTACATTTCTTAAACCAATAATGTACTTTTCAGATGTTCTCAGTGTTGGGTTGCACAAAGTGTTGGAAACACTAAAGAAATTACAATGTATAATAAAAAAAATCGTACTATTGATCGTAGAAAAAAATAGAAAGTGAATGTTTATTTTATCTGTCCTAAACTCTAAACTCTGACCCAGCAAATTTATTGACAGTACCCACCTTTTCCACTAGAGGGAGCCACAGCAAATTTACTGACAGTACCCACTTCACCAGTAGAGGGAGCCAAAGCAAACCTGGGAACGATCCCCACCTACACCAACAGAGGGAGCCATACAAACCCTGACCAACTTTTACGCCCCTTTATTTAAATCTTATCAACTAGTAAAACAGTCATTTTAAAACAATAGATGAAAATTTTCTTTCCATTTAACAAATTAAGAACATTTTCTTTAACAACAAAGGAATTACATTTCTTAAACCAATAATGTGCTTTTCAGATGTTCTTAGTGTTGGGTTGCACAAAGTGTTGGAAACACCAAAGAAATTACAATGTATAATAAAAAATCGTACTATTGATTGTAGCAGTACGACGGAGTATTAGGGTCACCGAAAAAAAAAAAAAAAGTAATATTACGACTTTAAATCTTGTAAATGTATGAGTTTTAATCTCGTAGATTTACGACTTTTTTCTCATAACTTTATTAAAATCGAGGGGAGTCTACATTCCAGCGAATTTATGCCGTGAACTGAAGCAGACCAACCAAACTGTGAAAAGCGTCTTGGATTTCATCAGGTAAACTGAATGTTTAAAATATTCCAAATATTTGGAAGTTCCTTTATTTGATTTACAGTTTAATAATGTTTTATTCGTTGATGCTGCTTGCAGGATCTCTGCAGATCCCGTTTATGAAGCGGTCCATATCCTCCAGCTGTCCACTTCACGTAATTTCTTCCTCTACAGACCAGATCTCCTCCAACTCTGTGATGCTTCCGTCTGAAGAGGACGAGTTTTTGGAATTTTCAATGTTCTTGTGCTAACGTGACAGACTATTGTCATTTCCCAATGTTGTTTTGTGTCGAGACGGGACGTTTCGGGAAGGAGGCGTCCGGAGCTCTGTTTACATTCTCTTTTGGTTTCTGAGCATGACAGAGACATGACGTAAGGTGGAGAAAGGAAATGAAAGATGTAATAAAGTGACGGTCCTGATGAACGTGTATCTCTGAGCTCTTTATTTTACATATGAAACTCCGCACTGTTGTGTATTGAAGTTAGCTGTTTACGAACTGCATTACCCAGAAGGCCAAGCGACTGGTCACATGTTCGGTGCACGGCAAGTGGTAAGCAGCAGATGAGCGCTAGTCATGCACAGTGTAGCAGTATGAAGAGACTGTTAATAAAAAGTCTGTTTAACACAATAATAGCGCCTCTTTTTCTTACTTGAAGATACACAAGACAACACATGCACTACCGAACCCGAACCCGGAAATAATTTGATTTTGAATCACCAAAAGGTTCAGAATTTCTTTGCTTTTAACACCGATCTGGACATAATCTACACCAGATTCTCCACGTCTTTCATCTTCAAGCACGTCTTTCATCTTCAAGCACGGCTCTGATAAACAGACAACTTTGGTTCTTTTCTCATTAAATTACGACTTTTAATCTCGTAGATTTACGACTTTAAATCCCGTAGATTTACACGTTTTTTTCTCATAAATTTACGACTTTAAAAGTTGTAAATTTAACCTATGACTTTTAAAGTCATAAATATACGACTTTATTCTCATAATTTAGCAGTTACGACTTTTTTCTCGTAAATTTACGAGATTTAAAGTCGTATATCTACGAGATTAAAAGTCGTAATATTACTTTTTTTTTTTTCTGTGACCCTAATACTCCGTCGTATAGCAGAAAATCGGAAAGTGAATATTAATTTTATCTGTCCTAAACTCTAAACTCTGACCCAGCAAATTTACTGACAGTACCCACCTTTACCACTAGAGGGAGCCACAGCAAATTTACTGACAGTACCCACCTTTTCCACTAGAGGGAGCCACAGCAAATTTACTGACAGTACCCTCTTCACCACTAGAGGGGGTCAAAGCAAACCTAAGAACGATCCCCTCCTACACCAACAGAGGGAGCCATACAAACCCTGACCAACTTTTACCCCCCTTATTTAAACCTAATCAACTAGAAAAACAGTCATCTTAAAACAATAGATGAAAATTTTCTTTCCATTTAACAAATTAAGAACATTTTCTTTAACAACAAAGGAATTACATTTCTTAAACCAATAATGTGCTTTTCAGATGTTCTTAGTGTTGGGTTGCACAAAGTGTTGGAAACACCAAAGAAATTACAATGTATAATAAAAAATCGTACTATTGATTGTAGCAGAAAATCAGAAAGTGAATATTTATTTTATCTGTCCTAAACTCTAAACTCTGACCCAGCAAATTTACTGACAGTACCCACCTTTACCACTAGAGGGAGCCACAGCCACTTTACTGACAGTACCCACCTTTACCACTAGAGGGAACCACAGCAAATTTACTGACAGTACCCACCTTTTCCACTAGAGGGAGCCACAGCAAATTTACTGACAGTACCCTCTTCACCACTAGAGGGGGTCAAAGCAAACCTGAGAACGATCCCCACCTACACCAACAGAGGGAGCCATACAAACCCTGACCAACTTTTACCCCCTTATTTAAACCTAATCAACTAGAAAAACAGTCATCTTAAAACAATAGATGAAAATTTTCTTTCCATTTAACAAATTAAGAACTTTTTCTTTAACAACAAAGGAATTACATTTCTTAAACCAATAATGTGCTTTTCAGATGTTCTCAGTGTTGGGTTGCACAAAGTGTTGGAAACACTAAAGAAATTACAATGTATAATAAAAAAAATCGTACTATTGATCGTAGAAAAAAATAGAAAGTGAATGTTTATTTTATCTGTCCTAAACTCTAAACTCTGACCCAGCAAATTTATTGACAGTACCCACCTTTTCCACTAGAGGGAGCCACAGCAAATTTACTGACAGTACCCACTTCACCACTAGAGGGAGCCAAAGCAAACCTGGGAACGATCCCCACCTACACCAACAGAGGGAGCCATACAAACCCTGACCAACTTTTACGCCCCTTTATTTAAATCTTATCAACTAGTAAAACAGTCATTTTAAAACAATAGATGAAAATTTTCTTTCCATTTAACAAATTAAGAACATTTTCTTTAACAACAAAGGAATTACATTTCTTAAACCAATAATGTGCTTTTCAGATGTTCTTAGTGTTG
Source organism: Oryzias javanicus (assembly GCA_003999625.1). NCBI lineage: Eukaryota > Metazoa > Chordata > Actinopteri > Beloniformes > Adrianichthyidae > Oryzias > Oryzias javanicus. Next base: position 15,267,136 of record CM012437.1, read on the forward strand.
GGTTGCACAAAGTGTTGAAAAACACCAAAGAAATTACAATGTATAATAAAAAATCGTACTATTGATTGTAGCAGTACGACGGAGTATTAGGGTCACCGAAAAAAAAAAAAAAAGTAATATTACGACTTTTAATCTCGTAGATATACGACTTTAAATCTTGTAAATGTATGAGTTTTAATCTCGTAGATTTACGACTTTTTTCTCATAACTTTATTAAAATCGAGGGGAGTCTACATTCCAGCGAATTTATGCCGTGAACTGAAGCAGACCAACCAAACTGTGAAAAGCGTCTTGGATTTCATCAGGTAAACTGAATGTTTAAAATATTCCAAATATTTGGAAGTTCCTTTATTTGATTTACAGTTTAATAATGTTTTATTCGTTGATGCTGCTTGCAGGATCTCTGCAGATCCCGTTTATGAAGCGGTCCATATCCTCCAGCTGTCCACTTCACGTAATTTCTTCCTCTACAGACCAGATCTCCTCCAACTCTGTGATGCTTCCGTCTGAAGAGGACGAGTTTTTGGAATTTTCAATGTTCTTGTGCTAACGTGACAGACTATTGTCATTTCCCAATGCTGTTTTGTGTCGAGACGGGACGTTTCGGGAAGGAGGCGTCCGGAGCTCTGTTTACATTCTCTTTTGGTTTCTGAGCATGACAGAGACATGACGTAAGGTGGAGAAAGGAAATGAAAGATGTAATAAAGTGACGTCCTGATGAACGTGTATCTCTGAGCTCTTTATTTTACATATGAAACTCCGCACTGTTGTGTATTGAAGTTAGCTGTTTACGAACTGCATTACCCAGAAGGCCAAGCGACTGGTCACATGTTCGGTGCACGGCAAGTGGTAAGCAGCAGATGAGCGCTAGTCATGCACAGTGTAGCAGTATGAAGAGACTGTTAATAAAAAGTCTGTTTAACACAATAATAGCGCCTCTTTTTCTTACTTGAAGATACACAAGACAACACATGCACTACCGAACCCGAACCCGAAATAATTTGATTTTGAATCACCAAAAGGTTCAGAATTTCTTTGCTTTTAACACCGATCTGGACATAATCTACACCAGATTCTCCACGTCTTTCATCTTCAAGCACGTCTTTCATCTTCAAGCACGGCTCTGATAAACAGACAACTTTGGTTCTTTTCTCATTAAATTACGACTTTTAATCTCGTAGATTTACGACTTTAAATCCCGTAGATTTACACGTTTTTTTCTCATAAATTTACGACTTTAAAAGTTGTAAATTTAACCTATGACTTTTAAAGTCATAAATATACGACTTTATTCTCATAATTTAGCAGTTACGACTTTTTTCTCGTAAATTTACGAGATTTAAAGTCGTATATCTACGAGATTAAAAGTCGTAATATTACTTTTTTTTTTTCTGTGACCCTAATACTCCGTCGTATAGCAGAAAATCGGAAAGTGAATATTAATTTTATCTGTCCTAAACTCTAAACTCTGACCCAGCAAATTTACTGACAGTACCCACCTTTACCACTAGAGGGAGCCACAGCCACTTTACTGACAGTACCCACCTTTACCACTAGAGGGAGCCACAGCAAATTTACTGACAGTACCCACCTTTTCCACTAGAGGGAGCCACAGCAAATTTACTGACAGTACCCTCTTCACCACTAGAGGGGGTCAAAGCAAACCTAAGAACGATCCCCACCTACACCAACAGAAGGAGCCATACAAACCCTGACCAACTTTTACACCCCTTATTTAAACCTAATCAACTAGAAAAACAGTCATCTTAAAACAATAGATGAAAATTTTCTTTCCATTTAACAAATTCAGAACTTTTTCTTTAACAACAAAGGAATTACATTTCTTAAACCAATAATGTGCTTTTCAGATGTTCTCAGTGTTGGGTTGCACAAAGTGTTGGAAACACTAAAGAAATTACAATGTATAATAAAATCGTACTATTGATTGTAGCAAACAGACGGAGTATTAGGGTCACCGAAAAAAACTAAAAACAAGTAATATTTACGACTTTTAATCTCGTAGATATACGACTTTAAATCTTGTAAATGTATGAGTTTTATCTCGTAGATTTAACGACTTTTTCTCATAACTTTATTAAAATCGAGGGGAGTCTACATTCAGCGAATTTATGCCATGAACTGAAGCAGACCAACCAAACTGTGAAAAGGTCTTGGATTTTATCAGGTAAACTGAAAATGTTTAAAATATTCCAAATATTTGGAAGTTCCTTTATTTGATTTACAGTTTAAAATGTTTTATTCGTTGATGCTGCTTGCAGGATCTCTGCAGATCCCGTTTATGAAGCGGTCCATATCCTCAGCTGTCCACTTCACGTAAATTTCTTTCTCTACAGACCAGATCTCCTCCAACTCTGTGATGCTTCCGTCTGAAGAGGACGAGTTTTTGGAATTTTCAATGTTTCTTGTGCTAACGTGACAGACTATTTCATTTCCCAATGCTGTTTTGTGTCGAGACGGGACGTTTTCGGGAGGAGGCGTCCGGAGCTCTGTTTACATTCTCTTTTTGGTTTCTGAGCATGACAGAGACATGACGTAAGGTGGAGAAAGGAAATGAAAGATGTATAAAGTGACGGTCCTGATGAAACGTGTATCTCTGAGCTCTTTATTTTACATATGAAACTCCGCACTGTTGTGTATTGAAGTTAGCTGTTTACGAACTGCATTACCCAGAAGGCAAGCGACTGGTCACATGTTCGGTGCACGGCAAGTGGTAAGCAGCAGATGAGCGTAGTCATGCACAGTGTAGCAGTATGAAGAGACTGTTAATAAAAAGTCTGTTTAACACAATAATAGCGCCTCTTTTTCTTACTTGAAGATACACAAGACAACACAATGCACTACCGAACCCGAACCCGGAAATTAATTTGATTTGAATCACCAAAAGGTTCAGAATTTCTTTGCTTTTACACACCGATCTGGACATAATCTACACCAGATTCTCCACGTCTTTCATCTTCAAGCACGTCTTTCATCTTCAAGCACGGCTCTGATAAAGACAACTTTGGTTCTTTTCTCATTAAATTACGACTTTTAATCTCGTAGATTTACGACTTTAAATCCCGTAGATTTACACGTTTTTTTCTCATAAATTTACGACTTTAAAAAGTTGTAAATTTAAGCCTATGACTTTTTAAAGTCATAAATATACGACTTTATTCTCATAATTTAGCAGTTACGATTTTTTTCTCATAAATTTACGAGATTTAAAGTCGTATATCTACGAGATTAAAAAGTCGTAATATTACTTTTTTTTTTTCTGTGACCCTAATTACTCCGTCGTATAGCAGAAAATCGGAAAGTGAATATTAATTTTTATCTGTCCTAAACTCTAAACTCTGACCCAGCAAATTTACTGACAGTACCACATTTTACCACTAGAGGGAGCCACAGCCACTTTACTGAAGTACCCACTTTACCACTAGAGGGAGCCACAGCAAATATACTGACAGTACCCCCTTTTCCACTAGAGGGGAGCCACAGCAAATTTACTGACAGTACCCTCTTCACCACTAGAGGGAGTCAAAGCAAACCTAAGAACGATCCCACCTACACCAACAGAGGGAGCCATACAAACCCTGACCAACTTTTACCCCTTATTTAAACTAAAATCAACTAGCAAAACAGTCATCTTAAAACAATAGATGAAAATTTTTCTTTCCATTTAACAAATCAGAACTTTTTCTTTAACAAAAAAGGAATTACATTTCTTTAAACCAATAATGTGCTTGTTCAGATGTTCTAGTGTTGGGTTGCACAAAGTGTTGGAAACACTAAGAAATTACATGTATAAAAAAAAATCGTACTATTGATCGTAGAAAAAATAGAAAGTGAATGTTTTTTTAATCTGTCCTAAACTCTAAACTCTGACCCAGCAATTTATTGACAGTACCCACCTTTTCACTAGAGGGAGCCACAGCCACTTTACTGACAGTACCGCACCTTTACCACTAGAGGGAAAC